>JAYESA010000003.1:181115402-181655402 GCA_036927795.1 Iris macrosiphon | reverse complement strand
TATCTTGCAGTCATTACTATCTTGCTCTGACATTCATGCATCTTTAACTTTATGCACCAGTTATACATATTTCTTTGTTTCATACTTGCTTCACTCTTCTTGCTACTTGCTATAACTGCTTTATAGTTTTTATCATTTAAATGGAACTGCTGTTAGAGATGTACTTGCTCCAGTCCTGACTGGACATATTTTTCCAGAGTATCTGGAGGAGTGGTGTCTAATGTTTTATGGACCTGAGCCTGTCAATGGTGCAGACAAGGACCCTCTAGTTTAGGAGTAATTTTCGGGTTGGTAGCCAGGATCCCTAGGACCTTGTTATTATTTTTATTAGCTTTTAGCACCGGATTTGTCTCCGGTTTTGGATTGAGACCTTGTATTGTATATTATTTTGGAGGTTGTATTATTATTATTGATGTTGTGGTTGTTTTAGTTGCAGTTGATTAGACTTTGGAGTTGTTAGTCTTCTTTGTTATTTTATCGTGCTTAGATTCGTGATTGAGTATATTGTGATTATCATTATGATATTGCTCCTCCGTTTGGAGTTGAGATCTTGACAGGTTTGTATATTGATTGCGTGAGATTGTTATCTAGATAGTTGACCTAGACAGCGTTCTACCGCCGATGCTGCGGCGTAGGCTGGACGTACCCACGACTCATGTCCGATTTTTCGGGTGCGGGTCGTGACTTGATTTCATATATATACTACATAGTAAATTATATAGTAAAATACATAGTAACACTGCTACAGGCTCCCAGACACAGAGCTTGTAGTGGTCTCAGCCTGAGTTCTAGTGATGCTCTCAACTTGCATTTCACATAGATGGTTATATAGTTCACCCTATTGTTTCATTTATTGATGCTCTGCATTTATTTTGGTATGAGTTATTTTGTACCTTGCTATGTCCCCTGAGGACTTGGATCTGGATTATGTCCCCAGGGTTAGCAGAGGATATCTATCCTGAGGTGTACGGAACAGGAGCACTTCTCGAAACAGTACCAGAACCTGAGGACGAGGTGGTCGCTGAGGATTTTTCCTGAATATCTGCTTCTTCTATGCTCAGTCTTGCTGCTTTTAAACTCTTTTAATTCTTGTTTAAAGAACAATTGTAACAGACTTAGTGTCGGGTTGTTCCCCGATTTTATTTACTTGTGACTGGATGATGTTTATTTTCTTTTATTGATATTGCTGTATTTATTCTGTGGATGAGATTAGTAAACCATGATCGTTGTAATACAGCTTAAGTATGCCCCGATGGATCCATTAAATTGGGTTTGTCCATCGGTGTGTGCTGCTGGCCATTGCCACGTGTCTAGTCCCTCGATATTTTGGGATGGAGGCGTAACAAGCATACCGTCTTTTGAACGGCAAAGGCCGCCTGCAATATATAGGATCACAACCACCCGTTTTTCCAACGGAGAATCCGAGCGAACTAGGAAAAATGTAAAGGAGCCCAAACGCCTTACTTGTTGTTCTCCCTACCCCATGCTCTAAGCATGCCACATCCATGACACGATAAAATCTCTAAATAACTGCCAGGTCTACTAGCATACAAATTTTCTATTAACAGTCATTCCTAACGCACGGCCAATACGTACAGGAGGCCAGACCTGTCACGCAGTCCGTGATCTATACGAGACTCACAACTCGTGTAACAACTACTCTGTGACTTTTAAAATGACATGGAGATTTTTTTCAAAGTAAATCACTTTGGGCAGAATGGATGCAAAACAGATACATAAAGAAGGAGAATTTTTGGGTGATGGCGATCAATAACAACTACTTGTGACTTTTAAAATGATCTTAAAGGGGAGACAATAGATCAAGCCAATGATCTCACACAAGATTCGAGATGGACACTCAACTAATATGTGGTATGACCCATGGCTACAACATAAAAACTTAGTGGAGCATCTGGGCTGGAAGGCATTCAAGCTCTATGGAGGGGAGGCACATATTGCAGATCTCATAGAGGGGCGGCAATGGAGATTAAATGGTCATCCGGTTGGGAGACAGCTATGAGATATCATATTGAGTATACCGATTGACAAAGTCAAGGAGGCAAACAAGTGGGAATGGGCGTTGAATGCATCAGGCGAGTTCTCTTTTAAGTCTGCATACAAAAGCTTGTATCCGAAAGGGCAAACCTGGAGTATGGAGAATTTATATGGCATAAAAATATTACAAATAAAATGAGTTTTTGTGTCTATAAAGTGATTATAGGCAAGCTACTGACGAGGGACCGATTGCAGTGTTTCAGGTTGAATATCCCATACACACAATGCATCTTATGTCAAATGTCACATGAATCCATCAAACGTTTTTACTTTGAATGTGAAGTTTCCTGGTTGATCTGGCAAACGCAATGGCCCACACAAGAGATGTAAAAGAGATAATGGAAGAGATTAGGAAGCAGCAGGGATGGGGAGCCAACTGGTTCATGGAGGCGAGGGTTCGGCTGGCAGCTGGAATATGGCACATCTGGAAGGAAAAAAATAACCAGATATTCGAGGGGGTTATAAATCCACCGGTTGGGATACTACATAATATGGAGGCTGATTTGGATGCCTGCTCAAAGGTTGGGGTGCGTGAGCCATATGTAATTGTATGATGTTTGGCTAAAACGCAATAAAGAATTACCTTGTTCCAATATATATATATATATATATATATATATATATATATATATTGGAACATGTAATTGTGTTACAGACTCCTGGTCCGAAGGCCCACTATATCCCGGCTCGAAGGTCCCACACATCTCAGCCCGTAGGCCTGCACTTGCACCTACAACGCACTTGAACCGCACCTGCGTTGCACTGCACCCATCACAAACTCACAACTTAATTCCTCCAAATATATATATGGGTAAACGGGATATGAGACATAGTGCTCATATTCCTATATGAGCCATCCACATATGGACCAATAGGAATAGACTTTCACATCCAATGTGCACCCATGTGCACTAGTATACTTTATTTCTATTGGTGCACATGCATGACTCATGTAGGAAGATGAACACTATGGCTCATATCTCGTTTACCATATATATATATATATATATATATATATATATATATATATATATATAATATTCTTGCAAATGACGTCTAGCCTAACGATTAAGACCGATGCACCTGGACGGGGAGGTCTTGGGTCCGAGACCCCCCGGCGCCGCTAATTAATTTTCCTTTGGGAGAATTAATGGTGGAACGGTGGTTTGGGTGCGGCGTGGTGCGGCTACGGCCGCGTGAGGCCTTCGGCCGGTTGGAGCCTTCGGCTTGGTTCAGGGCCGGCCTTGGCCCAGGGCGACCGCTCAGGGCCCCATGGACCAGGAGGGCCCAAATTTTGTTTGTTTAATTATATAAATAATTTTATACCGAAATATGAGCTAGTATTTACCATGTGCTCATCTTATCACAAAGCAGTTGTAGTGTAGTGGTTATTACATTAGACTTTCACACAAGAGGTTCCTATTTCAAATCTTGGTGGAGCCATTTTTTTACTTTAATTTTGTTTTACTTTTTTTACATTATGTATGGGGCCTCATTTTGAAAGTTTGCTCCGACCCCCCATGAGCTCAGGGTCGGCCTTAGTTGGGTTGGTGGTTCCTTCGGACCGGGATGTAAACCTTCGGACTGTGTGGGACATTCGTCTGGATTGATTGTAAGTCTTCGGAATGAGTTGTAGCCTCTCGAAAAAACCTAAATAAAATTTACCTTCTTCGAAATATATATATCTCTACTATATAATGCCAAAACTAGGCTTCACCGTGAAAAAATTTCGTTCCAAAAATACCCTTCAACATATCTCTACTATATAATGCCAAAACTAGGCTTCACCGTGAAAAAATTTCGTTCCAAAAATACCCTTCAACATATTTAGTAATTAAAAAGAATACCTACAATAAATTCCACTGACAACCATTTAAGAGATGCAATAATGACAACCATTTACGGAAATCAAAGGGTTCATGCTACTTGCTAAGTCTTTTAAATTGTTACCAAAGAATTCGAAGGGTTGAACCATTAACCTATATAATTAAAAGCAGTAGAAATAAACTAACTCATCAACATCATTCACTCCAATATACGTGCAAAACACGTGCATATATACTAGTGTATATATATATATATATATATATATATATATATATATATATTCTTTTATTTTATCAGAGCTCGCTAGTTAAGTTAGGTTAGGTTGGTATATACTCCTAATTCCTGTGAGAAATAGTCAAGATTAAAAAAAAAAGGTGGGCAGTTGTGATGGCAACACGTGTATGAGATCCAGTACATATAACAAAACAGCAAACACCACGCCATGCAACAAAAACAACACACGTACGTATACCTCAAATGCTGTATATGCTTACGTGTTTCTTTCTACCCATGCACGGACTATTGACGATGTTTCCTGTTCTGGAACGCGTAGTCGTTTCATCATGCGCACGCACGAGAGTACGTACCAAAGAGTCCTCCCCCCACTTCGCTCGCCTACCGAACGATTAAAGATTCCCTTAACCTTATCCCTCTTTTGATTACTAGTGCATTAGTGGTAACACAAGTTGCTCAGTGTGTGCTAATTGATCCCTTCTCTCTCTCTCTCTCTCTCTCTCTTTTCAAAAGTTAGATATTAGTGAAATGTCGTCATTAGCAACTCCCATCAATGCCATAAACGGAAAATGGAGCCATCAGCAAAATGTGAAATATATGGGCGAGTGTATGATGTGGTATGGGAGAGATGTGGATTGCTACAGTTTGTATCCGTATGGTGTCGCCGTCACGTGACATCTCTACACAATCGGTTAGTTGTCGTATTATTGCTTCGAGAAAAATATTTTAATTGGTGCCCCGGAGGCGTGAGGAGGAAGGAGAGCTACTTCAACAGTATTATTATTTGTTCCTACATATATTTGTTGTTTGGCTAAATTTCAACTTCATACCTCGCCTATTCAAAAAAAATTTAAGTTGATTTTTTAAACTTTAAAATTAGACAATTTAATAACATCAACTATTAAATAATTTTATGTTGATATATTTTGCCGACCAGAATTAACTTTTATATTTTTTTAAAAAAACCATATTATCTCTCATCCCCCAACACACATCCTCGTGTAGCCGCATTCCTCTGCTGCCTGTCAGCCTCCGACCCTAACTGTTGCGTCGTTCTTCCGTTCCCTGCTGTCGCGTCGTCCCTCTAGCCCTCCTTGCTGTCGCGTCGTCCCTCTGCCCCCTTGCTACTGCACCCCCGTTACCGCCACCGCTCTCCTGCTCCTTACTGATGTCGCCACACTGCTGTACCGAGGAGAGAGGAGATCGAGGGGAGGGGGGTGGAATGATGGTATTATTGTCATTTTCAGTTAACACTATTATGATTTTTAGCCGTACAATTATACTTGAAATATTAAGTTGTTTATTTTTAAATTTTAGAATTTAAAGCTGAAAAACTAAATAGTTGAGGATATCAAAGTTGAAGTTAAGTCTTAAAGTTTTATTATATTGAACTAAAAACTTTTTTTTTTAAATTATAAACAAATAATTGAAACCACCATGCTAAGGACATTTCATTTGATTTACTACTAAACACCTCACTAAACTTCAAATCCCCCATAACCCACATACTAATAAAATAACAACAAAAACAAAAAACTTTCTTGGTCAGGGCGTTTGTTTGTTTGTTTTTTTTATTTTTTTTTTAAACAACAAAAAGTCCTTTGGAAGGATAATTTTTGTCCCCAAATAAGAAAATTGTCCTGCTTTATATCATTTTTTTTACAAGTTTCGAATAGATAATTAAAATTATAATAAATTAAAATTATATATAAGATGTTGTAACTTAGTTGGTAGAATGTATGTTTGTGGGTAAAAGATTGAGTTCAAATATCAATAAATTTTTTTAATCCAATTTATATTTAAAAAAAATATAAAAATATAAAAATACTGTTTACACTCAGATTTGAACTCATCCCATCCAAATACATGTCTACGACCAATATTATGTATATTATCCAATATTCTCTAGTTTTATCCTTGAAACTTGTTCATAATATTATATATATATATATATATATATATATATATATATATATATATATATATATATTACAGATTTTTGGTCCAAAATTAAGTACTGTTGAGGAGATTTGAACACGCAACCTCCTGGATAATATGCATCAGTCTTAACCATTAGACTAGACATCATTTACAACTTTTTCAATATATATATAGATTAAAATATAAAATAAAAATAAAAACGTCTTTACTGAGTGCATTTTTTTGCTGAATAAAAAAAAAAGTAGTATATATCCTTAGTAAGAACGTTATTGGCAAAAAATATTTTTAACAGGGACATTTTTATTAATTTATTATTAGCCATTTTTTGTATGGTTGGAGGATTATTATAATGAATCAACTAAAATATCTTATTGTGAGCATTTATGGTTTTTTTAATAATTTTTTGGTAAACATTAATTTTTTAGTACAATTTTCTATAACTATATATTTGTAACTTTTTGTTTTTTCCTATGCTTGATTTGGTGATTGGTGTTGACGGTTGTAACCACGATGGCTATAAAAGAATTTAATGGAAATGACACGGCTAATGATTCTTAACCGTTTTTAAAAGAACTTAATGGAAGGGTACACGGCTAAATGTCACAGCATTTTATTTTTTAAGTTAACCTCCATTCAGTAAGTCGTAAGCTAAGACACAAGTTTAAAAGTAAGACTTCTTATTTTTTATATATGAACACATTTAGGTCTTGCGTTTAAGAAGGTGAAATCAAGTAGAAGTATTCAAATATGCTACAAAGTATCGTAGATATGGATAAAAGAATAACAATTCAGTATATATATATATATATATATATATATATATATATATATATATATATATATATATATATAGAGAGAGAGAGAGAGAGAGAGAGAGAATAAGGGAGGTGAGATGGCACCTCATCCTAAAATTAAAGGTAGCGGTGACGTGGCTCAATCTCAACCACACAAACGAGGGGGGGTTAAGTGCAAATTGCCAATTATGAAATGTGTGGTTGAGATTGTGCCACGTCACCGCCACCCTTGTTTTTAGAGTGAGGTGCCATCTCACCTCCTTTATTATATATATATATATATATATATATATATATATATATATATGAAAACTTTTCAGATTTCTTTCTCTGTCATCGGTAATACAATTCCTAGCAAAAAAAAAGTAAAATAATAATAATAATAATAATAATAATATTATTATTATTATTATTATTATTATTGCCATTGTGGATGATCTAATAAAAGAAACATCATCTATAATAATAATAATATTATTATTAGTAGTAGTATTAGTATTATTATTATTGGCATTGTGGATGACCTAATAAAAGACATATATGAAATATCATCTATAATAATAATAATAATAATAATATTATTATTATTATTATTGTGGATGATGAAACATCATCTATGATATCGATACGTTAAGAAATATTTAGAGTACAACCACTATAATAATCTATGCTTTTTCTAAAGAGCATCGAAAACGATTTAATATGAGTCTGTTTAATTTATACGTATATTTTCAAGTAATTAAAATTAAAAAAGTAAATAAAATTTAATTAATTATTTAATTATATAATATTATTTAATTTTAGTCAAATAATTTTAACTTATATGATTAAGGTGGAATGTATTCTGTCCAGTTGGATGGATTCGATTATACAAAATAGGGTGTTATTTAAAATAAATTTTAATTTAAAAAATTTTTAACTTTTTTTTACGGTTGGAGTTTTTTATTCTGGAACAAGGTATAATGTACATGTTAAGTGCTATAAAATTAAAATTAAGAAGCTATGGACCCTTGGTGGGTAAAATTTAAATGAAGTTATAATGGATCGACAAAGGCCCAATATGATAGGTCCAAACTACATATGTAACCCATTTCGATTTGAGACGAACCCAAATTCTCCTCCTCTTCTAATGGTGATTTCTCCTCCCAAATTCTTCTCTTCTTCCTCAAATTCCTCCCAAATCTCCCCCAAAATCCCCCAAATTCCACAGAACTTCATCAAATTAGGAACCTCCCCCTCCCTCAAATCCCTAAATTCCTTCCTCCAATTCCTCCTCGATTCCCGGAAGTTCCGTCTCCTCCTCCACATTTTCTCCCAATTCTCCTCCAAGAGTTGCATCAGAACCAACGCCAGAACCCATTCCTTACTCTCCACAGCCCTCCTCAAATCCAAGAATCCAACGAAATCCGAAGAAAGACTCCATCTTTTCCCGAGAAACAGCGTATGGAGCTCAGTGATACTGAGCCAGGAAGACCCGGAATGCGCATTCTCGCTGCTGAAGCAATGCGGGAGGGACTACGGCATTGTTCCGTCCGTCGGCACTTTTCGGGTCTTGGCGGCTGGGTTCTGCTCTCGGGGAAGGATCGATAGCGCAGTCGAGGTGTTCGACGAAATGACGGGCGGAAAGTACGGGTACCCAGTTGACGATTTCGTCTACAGCATGATCGTTTCCGGGTTTTGTAAGGTCGGGAAGCTGGAGATGGGGTTGGAGTTTTATGCTAGAGTGGAGAAAGATCACGGCTTTGTTGCCAATTTGGTCACTTGTACTACCGTCGTAGATGCATTGTGTAGAGAAGGAAGGATTGAGGAAGCTTGCAGTTTGGTTCGGAGAATGGAGAACAAAGGAATGGTCTTTGATGCGGTCTTGTATACTAGTTGGATGTGCGGTTATTTCGAGCGTGGAGCGTTTGTGGAGGGGCTTCGGACACACAGGTTGATGGTGAAGAAGGGAGTAGCACCAGATGTGGTTAGTTACACTGCGCTTGCCGATAGGTTTTGCAAAGAAGGAAATGTGGAAAAAGCAATTGGGTTCTTGAGTGAAATGGAGAAGGGTGGGATATTACCTAATTTGATTACTTATACTGCACTCATCCGGGGTTTTTGCAAGAAAGGAAAAGTAGAGGACGCGTTTTGTGTTTTGAGGAGAATGGAGGATTTGGGACTGAAGTTAGACGAGGTGGTGTATTCCGTTTTGATCGATGGGTTGTGTAGGAAAGGGGATATGGATCGAGTCTTTACTTTGCTCAAGGAAATGGAGCGCAAAGGGATCCAAGTAGGCCGCATAACGTACAATACGGTGGCAAGTGGTTTGTGTAAAGTTGGCATGACAAGCAAAGCCGATGAGTTGAGTAGGGGTTATTCTGCTGATAACTTCACGTATAGTACATTATTGCATGGTTACATGAAGGAAATGAATGCAGAGGGTGTGGTGGATATAAAGAAGAGATTGGAGGACTCTGGCATATGTTTAGATGTTGTTACATGTAATGTACTTATCAAGGCTCTCTTCACGGTAGGATTGGTTGAAGATGCTTGTGTGTTTTACCAAGAGATCTCCACAATGGGTGCAGTTGCAAATGATGTTACCTACTGTATCATGATTGACAGACTTTGCAGGAGAGGAATGATCAGCAAGGCCCTAGAAATATTTGAAGAGTGTAGGAGTACAAATGCTTCATGTCACGAGTGCATTATAAGATGGCTATGCAAGGAGAATATGATAGACAAGGCAATGGAAGTGTTTGCTGACCTTGTTGAGAAATTTCATGTCTGTGTTTCTACTACCTACAGAAAGCTGATCAAGGCTCAGTTTCAAGTTGCAAATGAAGAGGGGGTTTTGAAGTTTATACACAGGGTTGAGCAATTGGAACCTGAATTACTCTGTTCTATAAGCAACGATGCTGTAACTTTCCTATGCACAAAGGGTTGTTTTGCAGCTGCTCTTGATGCACTTATATTTACAAGAAGCAGAGGCCTGTCTATTGAGAGTAAAACATACTATCTACTCCTTAAAGACCTCACTCGAAGTGGGAATGTCTCGATTGTAGAAGTGTTGATTTGTGACTATGTTAAAGCATACGGAGCTTTTGAACCTAGGGTAAAAAATATACTTTGTCTCTTTCTTTGCAGGAGAAATCTGGAAGTTGCCTTGAATTTCTTGGATGATATGGAAAAGGAAGACATTTCTATTAGTACTTTAACGACAATTGTTATTAAGCTTAAAAAAGAAGGTAGAATTTATGATGCTCATCACAATCTCTTGGAAGCTGAGGAAAATGCGCTTCCTTTGGATGTGGTTATCTATAGCATTGTGATCGATGGACTTTGCAAGGAAGGCTATCTTGAAAATGCATTGGATCTCTGTTCAAGCATGCAAAAAATGGGGATACATGCAAATTGTGTTATTTATAATTCCATAATCAATGGATTATGTAGACAGGGCAGTCTGGTTCAAGCATTGAGGCTTTTTGATTCTTTAGAGACCAATGGGGTGCTTCCTACAATTATTACATACACTACTCTTATAGGTGCTTTATCTAGAGAAGGGTTCCTGCAAGATGCAAGACAATTATTTGACAGGATGGTTGGCAAGGGAATCCCTCCAAACACACGGACCTATAACTTATTAATAAATGGTTATGGCAGCTTCGGCTTGATAGATGAAGCTCTGAAAGTTCTATCAGATTTGGAAAACAGTTGCTTGAAACCAGATTCTTATACAATCAGTGCGATGGTTAGTGGTTTTTGTCTAAAAGGTGAAATGGAAGGCGCCTTAAGTTTCTTTAACGAGTACAAAGGGAGAGGATTTCATCCTGATTTTCTTGGTTTCGTGAATTTAGTCAAAGGGCTTTTTACTAAGGGTAGGATGGAAGAAGCAAGAAGCATTCTTAGGGACATGCTTCAGTGTGCAGAAGTTGTGGACCTAATAAATAGTGCTGGTAATGAGCTTCAAGTTGATTGCTTAGCTAGTCTTCTTGATCTCGCTTGTCAACAAGGGAGAATTCAAGAAGCCATTTATGTCCTTGGTGAAGTAGGATCTGTGGCTTTCTCCTCATGGAGGTCTAAAGATAACATGAGACTTGGACAACTCCAGAAGGTGCTTGGAACCGGTTCAGTAGACCAAGTCATCGGAACAGGAGGCATCTATCCTATGACACCTAAAGCTCCAAGAAAGGCATCACATTCTATGGCTGCTAATATTCCTGATTCTAACCATGTTTTTCCCAACATTACAAGAGAAGACATTAGCAGGACCAACAATGAATTTGATACTTACTATACCATAATTGCGTCACTTTGTTCGAAAGGGGAATTGCAGAAGGCTTATAGTGTAATCAGAGCAATGCTTCCAAATTTAGAAGTACATTGTTGAGTCACCAAAGTAACTTGTTTTCGAGAATGCAAGGACTTGACAACAACAGCTTGGAACTTCATATCCTCAGCCTCTATTATGTGCTACAACATTGCAGGTCTCGTAAACTTTTTAGTGCCCATCTTACGAGATTTTATTTTATTTTTCTTGGTTTATCGTTGTATATGATCATGACATCATGCATTCTTGTCTGTCTATTTGCTGTTGCAGATTTGGTTTATTGGTCTCTTTCTAGGAGGCTACTTTAAATCAGTCCTATATAAATCCAGAAAGTGGCAGGTGACTAAATACTCATAGATAAGCGTGGTAAAATTGTTCCAAATTGCACACATTGCTTCTTACACATTACATTTTATGCCTGAATGTAAAGTACATCTTAGTTCCTGTAGATACTTTTTTGTAATAATTCATTAGATTTAGAATTTTTAAAGGCTAGAGATTAGTTATTCAGTATTAAGCAAATTTGCAATCCCTTGATAAACTTCTTTCATTTGTCAATTTCTAACATTTGCTAAAAGTTTCTTTTGTTTGTAACCTCTAATTGCACAGTATTTTGTAATGCAAAATTCTGTGGACTCTTTATTCTATGTTTCATGGAGAAGAATATGACACGAAAAATAAAGACACAGCGACACGGACACAACAAATAGTTTTGCGTGTTGTAGTGTATGAATTTAAAATTATAAATTCAGTGACAAGTTCATCTAAATCAATCTGTTTCAGTACATAAAATTAAAAAAATAGGCCAAATATGAATTTAGAATTATAATTAATTGTCGAAAAGTGCGAAGAGAACACCTGGATAATATCTAGGTACCGAGAATTTTGGAAAAACATGCACGTTAGGAAAATGAAAACCCTGATTAAAACTCGGGTTCTAGATGAATGAAAATCATAATTGGAAACTCATATTTCCTTTGGCAGAGGTGTTTTACAGGTGCGAGGCGCACTTGAGGCACTAGGGTCCTTGTCCTTTGGAGCCTAGACTCGAGGTACATGATGAGGCTTGGGAGCGAGGTGCACTTCTTTAAATAATATTTTTTTAAATACTCAAACTCATTATATCTAATCAGTTCATAACACCTTTAGAATAGTAAGAAGTGAAATACAAAAAATCATAAGAACACAACTAATAGTGACCATCGTGAAAACTTAAAAAACTATTAGAAGTTCATAATAATATGAAATGGACGAAAGCCAAAATAATCATCATCATCCATATATCGTCTCCATCACCAGCAATACAGACGAGTTTGTGTCCTTCATCACCATCATCCTCCAATACAAAATCTATTAATTACATTAGAAATATTACTTGTTGGGAATCTAGTTAGTGACGATATTTTCAACCATGTTGTTCTCATAATGACTTGCTAACATCAAAATTAATGGTAAAAAAACTAATTAATTATATCGAAACATTAGTTGAACTATTATATTAATACTGAAATACTAAAACATATCTCCTCGTTCACTTCATTTTCGTCTTAAAAGTAGACGTGAGGCACATGCCTCATGCACCTAGGTGAATGAGCCTCGTCTCATAAAAATGTGGCGCACAGGTGAGCCTCGTGCTTCATGTGTGCTCTTCACGAACGTTTTAAAACACTGGGTGGAGCGTTGTGAATGGTACCTATACGGTATATTTTTTTGTCTTTTTCGGTTAAGAAGAGTCCATCCTTTGGGTTACTCTTTTGTGGCAGTAGAAAAGAAGAAACAATTGAGCATCGAGGGAAATAATGTTCTGTAGAAGGAAGAATCCATTGGGACGAGGAGATTTGTTTCTTGATGAAGCATAGGATCAACTAGTTGATTAAGCACATTTATCAATTCTGCCCATGACTTATAATTTGGAGGATTAATATATGTTAATTAAAATACGGTTAAATTATCAAAACGTTTGAGAATGGCTTCATAAATTACACTTGTTATATAGTAGTATAGATGCCCCACCATGTTAAAACTCATTTCTCTTTTGTGTCTATAATTTTCTGTTTCTAAAATTTTTTATGTTCTCTTCGACCAACCCCCCCCCCCCCCCCCCCCCCCTCTTCCCCCTTTTCTTGTTTGTCTTCTTCATTCTTATCAGCTTTTGAATGAACAATCATATCCTAAAAAAATTTTTTTTAGGTTTTATCTTATTGCAATGGCTTGTATATGTTCCAGTTTCTCAACTGATCCTAGTTAACTAAAATATGGGCGATATAATACTACAGATAGAAATAAAGGAGAACAACTTCGGATGACATGGTACTAATCTAATTTTATTTTAGTAGATAGTATCGAGCATTTGTGTTAGCTCTGAAGTGTTCTGAAATGAGAGGATTCCTATATATCAAATTTTACAAGAAATAAGACAGTTTCAGATGTCACTCTAAGTCTAAGGCCTCGTTTGGTTGCAGAAAGGGAAGGAAAGGAAATCAATTCCTTGCTCTTTCCTTTCCTTTGGGAAATTGCAATTCCCATCGATTTTTCTTTCCGGTGTTTGGAAATGCCAAGGAAATTGGGAGGGAAAGTGAATACTTAGGTAGGAAAGTGAATCCTTGGGTGGGTGGAGGGAACCACTTTCCCCCCTATTTCCCTTTCCATTGGGAATTACTTTCCTTTCCTCCTCCATTCCTTTGTCATCCAAACATAGGAAATAAATTACTTTCCTTTCCCATCCCCATGATTCCGTGAACCAAACGAGGCCTAAATTCTAATTCCTTATATCTGATTTGGCAGCATATAATCACTATTTTGATAAATGTAACCGATTTCAACATCAATATAATGATTCACAACTTGTTAAAACAAATTGTCTAGCTATAGGATGGGAAGGAGAGGCTTCACTCCTCCAATTGTGTAGCTAATCCTATTAAAACAAAAATCAAGGAAAGAGTAAAGGACAAATCAATTTGTGGCCATCACCATAATTAGGTCAAAAAAGATGATAATGATGTCTAATAGAAATAAAATAAAATGCAGAAATTATAAAATCCTAAAAAACACCTTATTGGGGAACGGAACATCATCAATTCTCCCTAGCAGGAAACGTCGTTTTTGCCAAGTTGGCTTCCTTAAACTCCATTACTTTTTGTCAACACCATTACTGTGCTTTCACTCTCAACCAGGGGTTCACCCAGATTTTTTTTTAGAACGCGAAGGTTGGGGGGGGGGGGGGGTTTCGGGGGGGTTGCTGGAATACATTAAAGGAAAAGAAAATCAAGGGGGCAAAAATACTTAAAATTAAAATTTAAGGAGACGTGGGGAATTGAAGTTGAGAACTTTTGGTTAAAACTATGTATACTTACTAATTGGACTACCACTTAATTGTGGGTTTGTCATAAAACATTTCTGTATACATTATGATAAATATATCACTATCCTACTAGGAGTCGGGAAAACATCTTCATGGACTAAAACAAATATTGAAACTTGGGTTCAACTTGGTCATGTTAGAATTAGTGTGTATATATGTAATGATAGACCTCTCCATAAGCTGCTCAGTCTTCACGATCAAACGTTGTACGTACTTTCCTCTTGTGAAACTATTTTCTCTAGCACTAGAACTTGCACTTCGCTTCTTGCTTCAATGACCGATTTGCAAGTGTTTGTGGCGATGAATCGCTAGGATCAGTGACGCTATTTGCTCTAAGACTCTTAACACTAGAACTTGCACTGGTGCTTCCTGCTCCAATGATCGATGGTTATGTCCTTAAGTGTTTGAGGTCATGACTCTCTAGGAGCAGGCAATCTGAAGAAGTAAATTACTTTAGCCAGTTGGCAAAAGCACAGATCCAAAGATAACATGCTTGCTACTAAATGTTGTAAAAAGGCATATTCTGGGACAAATAAGTCACTACATGTGAAATCTCCCTGAGATGCGATGTCTTTTAGAGTCATATCAGTTCCTAGACCCTTGTTACAAAGACTTATCTGTGATTAGAAGTATGTTTTACATCTAGGCGAGATACAAGGTTTATAGATATCACTACCTAATTGAAAAACTCTCGTCTGGGATAATTAAGAGTACTTGAAATACCTGCTTACAGGAACATTGCTTGAGAATCTATTGCAAAAAAGTTGACACAAAAGGGGATTATGTACTGTGAAACTATTCCAATTTGTATTTCAGCTTCAAGTACTCAATTACACTTTCCAGCATGTAAAACAAATTTGAGCAATAATATGGCAATGTTAGCATATAATTTATTAATCCTAGCACTGATAATCACTGAACAGCCAAAAAAATTGTACTTGGGAAAATTTAGAGCAAAATAGAGGTTTGATGGTAACTCTAAGCTGACCTACTAGAAGATTGCAATTTGATGCTCAAAGCTTGATCTAGAATGAAATAAGCTTATAAATCACCAGGGAAAGAATGGGAGGAGTTATATAAGGTGCAAAGGAAGATGTACTAAGCAAAAGAAGAAAATATAGAATCAAAAGGACAAGAGAGATTTCTCTCACCAATAGTTTCAAAAGTTCTTGGGAGGACCCAAACTTGTTTACGTATATGGGTTTGGTAACTGGCCAACCATCTTAAACCTGAGTTCCAACTAGTTAGGACTTCGCTATTTATCTCCAAAGAAGTTACACAAGGTCTTAAAGGCCTGCAACTGCCTGATTTTTGTTTGGATATTGGTGGACTCAATAGACAATGAGGAATGAAGTTCTACAGTTTCAAAAGTAAATAGAATTCAAATCTCTAACCCAATTAGGATTTTTGATTAATTTGCTGCATGCTGTGTAACATGTTCTATTAGTTGGAGAGTGTGATACTCTGATTTGTTTATTTAGATAAGCTAATTTTATTTTGTTGCAATACCGGACCATGAATGCAGCACAATATTTAAACGTTGGCTCCGCTGTCCAACAGTTTTTACGAGTTAGAGAACGTGATACTCTGATTTGTTCATTTGGATGGTCACTATATTTGATTCACAGCTAAACCTGACTTTTTATTTCGAACGGTATTAAAACGTAGTGTTTTTTTTTATCTTGTGATTGCCAAGCATTACTGATGCAGCTCTTACTTTGGTGGCCTTTGAAGGTCCTCGCGCCAATCTGTCTGAGGCGTGACTATATGTTTGGAGATCACCATGTGGCACAATATAGCTTCACGTAAAAGAAAGAAAATGATGTCATTGTGCCAAGGTTAGATACTTGTTCAGGATCTTGAACATGGTTGATAGGAGAAAATTTATATTCATTTAAACCTGTCATATCTTTGATCATTTGGATGGTGACAATCTATAAATTGTTTTTTTTTTCAGGGATGACTGTTCAGATTGCCGTTTGGTTGGTGTTGCAGCATAACTGAGTCCCCTACTATAACCGGATCCTGGCTTTCAGAGAAGAATACATTGAGATGCACCAGATGTTTCGCAAAGACGGATGTGGCAGTTAGGGATGGCGAGAACCTTGCTGGAGAAGCTAGATCTCGGGTTGCTAAAAAAGAAACATGGATTGGCAGCAATATTGACAAATGTGATTGTAGTAGTGTTGAGCAGGAGAAAAATGATTCATGAAGCGAACCCGAAATGTTTGGAATAAAGGCTTTCCTTGAATTCCATTTTTTGGAAGAGAACTTTAGCACCAGATAAATCATCATAGCCATTTTTTGCCTATGACGTGCAACAAAGTGAGCAAGGATGATGATGATCGACGAACCAAGAAAAAGAGTCAGAATATCACAAGAATGCACTGATCCAGGGTCTGGAGAGGTCAAGATGTACATACACACAGGGACAGACCCACAAGTTGTATAGGGAGTGCGGCTCCTCCCCTTGAGATTTCAATACCCTGGTATATATAGTATATAGGGTTTGAATATTTTTTTATTTACTTTTGTTGTTTCTAATTATTTTGGATACAAGTTGTAGCACACTTGGTTAAGATATATGTTTTTAGTTTCGAACCTTTGAATCACATTTTGATTCATATTTTCTTTGTTTATTTAGAAATTATATGTGATGTCTCATTATTTTTTAAGATGGTGTATTTTCTCTTCCTGTAGAAAATTCTGAATTAATATATTTCTTTCCCCTGGAAAAATTTCAGGGTTTTAGTACATTTTCACTTTCCATGAAAAGAAATTTTTCGTGATTCCTTCCTTGCCACTGTAACTTCTAAATCTTAAAAGGGTTTCATTTTAAGAGTTTCATTTAACCCTCATGTATGAGTTGTATACCAAAAATGGAGTCTATTTTTGTTCATCCACCAAAACTAGAATGCATGACCCTTCCACTCAAGTGTTGTCACGTATCATTTTTTTGCAATCTAAAACTACTTTGGAAGTGGTTTTGTGAACATCTCCACATCCAAATTCCATGGTTCTTGATACCAAGTTCCACGGTTGTTGATATCATTTTCTGTCAAATTTAATACCAGGACTTGGTGTTTTCATTAGTTTCCCAAATCAGCTAAAGAGTCCTTTTTTTTTCTTCCGAAAAATAAAGACTTATGGCTCCCCGGAGGCCAATGCCCCCCCCCCCCCCCCGCTGACCTGGCAAACTCCCCCCTCCCCCCTCTAAACATGGGCTCCACAACCCTAAAAATCCGGCCTCTCCCACCAATCTTTGGTCGCCAGGTCAGCAAGAGCATGGCTTCCCGAGGCCATAAAGCAGAATTGTTTCCCGAGTATATCTACCATTATATATTAACAAACAAATTATCTTTAAACTAACTTGGCGGCTACTGTCATGGTTGTCACGTGTTTTATAAAGCTTAAGATGGTTGGATTTGTTATGAATCTATTCTTAAGTAAATTTGGATTACAGTTACATTTTATTTGGAACTCAAACCTTTTCTGCTGTTGATTAAGGTGGGAATCTCCATAAGAAAAATAACTATTCATGTTTATGTATTACACTAGTTCTTTTTTCAAAGCACATCCCTAGCTGAGTTGAGTGGAAGAAAATAGTTTACATAGCCGATCCCAAAGATTTGGGGTTTTTTTTCTTGTTTTTCTAAGTCTAGGAGTTTCAAATCAAAGGTGTTTCTTAAGTCAAGTTATAGCTGAAAGAGTAAATCAATGTCAAGTTGAAACTGAGAGAGAGAGGTCTGCAAACAAGTTCAATTTTGAAATGCGAATTTGACATTCGTATTTTGAAAATTAGCTAAATATGTGAACATATGAAATTAATTCCTGGAAGTCAATAGTTATTAATTTCGCATGCATGCTAAATTGACGTGATAATTATATGGTTTGATTGACGTGTTACGAATAAAAAAACTCCAAATTAGTCTAACGTGTGCCACCGTATTCTACTAACTCATATCTACATAAGACACTCCAGAAAACAAATTCAAAGTCTTTACGTACTTCATCAATCACTTTGGGGCATGAAAGTACATATGTAGCTTCTCGGTACCCCAACGACGCATAATGTAAAAGTCATGGGTTTCCTTTTTCTTGCTTGATGAAGTTCCTTCGTATGCTCCAATTTTCTATGATGTCATATCTTAGAATGAATGTTTAAAAAAAAAAAAGGAAGAAGATGAAGATGAAGAAGAGAGAAAATTTAGCATACAATTGCCTTTCATTTTCATGACATTAAGCTTAATTCGTACACATACTTAAACTAGGATATTTGTTTTCAATATTGTTTTATTGTGACTTAGCATGAGATACATGATGTTTTACTATCACCAGGAGTCTAGAATCTTCTTATTGGACTGGATCGATAGATTCTCTCTTGTATCTGGTTGTCTTTTTTACCAACGTACATGAACACATGTTAGGGGACGGGATAACCGTCTCGGTGTCCCTCTGATGTCCAAGTTAGGTTAGAGGTGAAAGAAAAAAAAAGGGCAAAATTTTAGGATATAATTTGTACGTACCTCCTGAAGATGTAACGCTAAATTGCTTTCATCCTTATCAAGTTATGTCCATGATAAGGATGTAATATTATCGAAAGATAAACGGCTTATAAGTTGGCAAGACAGAATACTTGGGTACATGACGAGGTTTGCAAAGTTAGTGGGCGATCCCAATATTTACCTGTAGATTATCTCATATATATTTTGATTGCATCTCCATGTTCTAATGATAATGACGTGGAGAGACTACGTGCCTGTCACATAGAGGCGAATCCACATGCACAGGACCTGGAACCCAGGTTCCCAGTGAATTTTTTTTTTTCCAAAATTTAGTATTTGTTATAATGTTCACTCAAAATTTATTGACTGGAGTTTTAAATTAGAAGAAATTTATAGAAACATACTATTGCATACTTTAAATTTATGCTTCTAAAGTATGCTAAATTAGAATAATTATCTGGACATATAACTTACAAATTAGAAGCATACATTGGAATATAACAAATATGGAATTTTTTTCAAATGCGTAGTATTTTTTTTAGAAAGTATACTTCATAGAAAAATAGTTGCTTAGAAGTATTACAAATGATGTTGAAGTTAAATGCTTTCAAAGTATGAAAAATCGTAGAGAACAATTGTGAGATGTAATACTTATTGTATGAAAATAGTACTATTTAATATAATATTATATTATTATATCCCAAAAAAAAATTTAGGACGTTGTCTCCGAATTCCCTTATTATTGTGCCTCCCAGTAGATTGTAATTATGGATCCTCTACCATTGTCACATGAGTATATCTAGTCCTGGGCTGGCTACATGCATGCACCATGGAGAACCATATGATGGGGTCTGGCCTATGTCCTTTGATCTGGGCTAGAACAACAATATATATATATATATATATATATATATATATATATATATGGTAAACAGGATATGAGTCATACTGTTTATATTCCTACATGAGCCATGCACATGTGGAACAATAGGAATAGACTTTACCCATATATATATATATATATATATATATCTTATTGCATTCTTCTGAGGACATGGTTCTCTTCCAGACATCGATGATGAAATCTATCCGAAGGAATATATACCAAGACTCTATTCAGGAGCTGCCCCAAGTGAGGATGCAAAGGACTATCTAGAGGAGTATTCTTGATCAGCGGTATGAGTTCCGCTTTGGAATCATTGTATCTTATCTAGGTACCAGATACTCGGATCTAGTTATCTTCATGTAACTTGTATTTATTTCTGTACTTGTATTAATGGGTTTGTTTCCCTTAGACTAGTCAAATAATTTGTATAGGTTGGATCTGTTTCATTATTGTCATTATTTCCAACATTTTATGTTCAGTTATTTAGTTTTCAATTTTATTATGTTCTGGCTTATTCACTGGATGAGATTAGTTAACATGCCATATACATACTAGTTGTGGGATGAGAGTTCACTTTCATACTTCAGTACAATTTAGTAAGGCCTAAGAGGGTTGGATCCTCCCCGTCATATAAGCTGACTATTGCCACGTGGTCTGGTCCTGCGTACACACACACCAGAAGCCCTCAAGTCTTTGATCAAATTGGAACAGGGCTTTACTTTAGCACTGTTTGTATTAGGAGAGTACTGGACATACAATAATGATTATATATTAGCATATTTAAGTAATGTGATGAGAGTACTGTGACTTGTATAAATTGGAAAGAAGAAGAAGACGAAGAAGGAAGAAGAAGAAGAAGCCATTTTATTCTCTTTATTCTTATCAAAATTATCAAATTTCTCTCAGCCCAAATCCCTTACTAGAGTTGACCACCAAGTATCAACAGACATAGGATCCTTCCTCATATTATGACTGTGAAGAAAAATAGAATGCCCAAAACAAAATCAAGAGTGAAGCTAATTTGTGATTAAATCTAATATCTTTGTATATAGAATTTCATCTTTAATAAGACCATTTTTAAGTTTCAAAGTTAATTTTCATCTTTAAAGACCATCAGATAGTACACACTATCAAAGAATAACTAAGAATCAAATTCTTCTAAATGGTATTTGCTAGTCACAAAAACACATAACAGATGCTAGAAGAATTCCATTAGAGAAACAATATATGCATGTGTTGATAATAATAAAAAGTACGATTCCGTTTCACAGCTTGCATCAAACATATTATCTAAGGCTCTTGGTAAATGCACTATAAAAAAATACTCTCGACAGCCAAAAAATTTATTATTGATAATTATAAATTTGTCACTCCGAAAAATTACTCACCGAATTGTCCATTTCGAATTGATTTTTTTTTTAATCAGGACTGTCAAAATTTTGACAGTCCGGAGGGAAGGGCTACGCGAGGTGACACGAGGGCAAGGCTGCGTGGATGCTGGAAGGGGGGGACGAGGTGGAGGAGCGGGAGGAGGAGGAGGCGTAGGCGCATGCGCTCTCCTCCGTTGCTGCTGTTGCTGTTGCCGTTTCTGCTGCTGTTGCTGCTGTTGCTGTTGCCGTTTCTGCTGCTGTTGCCGCCGCCATCGTCGGCGCCAGGCGTAGTCACAGCCTCCCGCACGCTGCTGCTTCTTTTTCTTCTTCTTTATCGCCTTCGTGACGGAGCCGACGGAAAGGTGCTTGAGGTGCGGCTCGACGGCGACGACGCGGTCGATGGAGAGGTCAACGACGCGGAGATGCAAAAAATCGCGAGAGGAGGAAGGAGGAGAGGTCGGAGGGGGGTGGGGGTGGAGGAGGAGCAGGAGGAGGAAAGTGAGGATGGTGGACAACCCTAATAAAAATTGGACTAGTCTGAATAAAAAAAAAAGTTGAACTAATATCAATACTTAACTAGTTTCGAATTATTTTTTTAGTAGTTTTATCAAAAGCCTTATCTAAAGAGCGTCCTCTCCTGTCCTGTCCTGTCCTGAAGAGAGGAACGTACCAAAGAAACAGAAGTGACAGTCGACAAAAGCAAGGACACAAAATAATGTTACATGGGCTTATATGTTATAATATGTTTAGACTTTGTCCTGTCGATTTGGAACTTGTTATATCTTACATGGGCTCAGGTGTCAGCATTATTCTGTTTTGGATCGATAAACGAGCTGAATCATGGGTTTGACAAAAAATTTATTCGGTTTTGATTTTAAAAATAAACTATGCTATGACTACAAGCAAATGTCTACAACTCTCTTACAACCGTCACGTGACGGCCACGTGATGCCCACGTGGCAGCCGTCCATTGGAGAAGGGGGGAGAGAGAGCACCTGATGGCTGTCCGAGTGGTCGTCACGTGGCCGGAATGCCACGTGACGGTCGTTCATTGGAGGAGAGGTGAGGTAGGAGGTGGCCCACATAGCAAGGGGTGTGAGAGGGTTGTAAGAAGGTTGTAAGCATTTGGTAGTAAACTTAGCATTATTGTTTAAAAATACTAAATTTTCTTATTCGGATTCGAATTTTGATTTCGGTTCCAAATCAAAAATCGAATAAAATTTACATAATTATATAATTATCCTTAATTTTATTCATAGCTAATGAATAAAATATATATATATATATATATTATATATATATATATATTATATATATATATAATTTAATAACTAGTCCAACTTTGAATTCAACTTTTGAAAAAAACAGAACAATCCGAATTGATTATCGTTTCGGTTACGGCTAATTTCGGTTCGATTTCGGATTTAAATTTTTAGAAGTTCAATTTATTCACTTCTGACTAATTTGATTTGGTTGAAACCGAATAAACCGAATCCTCCTCCTGCATGGACTTGTCTGGTAGTATTGTGTTATGTTTCATTAGGCTACTCTTCAACGAAATGCATAAGGTTTACACTATTTATTTTTTTGTTAAAGAGAAAGAATTCCAATAAAGCAAGCTTGTTTAGAAAGCAAAGCCCCAAAGAAGAAATGAATCTCTATTCTCTAGTTTCATGTTCCAACTATAAGGGTTAAGGAGTAGCCTTCCGAAAAGTTGGAATCAACCATTGCACTCATGTCAGCAAACCCTAGGGAATTATTATTCCTTATCCTACAGAAAATCAAATGTCACCATGCACATTGGTTGACTCCGTGAAGCTAAGGACACCTTCCTCTACTCCTCCAACTTGAACTCCAAGCCAAACAATCTCTCAACAATATTCTACTTTCACAGCATTATTAGTACTATATAGCTTCATTCGATCCTTCTTGGAACAAAATAGAAACAAACAGTTTATACATACATACATACATACATAGGAAGTAATTAACAAGAAAACCAAGTACGTACATACGTAGTTGCATCATTGATCGAGGGGGCCGGGAATGGGTGAAATCGTATTCTTCGACGTAGAGACGACGGTCCCCTCCGGCGCGGGGCAGCGGTTCTGGGTGCTGGAGTTCGGGGCCATACTGGTGTGCCCGCGGAGGCTCGTGGAGGTCGACAGCTACTGCACCCTCATCAGGCCCGACGACCTCTCCGCGGTTTCGGAGAAGAGATTCAGTGGCATCACGCGCAATGCCGTCGCGTCGGCGCCCAGGTTCGAGGAGGTGGCCGACAAGATCTTCGGGATGTTGAATGGTGAGTATTTAATTATTAAGCTATTTGTTTGAATTAAGCAGATGGGCCGGTCCGAGAGAGTTGGGTTGTCCTATCCGGAGCTAATTTTTGTTGTATTCTCGTTGTGGACCGGTCCTGGGGCTCATCCGTGATCCCGATTGTATGAAGGGTTGCCTTAGCACAGAAAGGTTGTCCAAATCTAAAGTCTTTTCAGACTTATTTCGGGACCGGTCCTGTACGTAATGCTTGCGCTCCAGTCTGACTTGTTTGTTGTATGACTGCTGTACGTACGTAATTTGGGTGCAGGGAGGGTGTGGGCAGGACATAACATCCAGAGATTCGACTGTCACCGGATTAAGGAGGCATTTGCCGATATCAGTCGGCCCGGGCCGGAGCCGATAGGGCTCATCGATTCTTTGGCAGTGTTGGGGCATGGCTTTGGTAGGAGAGCAGGTGATCTCAAGGTATTTTATGTTTTAAGTATTGTACCTACAATTGAGATACTTCATATTTGTTTTAAGTATTATATATCAGTTCAGTAGATGTATATGAATTAGTACTGTATGTGTGCTTAATTTGTATGGCAATTTTCAGATGGCAACATTGGCTTCTTATTTTGGGCTTGGGAGGCAAAAGCACAGGTAAAACACTTGCACCGGATCAATTAACAACGGTCCATTTGGTGATTCACTGCAATGTAATCGTAATAAAATCGAATAAAAAAAAATTTATTTAATTTCATTACGATTACGATTATATTGCATTGCAGTGAACCAAAAGGACTCCAAGTATATAATATATATTTGTATAGAACAACTCTACATATTTTTCCTACATAATTGAGATGTTTCGAGTACTGTTGATCCTATTTACAGAAGTCTGGAGGATGTGAGGATGAACTTGGAGGTCATCAAGCATTGCGCGACTGTATTGCTTCTGGTATGTATGTAAATGTACATTAATCAAACACTATTGATTACTAACATTCGAGAACTACTTACATCACTGTAAAGAAAATTGAATTTATGTGACATATAAAGTTATAAAATTCGTCACAACACATTCTGTGACGAGTACAGTAAAGATGTACTTTAGTTGTATATATCTCCGTAGCTGAAAGACAAAATGACGACCAATAAAATATAGTCACCGGATGATTTAATTGTGTGATGATGAACAACGATAAAAAAAAATAAAAAATAAAAAAAATCAGTGACAGATTTTACACTTGTCACAACTACTTGTCACGCCAAGTCCGAATTTCTTGTATTGTATGTTTTGAAAGACGGGGTATACCCTCGCGCACTCGCACGAGCCACCGCAATCCCGCCTCCTCCGGCCCTCTCCGCTGGCTCACACGTGTACTGCGGGGGCTAGCTATATAGCACAGTTTTTTGAAAGAGAGAAAAAAAAAAGAGAGGAGTAAATTATATGTAGCTCTGACATCAATTAATGTCATGAATATAACTAGGAATCGAGTCTCCCACATATACTGCACAATAACAAGAACCAGGGGAATTCGAATGTGGTAACGAGGAGCAAGGCTTGTACTGATGGGAGCTCGTGCGCAGAAGAGGAAGCCAGCTGCAGAAAATCTCCAGATCCGATGGCTACTGCTAGTGCTAGTCAGAGAGTAGTTCCCTACAAATCCCCTCCCACGAATTTTGCTACAAGCCAGAGAGTAGTTCCCTACAAATCTCCTCCCACGAGCCAGAGAGTAGTTCCCTACCAACTAAGGGACAGGTTGGGGAAGGTACGCTACAAATCTCAGTCCATCCTCTATTAGTTACACTCACATTATGCATGCATGAATGCATATTTTCTTTTCTTTATTAGCATTGAGTTCGAATATCTACTTGGTTTCAGTAAAATAAAAAAAGGATTAATTAATAATGCAAGAGAAGTGAAAATTCTGTGATTATTATATATAATTAAGGTACTGGTGGAGACTGCGAAGGAAGCCTTGCAAGGAGCGCAGAGGACGAGGCCTCTCAACAGCCTACTGAGGCATTCACGCTCCTTGTTGCGATGAGAAAGACGACAGAGAGAGAATTACTCATCCGATCCTTAGCTTCTTGAAGAGAGTATTGAAACAAAAACTGTACGTCTATAAAGATTTGTATAGTCCAAGTCCTTCGGTCAGCTTGCAGTTTTTCGATCTCTCTCCTTGAGAAACTAACAGTATAAGTGTATATATCTGTATATGTAATAAAGTCCAGGAAGCCAATGTGATTGTTTCATCAAAGCAAATCATTCCAACTCTTGTGTTTATATGTAATATTGTGCAATGCAATGATGATCGATGAATAGATCCTTATATGTAATTCATAGTTTAAAGTATCGGCCGATACCGATACGGTTTGGCATGTCCCGATTCGATACCGACCGATACCCGATACTAACCGATACCAATAGTAGGGATCTCATTTTTTAGTAAATTCGAAAAAAAAAATTGAACAAAAAGACCAATCAACAAGGATGTAAAAGCATGTAAAAAGGAAAACTTATCTATCCCAAGTAAACCAATCGACAAGGGCAACTTCTTTTTTATACAATTTCAAAACTACTAAAAGATGACACTATTTTTTTTTAATTATGCTTAAATGTATAAAATATTTTTTTTTCTAAAATATTATTTGTTTTCCGATATAAAAAAAAATCCGATACTCCGATCCGAAACAATCAATATTAATTACTGATAACGCTGATCCTGATTACTCGTAGGAATTGTCCGATACCAATTTTGATACTGATATTGTGAACCTTGATATATATAAACGTACTACTTCAACCTACAATTGAATTCTATTCAATGGCATCACTGGCGATGGAATTCCTTGTGCCAAGTACACAACTTATGGCAGAAGCACATGAAATTAAAATGCAAACTCGATTCGCAAAAGCCACCTATATATGTTAAATCCCTGTGTCCGACAAACTCCAAAGCAATTGATCATCCTCCACCTTCTTCGTTGCCATCTCTATCTAAGAGTTAATTAATAGTTTATATATATATATATATATATATATATATATATATATATATATATATATATATATTTATATATTTTTAAGTACGGAATATCAAAGTTGAATACGAATCATACAAGGATAGGAGAATTAATTAGTTCTATATCGATACTTGTTACTTGTTGCGTTAGACACTATCGAAAGAGAAAGTATAAGTGAAGAATAATGAAGGGGAGCTTGGGCCTTACGTAGAACTAATTAAGTTGACTACTAGCCTTGGCGAGAAAGAAGAAGACGACATGTGCATACATTTTTTAGTTGGAGGAGAATAGTACTGATTGTTGTCGAGGGTCCATGTAATTCACATGAAGATGTATTCTTCCATTTGAACCTTCCTATTGTATCCTTCTTGTAAGTAGAAGATTTTGGACCTCTATTTTATTATATGTTGTTC
The DNA here is from genome assembly GCA_036927795.1 of Iris macrosiphon. NCBI lineage: Eukaryota > Viridiplantae > Streptophyta > Magnoliopsida > Asparagales > Iridaceae > Iris > Iris macrosiphon. The sequence continues at coordinate 181,628,412 of JAYESA010000003.1, read as the reverse complement.
CTTTAGAAGAAAACAAATTAAATATCCAAATACTCATGTTGGCGGAACTAATCTCTAAAATTAGGATGACTGAATTTGGTATAGTTTGAACGACACGAAGACACTTAGTATCGTATCTCCTAAAATATTAATTTTAGAATTTATTTATCGTACAATTGTTGCATACTTCAATTTTAAAAAATTGGGTCCAACTACAGCTCAGTGAATGTCAAATATACTTGCTGTCAAGATTAACTTATAAGGTTGGCTTCGTGTCAAGGGAATACCCGGCTGACAGACCTTAATTACGAGTAAAAACCTTCGAAATGGATCTGGAAGAAAAATATTGACCTTCCAGCTCAGTTCACAACTTTCCTGTACTTCGAGTAATTCTAAAATCAAGTCAATTTTGCTGGATTTAAGGAAGTGTCAAGTTCCAAGAAGCTATGTAAAGGTTACTATACTATGACTATCTAATAGATCTGCCAAAATTTTGGGAGATCATAAGTTAGAATTTCGTGACGATACGACTGGTAAAAAAAACAGAATTGCCTTATGGCCCATCCTTGCCTATATGGCAACTATGATAAATTTTAGAATTCAAATATGATCAAAGATTTGATTTGATACACTACCAGAAAAAGTCAAATTAGCGACGTCTAAAAACGTCGCTAAATAACCAAAAATTGTCGCTAATTTGGTTTAGCGGCGTAATTAGCGACGTTTTAAAGCAGTCGGAAAAAACCAAGTCGCTAAAACAAAAAACGTCGCTATGCCGACGTTTTTTAGCGATTTTAATGTGTCGCTAAATTTAGCGACGTTTAGCGACACCGCGTCACTAAATAGAGACGTTTATTAAAGTCGCTAAACGTCGCTGATTAGCGACTTATATAGCGACGTTACACCGACGTCTTTAATGACCTGATAATACTGCCATGTCAGCAATTTGTGACGTACAGCGACGTCATTAGCGACGTATTTAGCGACTTGTTACAGCATCGCTAATTAGCGACGTATTTAGCGACTTAAGTTAACGTCGCTAAGCGTCGCTAAATGTCGCTAAAAACGTCGCTAATTTTCAAAAAAAAAAATTATTGCATTTCTAGGTTTACCAACCCCCTTGGGTTCATTATCAGGTATATGATGGTAGTAGAAATAATTGAATAAAGAACGCAGTAGCAGCACCAAGGAAAAAAATTCTAGTGCACTGGATAAATACAGGCCAAGTATCAGTCATCAGTTGTAAACCAAAATATGAATAATATAATAAAATTTGAAGAAAAGAAAGCATCCAGCAAATCTCATCGTAAACGTAAAGAATATGGCAAATTTATATCCATACAATCGCATCCTAAATAATAATAAAAATATAAATATCCAGTAACTAACTATACTACTGCGGATCTGCAGGAGGCTGACCACCGGCGCGCTTGAAGGATAAGAACTCCTCATACTCGTCCCGTGAAATCGACACCGATGTCGATGGAGAAGACAGTGACGTCGATGGAGTCTGTGTCGATGTAGGCGCACCAGGAGGCCGTGCCCGCTCCAAGTCTGCGAGTCGCTGGTTGTAAGAATCCATGGTAGATAACAGCCTCGTACTGCTATGAACCATTGAATCCTTCATCATCGTCAGCCTCTCGCCCATTGATACCTGTGACGCCTGCAGCTCCATGATGTTGCGGTCATTGGAGGCTCTAATATCATTTGTCAAATCCCGGAGCTCCGTCATGCTGCGGTCGAGCATATCGAATCGTGCGATGAGCATCGGATCGTCCGCCTGCGGCTGGGACCGGGGCTGCTCCTCCATCCTTCGCAGCAACTCATCAGGAGAGACGCAATCTGACGGTCAACGGCCTCCTGGACTCTGGCCGACTACTGCGAGGGTTGCGACTGCGAGGGCTGTGTGGAATGCGCAGCTGTCGGGGAGGCCCTAGATGACTACGTCGCAACCAGGGCGCCATAGGAGCCCGTACCGTAGTACGTACCCCTCTGGAGACCACCAGCTGCGGTCACCCACAGGTCGTCCGCCGACGGAGTTGGAGCGGGCTGCGACGAAGTACCAGCCTCTCCAGGTGTAGGTGCACTAGCAGTCGTCCGCTCACGCAGCCTAAGATACTCGGCCTAGAAAGGTTTGGAAACTCGATAATTGTCTAAGTTATATTAAAATTAACACAAAGTAAAGTAATACTTACATAGGTCTACGAGACCCTCTCATCAATGAGATTTTCATCCTTGCGATGGGTGGCCAAGAAGACGGTCACCATGTTGGCATCCTCACCCCTCTGTACCTGTTAAAAATATATTATTTAGTACTAAACTTAAATATTTTTTTCTACTACCATTTTATGGTACTTATATTAAAATAATATAATTTAAAAATATATATATACCAAACGACGGAAATGTTCCGTCATCGGAATCGAGCCACCACACCACTTGGCAGCATTCCGCCTAGCCGCCTTGGCCTTCTCAGACCTTTCCTTGTAGCTCGGATCGTCGAATCTAGCCCTCATCACAGTCCACTGCTCAGGTGTGATCCAACCTTGGATCGGTTTTCCAGCACGATCACGAGCCTTCTGGTCATCCAGAGCATCTCGGATAAGCTTGGCGGCAACGGTCGGAAAGAGCCGCTCGATCAACTCGGCCCGGTGCGGAGGATAAAAATATATTTGCTACAATAAATAATTTAGTAAGTGAGCATCACGGATAAGTTATATAATCTGCATAAATTAGAGGATTTAATTAATATACTTTTACCTGGAAGTGCGCAAACCAGAATGCCTTCCTCTCCTCCGGAGCCTCAGAGTAGTTGATCCAAGGGCCACCGTAGTTGTTCCTCAGAAATTGGCCCAAGCGTCTCTAAACCAACGATGGACGATATCTATACAGAGATAATAATTTAGAATACTAAAAAAGTCAATATACGATGAATAAAGAAATACACGATATATATTATACTAAACCATCTAATTGACTTACTTTGTACCGTCGGTCCAAATCTCTGTCCCTGTCTCCTCCGGAGGTGCGCATGGAGGATCTTACTGATGCTGGGACAACGTGGGCACGACCTCCTCGACATGCTCATATGTCCCCATGGTTCCGTCAGCAGAAGGAACGCTGGACGAGGGTGTACTATCACGCCTGGAACTACTCATCCCAACAGTCGGAGATGTGAGTGGTCGATATACTGGAGTACTGGGCGATGATGATCCGGAACCCACAGTAGGCAGTACCGAAGGAGCACTCTGTCTACCTCGAGACCTGCCGAATCCTCCGCGTCGTCCTGTCATATCTGATAACAACATATGATAAATATAGAGAAACACAAATATATAGTACATTCTACAGTCGAAATGTGATGCATATCTCAAAGCATTCTACAGTCAAAATATAATACATATATTCGTTAATGGAATATATTTTGCAGTCAAAATATAGTTACATTCTACTTCGTCAATTTTCCAACATTGATCTACATTCTACAGTCAAAATATAGTTACATTCTACATGCAATATATTTTATTTTCAATCATCTTCAGAAAATTCATCTTGTTCGCCTTCCTCGTCCTCCTCTTCCTCTTCCTCGTCTTCACTTTCATCTACTTCGTCTTCCTCTTCGGATAATTCTACATCTTCTACATTATTACTCGTGTAATGAGTAACTTCCGTTGAGTCTACATCTACAATATTTGTTACAAGAGGTAGATCGTCCTCCTGATAAGCTATTTCGTCAATGTCAAAGGTATTTCTAGCTTTAGTCTTGCATACTGCCCACCAATCCGACCTCGCTGTCCCCTGTCTAGGATAAGTTGTAAAGTACACGAGCTGAGCCTGACTTGATAGGACAAATGGTTCATAGCCTTGATATCTACGCTTGTAGTTTATATCCACAAGGCCATGCTTGTCAATTTTCTAACCTTGATCTTGAATCGGATCGAACCATTCACACCTGAATAGCACGATATTAGCAGGTTATGTGCCATAATTATATGTCAACTCCACAATCTCTCGTAAGATGCCAAAAAAATTGTTGCCCGGATTGACGTCTTTGTAGTTCGAAGATTTGATACACAAATAACTGTTTTTCGTGGAATCAAGATCCAGAAAGCTGTCTCTGATAGGAGCATTTGTTGACTTGAACCTGAACCCATTCACACAGAAACTTGGCCATATTTTTACGGCAGTAATTGGTCCCTTGGCTAGAGTTCTAATAGATTCAGTCTCGGGTGTTATTAGACGATCGACCTAAATATCAAAGTAGCGATAGTAAGTTATTTGTTTTGCAAGTGCAGAAATAAAAAGTAATTACCAAGCATCTTACATATGCGCTCAACCAAGAAAGAAAATGGCATCTCATATCTTGTTCTACTTCTTCGTCTGTTATGTAGGGCCTAACCGACCTCAACTCATCATTATATGTGCCGAAAAACAATGAAGCAACTGCTGATTAGTAGCATAATAGTATCTTATACTATTACATTGAGATGATGTAAACGTGGACGTATTAATTACTTATCCCTCTAGCTTCTCCACTTCATCCTCGTCGCAATTGAGTAATATATACAATTGAGCAGCCCTTAGCTCATCGTCATTCAAATATCTCTTCTTTATTTTTTCCGAAGGCTTTCCGGACGCATTGAATACTTTGAGTATTGCATCATTAGATTCCTGATATGCGTCGTCGTTTCTCGGAGCTTTCGTCCTATTAGTAGCAACATGCGGTTTGAAATATGTCGAGCAAAAGTTTGTAATCTCCTCGAGAACATAAGCTTCACAAATAGAGCCCTCAACCCGTGACTTATTTTTCACCTTTCTCTTTAGGTGATTCAGATGCCGCTCGAAGGGGTACATCCACTGATAACCGACAGGACCACCAACACGTGCCTCATAGGAAAGATGAATTGGCAAATGCTCCATAGAGTCGAAGAATCCAGGAGGAAACACCTTCTCGAGCTTACATAGTGTTACCGCAATGTCCTTCTCTTGCTTTTCTAGACGATCGACGAGCAACTTAGTACAACAAAGATCTCTGAAGAATATGCTCAGCTCTGTCAATGGGTCCCAAACGACCTGCGGTAAGAATTTCTAAAATGCAATCGGAATTAACCTCTCCATAAATACATGACAATCGTGGCTCTTCATACCCACCAGTTTGTTCTCCTTGAGGTCGACGCATCTTCTCAAGTTCGACACGTACCCGTCTGGAAACTTTAGACCCTGAATCCACCTACAAAGTCTACCTTTATCCTCTTTCTCCAGTGAAAAAACTGACTTAGGTTGCTTTAACTTTTCATTCCCCTCCTCTATCAAATGCAATGCAGGACATCTACATATTTTTTCTAAGTCCAACCTGGCCTTCGAATTATCTTTGTCTTCCCCTTTACCTCCATTATAGTATTAATTATGTTATCAAACACATTCTTCTCGATATGCATGACATCAAGGTTATGTCTGATCAGATTGGTGCTCCAATATAGCAGATCCCAGAATATACTCCTCTTCGTCCAGTTATGGGTGCGACCAAATCCATCACACTTGTACCCCTTAGCAGGCTCTTCGATAGCACTTGGTAAATCTTTTACCTCTTCCCATATCGTGCATCCGGGCCACCTTGGCGGTGGATTGGTCTTCTCCACAACTCCCGCACGAAAAGCATTCTGGTTCCTCCGGTACGGATGATCCTTCGGCAAAAATTGTCGATGACAATCGAAGAAGCATGGTTTGCCTCCGTGTTTCAAATGGAAAGCCTGAGTACGGTCCATGCAATACGGACATGAGAGACGACTATGGGTGCTCCATCCCGATAACATTCCATAGACCGAAAAGTCATTGATGGTCCACATAAGTGCTGCCCTCATCTGAAAATTTTGCTTTCTAGAAACATCGTACGTGTTGGCACTTACTTCCCACAGCTGATTCAACTCATCTATCAAAGGATGTAAATACACATCGATGTTCCTCTTCGGATTGTTCGGACCCGGGATAATAACGGTTAGGAACATATACGAAGTCTTCATGCACATCCAAGGCGGTAGATTGTACGGAGTGACGATCATAGGCCAACACGAATACTGGGAGCCCGAAAGTCCGAATAGGATAAAACCGTCAGAGGAGAGCCCCAATCTGACATTACGTGCTACCTCGGCAAAATGTGGATACTCTCGATCAAAGTGCTTCCATGCTTCTCCATCGGATGGATGATCCAATACTCCTTCGATCTGTTTTAGCCTGTGCCAACTCATGTTTTCTGCAGTCTCCTTAACCATAAACAACCACTACAACCGCGGCGTCAAAGGCAAGTAGTGCATCGAATCGGTAGGCTTTCTTGCACCGACAGACTTTCCTCTAACAGTGGCCTTGTAGCGATCAGCACCACAGAATCTGTACGCATCTTCATCCTTGTCGTCTTTGTAGTACAACATGCACCCGTTGCGACATGTATCGATTTTTTCGTATCCCATCCAAAGCGATCTTACCATCCTCTTAGATCGATAGAAGTCTTTAGGCAACTTTGCACCCTCAGGCAAGATCTCTATAATCAAATCGAGCAGTCGATTATAGCATTCTTGCGACATGTTAAAATCGGACTTGATGCTCAATAATCTTATAACCACCTCCAACGGTGAATGATCCTCACAACCAGGATATAGTGGAGTCCTTGCATTCTCTAGCAACTCCATAAACTTTGCAGCATCGGCATTCGGTGCCTCCTCAGCTGCATCATAATTGTCCGGATTGAAACTAGGTCCCGCCGCATCATAATTGTCCGGATTAAAACTAGGCCCCGTCGCATCATAAACCATGTTCACCAACCCGTCGTCGTAAGCATCGTGGTCGTGGACATCCATATACGGCTCCACATAGGGCTCCGACTCCGATGCTAGAGATACAAGTTCTCCGTGCGCGGTCCACTGATAGTAATTGGGCGTGAAGCCCTTCGAGTATAAATGATATGTAACTTCCACTTCTGGATGATATTTCCTGTTGTGACATCTCACACACGGATACTTAATTTTGGTACCGTCCATGTACTGAGGAAAAGCCTTGACGAACTGCAGGAACTGCTGTACACCCTCAATGAATTCATCCCGCACACCGAACATGTCATCAGGATGACGGTTGTACATCCACGAACGATGATGCAGATAGTAGTTCATATCCATTTCTAGATACTTCTACAAAAATGACAGTATGTATCATATAAATTATTACATATAGTGGTTTATCATCTAACTTCATAACTTAACCGTACTATAAAAATCATAACTGATATAATATATACTTTCATTTATCAAAGTCTAAAATAAGCAATATTCAAAACAACTGACCATTTATCAAAGTCTAAAATAAGTAATACTTTCATTTCATAACTGATATAATACATACTTTCATTTATCAAAGTCCAAGAGCCCTTGAAATGATAAACAGGGTTAACTAGTTCATGGTGATGTTTCTAAGCCACTTCTAGATCCATACTAGTTTATACTAGTCAATACTAGGTTAATACCTTGCTACACTATGTCTTCTAGGTCGTACTAGGATATTCTGCTTTGAAATTAAGTACTCTACTATCCACACTGAGAGCCTCTTACCCTTGGCCTGGCACCTTGCACTTCATCCTTATACTTGCTCACTGGACTACAACCCATAGCAGTCACTCCATGATACCACAGTATCAGTTCACTTCACAGCACTTTTGTACTCTAATTGAACTGCACTGCACTGATCACTATTGACACGACCCGATTCCGTAGAATCACTTGAGGCATCCTCCGAATCGTGACCGCCGTGCGGGCCTGGGGTTGCGCCCGCACAAGGCTTTAATGATTTGCATAGCAAGCACATATTCAGAGTACGCAGATAAATTGAAACACAGATTTGAAACATGGAAAAGTTCTCTTTATTGATAATGAATATCTATTACAAACTCTTGAACGAGTTAGCTAATATGTCGAACGGCTTACTAAAGAGATGACTCAAAATGAGATAGCAGTCCTGTACATTATATCCCTTTACTAAACTTCAAAAGATATAGACCTCCAGGCTGGAGGATAGCTTTGCCACGGAGCTGCATTTGTGTATGAAGAGTTGCAGCTTCTGGCTTCAAAATGCTTCAAGGGGGCGCGGTGAAGATGCGCCCACAGCTGGACTGGATCGGGAAGACGACTTCGGCTCCTCGCTCGGTTCGCCTTAGTGCGGAGAACCTGTTTCAACGAGGGTCAGCATATCGAAATATGCTGGTGAAGGCGAGCTAGCCTGACTATACCAATCAACACGTTGTTTTAATGAAGCATGCATATTTGTGGGTTTCTATCTTGCCTTAGTTCATTTACAAGTAAGCAGCATATAGAATTTACTAAAATTGAACGTGCCACCGTTCGGTGGATTTTACCTGCCCGTCTGAATTACCTTCACAATACTTACCATGCCTTCCCTGCCACGAAGACACAAGTTAGTATGCAACAGGTTTAAATATACATAGTGGATATAGCCATGGACAAGGATAGGATGCAACGATAAACACACGATGCATTGCAAGCCGTCCAGTCCGCACACGATGACTATGCCACAGGTGATCACTGGCTTGGTAGCCATACTGGACTAGTCATGGACTAGGATAGCATGCAACGAGAGCTCATAATGGATACACGATAAACACACGATGCGTTGCAAGCCATCCAGTCCGCACACGATGACTACACACGAAGTTCCGCCCGGATCGGATCGGTGCCAGTGCCCCAGCGACCGTCCGCAGAACTTATACCCTTGTGCACAAGTTGTCCATGATCGAACACACGATATTTAGTTAAGTTATCCATTCACGCAGTAGAGGCAACACGAGTAATGCATAGGTATGATGCATTGATAGCACAATTATAGAAGAAGATATATTCTAACTAAAATTGATGCATATGATGAACATTCCGAACGAACAAGCATGCAAGTAAGTAACCGTTCACAAGTTTGTTTGTCAAGCAGTATTAACCAAGTCTATTCTCTTTTATCTTGGTTTCTTTTATTATTACTTGGTATCGTTTGATCGGGGCGAAGGAGTGAAGCTTGGAAGCAGGGCTAGCTAATCGGGTTGGTCGCCACTCACTTGGATTGTTGGAAGGGAGAAGGAAAGAGGCGCTTCACGACTCCGCTCGTAAGCCGCCTACTGCTCGTTCACCTGCACACGAACAGCTCGATTAATACCTCTTCCTCTCTTTCCAATCTCGGAATAGAAGTGCAAGTCAATGAACGAAAATAATGAAAACCATCGAAACCGTTCAAAAAAAAAAGCAAATCCCAAAACCAACTCAAAGCACGAAAGCAACAAGCGACATCGAAAACCGAGGCAATAAAAGATAGCAGCGGGGAGGTTCCTCCTGACTCTGCCGCTAAGCCGATCCTTGGAGCGCAGTCCACTGAATATGGGAATCAATTCCGAAGAAACAAATCCATAACGAGGACGAGTTCTTAATTCAATCTATCCCGATCGAACGATACCGACTTGTGTTTCTTAGCCGCGCTCTCCGCACCGGGAGAACGGGATGCTACAACTATTGCCAATTAAATCCCTGATACCACAGTATCAGTTAAGGGTTGTATTGGCATACAACAAGTGACAGGTGAACACCTACCCGATACTTGTCTATACCTTAACCCAAACACATGCCTGCAGACCCTAACTAAGTCTGCAACTTCTGATACTTTGCACTTATTCTGCAGTGGCTAAATCTTTCCTTCACTTAGTTGTTTCCAACTGCCCTTAGCTACTGCCATGGCTCACAGCAGTGCTTGTTGCTGCCTTGCCATTGCTCAAGCATGCATGTGTTTGATGCTGCTCAAGTGTGCACCAACACTCTCCCACTGTAGAAGATGACAGGAACCAATCCCCTCCTCACAGTGCCAACCCGACACCACTGCAACACATTGCCAGCTTGCCTAATGCACTAGGCCAAACTGAATTGAGTTCAGTTCCTGAAGCCTCATAGTTCAGTAGTGACACCCACAAACAACTCGACTCTTCTACCCTCTCCCACATCAAGCACAGCTAGAAGACACTATGAACACCAACACAGATAACAATAGCTATATATATACATACATATATATATATATATATATATATATATATATATATATATATATATATATATCGAGATACACCTATATATGCATACACTCTCTCATATGCAAATAGATAATACACCAATTTGCATATACATATCATATGATACTCTAAGGCATAAATAGACACACACACACAACCACTAGTCCAATTCACAAACATTTGGTGTGCAACACCAAGATACTCTAGGATACATCCTCCATACACCACACCACCATGATACCAACCCTCAATTCACATGGACACATCCAATAGATCAAATATTCTGTGTGTGTGTGTGTCATGCCTGTGTCAGTGTCAGTGTCTGTGTGAGTGTGTGTGTGTGTGTGTGTGTGTCTGCGTCTGTGTGTGTGTGTCGTATGTGTCGTGTGTGTTTGTCAGTGTCTGTGTGCGTGTGTCGTGTCTGTCAAGTGTGTCTTGTGTCAGTGTCACATGAGAGAAAGAGAGAGAGAGATTACCTAGAGCTCGAGGAGGAGGAGGGGGATGCCGGAGTAGCCGCAGCCGTGGAGAGCCGGTCGCCAGAGATGGGGGGGCGGGGGAAATCGAAAAGTTTCGAATTTTTCGACAGATGGGGGAAAAGAAAACTTAGCCATAATTAACCAAAATTTAGCGACGTTTAGCGACGTCAAATAAAAACGTCGCTAAATAAATTAGCGACGTCAAAGACGTCGCTAAATACGTTGCTAAATATTTTGATACGTACGTCGCTAATTACGACGCTAAACGTCGTTAAATCAGATATATTAGCGACGTTTAACGACCTTAATTGAACTTATAGCGACTAATCTTTTAAAATCTTAATAAAAGTCGCTAAACGTCGCTAAATGTCGCCATTTAGCGACGTCTAGCGACGTTTTTTATGGAGTCGCTAATTTAGCGATGTATTTACTTGGAGTCGCTAAAATACGTCGCTAATCCCGCTTTTTCTAGTAGTGATATAATTTAAAATACTACATTAAATATAAGATTTGATTAGATTTCAAATTTATATCAAATATTAAATCTGACCATATTTGGACGTTTTTATCAAATTCAAACTGGACCCAACAATCTCCCCCTCCAGTCTGATGAAAGGGTATTGACCCCATGGTTCCTCAACTGGACTCCATATTTGTCGTCCCGCGACAGAGTTTCTGCTCCCCCATGCCATCGATCTCCGATACCTCGAGCTGTCTTGCATCTTCTGTCGTATCCAGCTCCTCGACCGTCACGTCGATGCTAGCTGCCATACGTAGCACCTCCTGCACAACTAGGATCCTGCCGATATCGATGACACGGCCAAGACCGAAGTCCATGACGATCAGCCTCACCGTGAGTCTTGGCTGCCTATCCCCGACTTCCGTCTTTCACCGAAACGTGTTAACGTTTCGACGAGCTTCACCCTTGGCTAGCCCAACCAAGCGGATGGTACGATTCTCCCGGAGATTCAAACTCCTGAATCTGTCCACCTTCGTGTCCGAACTTGAAGCTTCCCATACACATGCATTCTCGAGCAGAACATCATGCACTGTGCATGTCGTCGATGACCCACAGCTCCCCTTGGACTGTGTGAATAATGAAGCTCCCGTCTCAGATCGAGTTTGCTGCAAACCTTGATCTCCTCCATGGCTTCGAACTGCTAAAATCGATGTCGCTCCGTGAAGTTTTGTCAAACCACTAGTAGCCAAAATCGGATCCGTGGATTAACTCCCACATGGAGACCGACCAACTGTCATGGGACCCAAAGACTGACCCTTAATCTTTGACTCATCACCATTCCTCGCTTTGTCTCGATGAACCGAATCCTCCGTTATCCTCAAAGTATCTTGAAGCCCCTCCAAGACAAGTTTTTCACGATCCACCAACTCCTGCTGAATACCCCTCGAGCCTCCATCCGATGTTTGTGGCCTGCATGTACACCTCAGCGACGTGAGCCTATACATGCCACAACACAAATCTCCTCGAGCCAGCTGTTTGGAACCCTTCGTAAGCATCCAATCTTTGTCCCTAAACAGACTGCGACAACCATCATCCGTCAGTCTCCATACCGAAACCAAGTTGTAACACAAACTCGGTATATGTCGCACACCCTTGAGAATGAGCTTCTCACCAAGCTCCGTTGTCAAGTGCACATCACCGATGCCTACAACTTCAGCTGTCCCATTGTTTCCCATGTCCAAACATGTCGCCGCGGTATGACATGAAGATCCTCCTATAAGTATTGACGTGATACGATGCACCTGTGTCCATGACCCAATCGCCATCATGACACATGATACAAAGTCCCTCTGTGTTGGTTGTTACGATAATGAGATCTTCCATAGCCGTGAGATCCTCTTGATCGTCCATGCATTTGGCCTTCTCAACTTTGAGCTTCATACAGTTCCTCTTGATATGACCCCTTTCGCCACAGTGATAGCAGCCCTCCTTGTGGTCCACAGTCACAAGATTCTGAGAACTTTCCCATGTCCTCACTTGTGACTTGGACCTTTCCTTCCCTTAAGAAGCCACCATAGCGGGCTCCTGCGACGATTTTACTTGCTTACGTCTGACCTTCTCGTTCAACAAGCTGCTTTTGACTGCCTCCATCGTGACAACTCCACCCAGAGCGGAGTTGCTCACCGACACCATCAACGTCTCCCTGCTTTCCGACAGAGAACTCAAAAGTGAAAGGGCCTGAAGCTCATCCTCAATCATCATATTCATCGCAGACAGCTGATTAATGATGTCCTGAACCTCGTTCAGATGTTGTGCCACCTGTGCACCCTCCGTGTACTTCGAGTTGACGAGTTGGCGAATAAGAAACTTGTTGCCAGCCGTCATCCTTTCGTACAGCAAATGCAGCTTCTCCCACAATGCTTTTGTCAAACTCTTCATGGACACGTGGTAAAATACCGAATCGTCCAGCCATTCCTTCCGGTCCAGTCGTTTCCAATCATCAATACATTTGTCCGTCGGCTTGACGTTGTCGCCCTCCAACGGACCATGCAAGTCCTTGTACAAGAGTAGACCCTCCATCATTGGCTTCCAATCGTCCAGTTTTCTCCTGTAAGGGTAATCATACGAGTGTTCATCTGCTCCGTAGACATAGTTGCACCTTCCCTCTCAAGAAGAACCTGGCTCTGATATCCCATGTTGGGCGCGTCGCAAAAGTGTTTGCCAACCCACCTGAGATAACCAACCAATCTACGAACACCAAGCACATATGAAGACTAGTATATGGCGGTGACTACGTCATATGGACAAATTTTAACCTTTATAACTCAGATGAAATTACAAGATTGCAAAAAACTAATGTTGAAACCCTTTGTCCTAATAGGTTCAACCCCCTCACCACACTCAAGAAGGAACGATAAAGATTACAATTAAAATCACTCACCAACCCGTAGTAATTTTTCTAACTGAAGTTGACGACTCCTCGATTAGACTTCTTCTTCCTTTTGCCTTGTATGGAGAAGAACCCTAAGAGCAAATCACGGACTTTCTCTTAGATTTTTTTGTGGACGAGCACTTCGAGTCTCCATATTTGTGCATGCTTTGTGCCTCCACCAAGTGCGAACGCGATTAAGAATTTAATATATGTTACGCCCCGATCTCCCGCATGATCGACCTTCCCCGCTGGATGCGAATCACCTCGCCAGCGCCCCCGCAGGACTATCGTTCCCATCAGGACGTGATATCGCACGAGCACAAGCTGAGTCCGCGCAATGCCAGGTACTGAACAGACGGAGAAATAACTAAGCCACATAGTCGCACAAATAGTCTCTAATGCAGTGAAAATTTATTATTAGTATGATACAAAAATAAGCTATTTATTGATAATGAATAAGGTTACAAGCGGAGCTAGGACAAGATTGCAAGTCGCTCAAGCTCTCTCTCTTTCTCTCTCGAAACAATAAAGGCGTGCCAAGTAGCTTACAACATGGGGGTGGAGGCACAAAGCATGCACAAAGGTGGAGATTCGAGGTGCTCGTCCACAAGAAAATCTAAGAGAAAGTCCGTACTTTGCTCTTAGGGTTCTTCTCCATACAAGACAGAAGGAAGAAGAGGTCTAATCGAGGAGTCGTCAACTTCGGTTAGAAAAATTGCTATGGGTTGGTGAGTAATTTCAATTGTAATCATTGTCGTTTCTTCTTGAGTGTGATGAAGGGGTTGAACCTTTTAGGACAAAGAATTTCAACATTAGTTTTTTGCAATCTTGTAATTTTATCTGAGATATAAATATTGAGATTTGTCCAGGTGGCGTAGTCACCGCTATATACTTGTCTTCATCTGTGCTTGGTGTTCGTAGATTGGTTGGTTATCTCATGTGGGTTGGCAAACGCTTTCGCGACGCGGCCAACACTCTATACTTCTCCCAAAACGCTGGCCCCATCATGCAAAATTCCAGTCCCCCCTTTCCTATCTCTGGTCGACAAATCAGCGGGAGCCATGTAACAGAACTGTAAAAAAAATTGTTCATGACCCGAACTGTCAAAATTTTGCGGTCCACAATTTGTTTTGCCTACAAGAAAAAAATAAAAAATAAAAAAACGGTTTCAGAAGTAAAAATTTCAAAAAATATGTGTGTTCAGATGGAAATATTATACCAATAACATTAGTGGGCATATTTCCTATTCCTATTTATCTATAATACTATATCTATATATACTACTATATAATATAAAAAGTTAGACTTTACCATAAAAAATTTTCTTCCAAAAATAACATTGCATATGTTTATTGATTAAAATAATTCATTAAAATTAATAGTTGCATTTAGGTAATTATGGGAGCTGTATTTTGATATTTTTAAATAGTCTTTGTCTTGCATTTTATGTATAAAATAATATATATAATAATATTAATATAATAATAAATTTAAAATAATTAAGGTAGATGTGTTTTAGCCTTATTGAGTACTCTTAATAAAAATTAGAATAATTACATTAGCTATTTTTTAGTTTTTCTAATAATAATCTATGAAATACGTGTAACACATGTGCAATATACTAGTACTATTATATAATAAGAAAAGTTGAATCTTTACCGTAAAAATTTTTATTTCAAAAATATTCTTACATATATTTATTAATTAAAATTATTTATTAAATTTAGAATGAGTAGTTAAGTAATTATGTTTTTTAAACCAGATTAAAGGGGTCGTTTGCTCTCCCAAAGTAACTAAAAAATTTAAGAAAATTTGCTCATTTCACTAAAAAAAATTAAAAGAGAGGTGCATGTATACTAAGTTAATACTAAAAGCTTCCAATCCTCAACCCCCCCTCAACAATATTAATAATTTCATCTCTCTCTCTCTCTCACTTCTCCCATCTCTGACCGACTACGGCTACGCAGAGAGCTCATCTCTGGAGCTCTCCTCGCTTCCTCCTCCTAAAGGTATTTCTCTCACAAGTCAAAGCCTAATTTTGGTCTATTTTCTGTTCTCGCGTAGTTATTTGTGCGATTAAGCCATCCTTTAATCATTTATTTCAATGTTGAAGGAAATTTCTTGGAGCCCTAGTTTTTTGCCATTGACATCTCTACTGTAATTATCCAGTGTTAAGGAAATTTGAGTAGAAAGAAGAATAAATCTTGTTCATATATACGGAATTGAAGAGAAAAACAAAAACAAAAAACAAAAAGAAGCAACTTTGGTCTCAAAATTTGCATGCAAATCTGATGTAACAGAGATAGGCAATAAAATCATAATTTAACCCATGTAATTTGTTGGGTCGTAGTTTATTTATTTTTTATTTTAATTTGAACAGAGAAAAATAGTACATTTTTAGACCTAGAGAAGTGATGCACTGATTTTTAGTTTTTCCCCTTTGATAGCTCTAATTTTGTATGAACTTGTCATCTCTACGAGTGTCGATAGATCGATTGTACATGTTGGATCAAGTTTACCGCAAGGCTGCCACTACTGGAGGGCCTAGGGAGTGTCAAAGATGCATGCACCCAAACCCCTAATGTATGGTGAGGTCGTTTCCATGATTCGAACACTGCATCCCACCGTATCCTTCAGGACGCAAGTGCCATCGTGCTCGTTCCCATAGACCCGTGCCATCGTGCTCATGCCCATAGTTCTAACAGGCGGGAAAAAAAACACTTAGGTACCAAGAATCTTCAATGCTTAGGTACATAACGAAAATGTGAGGCTTGTGCCTGAACAAAGCACACTTAGGCCTCGTTTGGTTCACGGAAAGGGAAGGAAAGGAAAGGAAATCAATTCTTTGATATTTTGTTTCCTTTGGGAAATTGTAATTTCCATTAATTTTTCTTTCAGGTGTTTGGAAATGTTCGGAAAAAATGGAAGAGAAAATGAATAATTAGGGGTGGGAAAATGAATCTATGGAGTGAGTGGGGGAATCATTTTCCTCCTCCTTAGAAATCAATTTCCTTTCCTGCTCATTTCCTTTGGCATCCAAACACAGAAAATGAACGACTTTCCTTTCCCAAGATCTCGACCATGAAAATGCTTTGGGTTGCTCTGTTCCACGTTGTACTTTTTGGCAATAAATTGGGGAAGCTACGGCGGCAATTGAACCCTAGATGGGGAGGATCTTCGATGCTATTGGGTCCTTGTATAAGGTTGGAGTTGTTTGCAGCAAAAGCAAGGCGGGTGTGCCTGGCTGGAGGGAGGCACAGCCTCCCATAGCATTGGTCTTTTCGCCTAGGCATATGCTTTTATAACTATTGTGGCACCAAGTGATTAACTCATTTATGGAAAGAATCATTTCTAACCTTTTCTTGAATTGTTAACATTTGGGCCTTATGGCACAATTTGGATGTGTGATTGGGAAAATTAGAATTTGAGAAATTACGTAATTCCTGAGAGAATGGTCTAGGCCTAATTCCTACCGATTGCTAATTTGACAACCATGAATTACGGTTCTTATTCCTGTGCTATTTCTTGGTTCCATAATTAGCTCTAGTTCCACTACAAAACTAGGAATTAACAGAAAGTAGAAAAGACATGGAATTTAGGAAGGTCTGACTTAGTCCATATTTCCATGCTTTTCCTTTTCTACCTATATATTCTATGACTAGTTGTGTATCCTCGAGCATATTTAGAGACTAATGGGATGTGTTTCCATACACATTTCAAAACACATGATATTTCTCCTAAAAGCACCGTGTATTGGCTTCTAAAACATACTTTATCTAATTTTCTTTACAAAAAGAATTAGGTCACCCAAGAATAGGATAAATCCTGTTCTCATATTCCATTTGGCTGCCAGGTGCCCACTTTAATACCGGACATCTGTTGCACCACTTCCCAAGTAAACGTGCACACATCTACAGAGGGGTGCACACATCTACAGAGGGAATATGGCGATGTGATTTCTTTGGCAATCTAACACTTACTATTTCTATAAACCACCCCCTCAAGGAAACTTGGTATTTGGGTGCATAGGTTTCTCTGCTCTATCAGAAATCCCTACTACTAATTTCTTTGGTCAATAAGAACCCTCGTTTAACTGTTTCCCTTTATCTACATTTTGTTATGTTACTTCTCTTGATGTCTATAAAGTTTCCAAATCTATTTTACTTTCTTCCTCCTCCATGTATATTTTAATTGTGTTTCTAAACTTGTTGAACACCTCCCACCCCACCCACCCCCCCCCCCCCCCCCCCCCCCCCTCTCCTTTTTTTCCTTCTTCTTTTTCTTCTACACCTCTTCTCTTTCCCTTTTCATACTCTTCCTTTGTTTGTTTACAGGTCTGGATGCTTTAACTCCCACCGATATAGGATTCAAGTTGAAAAAGGGTAGTAGTTAGCTAGCTATGGAAGGAGACACCTTTTCTGGCCTTAACAACGGGTCGCCCCAAGTGGACACCAAAGTCCTCCAAAACTTCCAGAAGAGCTTTGTTCAAGTCCAGAGCATTTTAGACCAGAACAGGCTATTGATCAACGAGATAAACCATAACCACGAGTCCAAGATCCCAGACAACCTCAGCCGGAATGTCGGACTCATCAGGGAGCTCAACAACAACATCAGGAGGGTCGTTGATCTCTATTCCGATCTCTCCACCTCTTTCTCCAAGTCCATGGAGGCTTCCTCTGATGGAGACTCCTCTTTCAGGTCGGATGAAAGGCCCGGGATGAAGAGAATCAGGCCCTGAATTGAGCAAATTATGATAGGTGATTTTATTTTTATTTCATCTTTCCATTGTTGTAATCTTTATGTAAACTCAACTTGCAATTATCTCAATAGTCTTAGTGAGCTTAATTTTTTTTTTCCCAGTGCTCTTATTTGGAAAATTAGATTTGTCTATTAGATACATATATTATTTGCATAGTATCAACCAAAAGGTAAATTTGATATAGTTCTTATATGTTAGTTGCATGATTGAGTCATACTGCTTAGGAATCATTTTAAGATGGAATTTGATGGAAGTTCTTGCTTAACTTCACCCACGTACCGGCAAATTATTGTTGTATTCTAGGATGATATGAAGGAGAGAAGACTTAGATTGCCATTTCTTTCATATGTCAAGTCACTTGTTGGTATATCTCTGTCATAATATCATCTTGATGCTAAAATGTGGGTCTTATGTTTCCCTGTACACTGATTACCTAACCTTGATGTGTACCTTGAATTACTTGTTTTATCAACAATCGCTTACGGCACACCATCTGAGAAATACTATGAACATTTGGAAGTAATTTCAAATCATGGCATTAGTCATATGGTGTTCCAAGTACATTAGACTAGCTATCTAATATCATTTGTGTTGGTATTAGCTACATAAAGCATACAATTTCATACTTTACTCTTCAGATCATGATCATAAGTCGTTACGGTAACTTGCTAATCAAATAGTTAATAATTAAGATTTCCAGTTATATATATATATATATATATATATATATATATATATATATATATATACACTATTCTATTCCTTCCTAGTTTGAATTATTGAATGTGTATGATTGAAAGGTGGTTGTTCCTGCTTTTTATTCTTTTCTGTCTTGTTACTTTCAAGTTTCAAGTGAATCTCTCTTTTAAAATTCATCCATAGGAATCATCAGGAAAGGTTGAACCAATCATTGAAGACCATATTGAAAGAATCTGAGATGAGAGCCGATGTGGGGGCTCTTATTTTTCTTTTTGGCTAAATTACAACTTGATACCCTCAACTATTCAAGTTTTTCAATTTGATACCCTAAACTTGATAGATATCAACTTAATACACTCTCTTATTTTCTTCTTAACGGTGTTAACCGAAAATTGAAAATGACAAAAATATTCTCCATTTTTTCTCCCCTCTCTCCGGCAACCTCTCTCCCTCTCCTGTGGCAGCGGCGTGCGGACAGCGGCCGGACGGGGGCGCGTGTAGGCGACGACGACGGGGTTGCGTTGACGGAGGAAGGCCGGGATGGTTTTGGGTTGGGGGGGTGGGGGGGGGGGGGGGGGGGGGGCGCAAGGGGAGTGAGGTCGGGTGGTTTGGGTTGGGAAAGGGACGGATACTTTATGGGTTTTTTTTTTTTTAATGGTATACTTAATCCTGATTATCGGAGGGTATCGAGATAAAACTTTTCAATAGTTGTTGGTATTAAGTGCTATCAAAGTTTAGGATATCAAGTTAAATTTTTTGAATAGTTGAGGGTATAAAGTTGCAATTTAGCCTTTATTTTTTGTTCTCCAAACTTTGTTATTTTCAACAGCAATCTCGTGTCCTTTTCTAGGCTTGGATGCTGCAAACCAACAAAGAGCAGAACAAGACATAGGAATGTCTAAGGGTTCTCTTCTAGTAAAATCTCTGGATTCCTCAACTTTTTTTTGTTATCCATTTGGAATATGTTTACTTTTGTTGGTGGTTCTTTTGGATTTATAGTATTCTTTACTTGGAAAGATAGGGGCTCATGTTTAAGTCTTAATTTTCACCGCCAACTTTTAGAGTTGTCCCCGGGGGGGGGGGGGGGGGGGGGGGGGGGTCAATATTCATTTTTCTTACATGTGTATAATATTTGGTTCCAATGTGTATAATATTTGGTTTGAATGTAAATAAGAAAATATTTACAGAACATTGGACACTGGTTATAACTAGTAAGAAATTTTATATATATATATATATATATATATATATATATATATATATATATATATATATATATATGATTTTATTTTTTGACTTTTTATTTATTTTATATTTTAGGATATTCCCCTCTATTAAATTTTAGACGTCTGTTCCTGATCATAGGGTTTACAGAGCTTGTTTCTATTTAATTTTGCCATACAAAATTCCTGATCATAGGGTTTATAGAGCTTGTTTCTATTTAATTGGGAATGTTGGAGAGGGAAGGACTTCGTCAGAACGCGATGGAAGTGACAAAAAACAATAACCTTAATAACGCCAAATAAATAACAAGGTACAAATAATCTAACAATGGCAGCCAAGAACACAACAAATAAACATGTAATATTTAACATGGTTGGATCAAGTTCGACCTATTACACAGAACAAGAAATATAAGTAACTTTATTAAATAACAAAAATATAAAATATAAAAAATAAATTTGAAGACTTACTTATTGGCCTGCTCAGCAAATCTAAATTTTTTTTACTCTTTTGCTCCAGAATGTTTTCAGGCCCTTGAGACTTGAAAGCCACAAGTCTTTGACAAATGAAATTTGGACACAAAGAAAGAGTGTTATAAATATCTCCCCCAAGCTCCCAAAGCAAGAAGCAATTCAGATCATTAAAGCTACCTTCTCAAATCTGAGCCATTCTTTTTATACAGCCAAATCCGAACCAATGCCTACCGACAATATTAAACCGAGGAACTGAACTTTGCCGAAAATCAAATATAAACAAACACAAGCATGCTAAATAAACCTAGGAGCTGAACTTTGTCGGAGGAAATAGCAAAGGAAGAGCGTTATTAATTAGAAAACAGCAAAGGAGAACCTGAACCACTTGCATATCATTTGGGTCTACTGCATCACTCCTGCAGTTCGATCCTGAGATCGTTCGTCTAGCCAAGAAGATTATATCTCTCCTCACTCCTCCGAACAAATCTTTGTTCCTGTAAGCTAAGCTAGGTGACTAGTCCTCTAATTAAATTTTTTTTTTACCCATATTTAATTACTTAATTGGACTAGTAATAATTTTTTTTTTCGAGAGAGAGAATTGTTGGGAGGCCTACCTCCACCCTACTTCATTAATGAAATTCTCAACGAAACTAAGGCTCTCTCCAATAGAAATTTATAAATTTGAGTTTATATCCTACTTGTTATTGTAGTTTAAGGATATTTCTATTCTAGTTGGTAAAGTTTCTACATCGAAATTGTACAAAAAATATACTCACCAATGATTCTCTATTTTTATCCAACATGACATAAAATTAAAGGATCAATTTAATGAGGCAGGATCCAATATTAATTGTTATGAAAGAGAGAATTTTTATAAGAGTTTCTACATGTAAAATTCTTATAAAAAAATTTCATCCTATTCAGGTAGAAAGGAAATTGACATAAACTATCGTTAGGAAACAAAAAAAATTCTAAATTTTTATTTTTTATCGAAACAAGGGAGATAAAAACTCCCATTGGAGATGGCCCAAGGACGGAGAGAATGGGTGTTTTCCTTTAGATCTTTATGCGTAAACCTCAACTTTAGAGGTATGCTCGCAGATTATGGCATGATCATTTTGTCTATCAATGCCTCCAGAAAATTCACTTCTTCCTATGGTTGACTCTTAAGAGTATTATAATGAGTAGAGACAACTCGCTAAAATGTATATGGATGGACCCCATATTGTCATCTGAAAGATACAACAATATTAAATAATAATAATAATAAGTAACTCACAAACCCAAATATCAATTATTATCAATAAATATGAATTACGAAACTCAAAGCAAAAAAATCCTGACATACGTCTTTTCTCTCTTTCATAGTTTCTAAAAAAATACCACCATTTTTATAGTCTAAATTCTGTTGGGATGATTTCCACCAATGTAGAAGACACTCTGGAGTGTGTGACAAGCATCATTCGTGTGTGAAAAAAAGCTTAGAATGAGAGGATCAACGAGGTTCCAAATGGAACCAGGATCAACCATAAATGAAAAAGAACAGCTCAACTCAACCAGTATTTTACTAGGACCTTTGATAAAGACATTAAAAAAAAAAATCAGAATTAGTCCAGTATTGATGTTAGTCCATTAATGAAGATATTTTACTCATACTAGTCCAAATCTTACTCAGTGCTGTCCACCCTTTCATCCTTCCTCCTTCCGCTCCTCCTCCACACCCACCCCCCTCCGTCCTCTGCCGGCTCCCACTCCTCCCCCACACCCACCCTCTCCTCCTCCCTCCTCCCGCCGTCTCCCCCATCAGCGCTCGAGGCCCTCGTCGACGACCCCATCTTCTCGGTCTTTCTCTTCCCCTTCTTCGACTCCATCGCCCTCTCCTCCGGCTCTGCCGTCTCCCGTGTCGAGTCCCTCCAGGACTCCATTCGCCTCCTCCACCGCCACCTCCACCGCCACCTCCGCAACGAGGTCCTCCTCTGCTACGACTTGTAAATTTTGATAGTCCTGGAAAAAAAACGTTGGAAGCGGACAGCTCCGAGTCATTTTAGAGAGTGACAAACTTGTAAATATTGGAAAAGAAAAACTGGACTAGCTCAATTTTTTTTGTAGTACCTTTATCGAAAGTCTTTACTGGTGAACAATATTATTATACCGGTCTGCAAGCTATTGCAATATGATTATTTTTTCAGTGCATGCATAATTGGATCAGAAGTTGAGCCGGTATATCGACCCATGCAGTCGGACAACCGGTATTTCGATCACGTGCGAATGCACAAGTTTGGATTAGTTTTGATCGGATTTCAATGACTTAGATTATCTCAAAGTTTGAGAGTTTTGAGGGGCTTCTTCAATAGCGCTTTTCATTTCAATTTGCATGCCAAGCAAAATTGAAAAAGATGACGCAACTTCCAAGAAAGGGAGGAAAAGATCAATCCTGCTACACAGTCCGAAGGCTGGTCCGCAATAGAAACCACTGCCACGTGGCAGGTTTCGATTGGCCGAAACTTTTTTGTCTACGTTAGCAAGGAGTTGGTGTCAGCTGATTTGATTTTCGGTCTATTTTTTCGGACTGTCAAACATTTCGGGAAGAAGTCTCGGTAGTGTTTAGTTGACGCAGATGATATTATTTCAGTAGATTCACATTAATTTGTCTTCAAGATTCTCGTTCTCCGGTAACTTTTCGTTGTAATCATACCCATATATTGAATAATTGTTGTTGATTTGTCTTGAGGATTCATGATTCATGATTCCAAGTTGAAAACGGTTTGTTCCGATGCGTTATGTACTTGGTTCCCAACAAATCCTAAACCTAAAATAAATTATAACCATCTAATATATTCTTAAACACCAAAAACTAATCTAAACTGTCATTTCAAGTTTCCAAAAATAACTTATTAGAATGCAACCAGTTGTGGTTTAATCCTTGTTATCCAAAGTAAAATTATCCATCATATTTTTGAAGTTTGTTACGCCTAACCAGTGACCATGGGTCTTTTACTGCACTCTAGGGCTCGTGAAGGGAGAGAATAATCAAACATAGCGATGCCTGGTTGTGAGACATAATAGCTGCAACTATATGTTGGGGCATCTGAATGAAAAATAATAATAGGATATTCAGTGAGAAACAAAACAATATAATTGAACTTGCTATTTCTGTACATGAAATATAATTTTACAACTTTTATGTTTGGGTCGTGCTATTTTATGTATAACGCAAAAGTCGGGTTTTGCTCAATTTTTGTATCAATGAAACACAGGGTTTGATATTTTCGTCCACTGGTTCTCTCAAAAGAACGCATAAAATTGTACTGATTCTTGTTTTTCATAAGCACTCTTAAATTACTTCTATAATATTGTAAATCAGAGTCCTTACAATTAGAACCAAACCCTTGTAGAAAAGCTAGCTAACCTCCTCTTCTTTTCAGTTTATCATCAGAAAGGTTGTAGATATTATATAGATGGAGAACCGCACTAGTACAGTGACTCTTGATAACTTCCAATTTTGACAGCTTCGATCTCTTGATCTTTAAGAACCGTACGTAGTAAATACTTCAAATCCTATTAATTGTTGCAGCAAATATGGCTTATATGTGAAGCGAGGGTTTGGTACAAAGCATTGCTGTAGCGAGTGCTAGAATACTTTGAAACCTCTGAATTCAGGTTCTGCTTTTAACATCTGAACCTGGTACTCGTCTCGGATTGGGTTAACAGGTTACATATACTAGGAAGAAGGTTGCATCGATCGTATCCGAAACTGACCTGAACTTTATCCAGGTACTCTGCTTCTACGATCATATAGCCTTATAATAGATTGATCATCTTTGACAGACCTATTTACACAACATATATACATATATTATAGCAGTAGGTAAGGAGGTTGAAGCTTCCCGGGGATGTAGAAACTAGAAAATTAAGGGGTAATTGCAGTCTTTCCTGTGTGTTACTACTACTACTAGATATGGTACTGATTGAAGTAAAGTATGGCAGAAGGGTTGGTCGGAGGACGATGGAGGGGCTGATCATCTTCCTCTTTCGACTCCTAAAGTGGAAAACCAAGAAACCCAACCATCTTCCCGTTACCAAAACAACAACAACAACAACAACTGCTGCCGCCTCCCCTGCCCATCATTCTTCGGTAAATTACTAATTACTGTTAACAACCCTTTCGGCTTATACATCCATAGGAACTCTAAGGTGTGAAGCTTATGTTGGAGTCCAGTCTGTGACAGTAGGGACCGAATTCTAGCCGAGCTCGGTCCGGTCAGTAATTCGGTTCGTACTCGGACATTTTGTGACAGAACCGAGCAGCTCCTCCCCGTCACCTGCATGCATGCAATAGTTTGTACCGGGTGTGAGTCCCAATGTGGTAGTACATACAATGGACCAGCGTTCACCTGGACAAACCGCAGATTGCTCCACTAAACATTGTTGAACGTCTTGATAGGACACTAGTTGATACCACGTGGTGCTGCATATTCTGTTGGGAACGCGGTGTGACCTGAACTAGAGTTGGTCCATGAGGTATGATATTGGACTGGACTCATATGTCTTTAAAGAGAATTCTCATGTAAGGACTGAACCAATCACAATTATCTACACCTCATAATCCCACCTCCTACCCGATGTAGGACTAAATTACCAACTACATTATCACACCCCCCTCCCCCCTCCCCCCTCCCCCCCGCTCATTTGAAAACGAGATACAATTCAACAATTTTTACCTTAACTCGTTTTCGCTAACCGAAAAACCTTAGCACACCCCGGCTACCTTTACTCGTTCCGGCTAGCCTTTGCTCGATCCGTTTCCGGCTACCTTTGCTCGTTCCCGCTGGCCAAGCACCCAGGAGATCCAACATATTGCCATCTCGATCCGTTCGACCACAAAACCAAACTTGACACTTTCATCCACACCACCATTGTGTGCCAACCACAACATCTTGCTCCACCTTGGGTCCGCCATACCCACATTTGAAGCCAATTCGTGTAGTTGATGCTCCTATTCCACCTTGAGAAGAGCCCGTATAATCCGATTATACGCATGAACGTTCAGTACCATCTGTCTCAAACCAATTAGAGCCGCCCAAACTAGTCCCGTAATCTCTGGCTCCGATACCACTTGTTGGGAACGCGGTGTGACCCATACAAGAGTTGGCTCATAAGGTGCGATATTGGACTGGACCCATATGCCTTAAAAGAGAATTCTCATGAACGGCCTAAACCAATCATAATTATCTACACCTCATAATCCCATCTCCTACCCGATGTGGGAGTCAAAGGTGAAGGGAGAAGAGTCGGGGAGGAGAGGAGAATTAGGAATGTTGAGGAGGGAATGGAGAAGATCTTGTCGTCTTCCAGAACGCAATAGAAATCACGGAAAAACAATAACTTAAATAATAACAAGTAAATAACAAGATTCAAATAACCTAGCAATAGCAATCAAGAAAACAACAAACAATATTTAACATGATTCGGTCAAATTTGACGTATTCACAGAACAAGTAAAACAAATAACTTTATTAAATTAACAAAATAAATGACTTTTTTTTTTTTTTTTTTTTTTCGCGAACCAACCAAATGTGGCCAAAGAGTATATAAAGGGATCAATCACCAACTGGTGCCTGCACATTGGTTCAACATCATCGTGATTATAGGCCTCGCAAGGACTGAGTCAGAAGCAACTTTGTATCCGCACCTTTTCGATCTCCTCCTTACGAGGCTTCTTAGTTCATGAAGCTAAGCTAGGGTTTTACAACCAATGTACATGAAATCTCTTGATTCATTTCTTCAATAAACAGCTATCACTCTTAATATAATATAAGAAAATGTTTCCAACTACAATTCCTACAATTTCTCCAAACCTTGAGCTAATCAAACACACCACTACAGTACCATGTCAGACCTGTGTTGTACATGTTACACACTACATTTTTGGAGTGTGCATGCTTCCTAAGTCGACTAGACTGTTCAACCAATACTTAGAGGTCTTATATGTCTTGTATTGCTGTTCTCTCTCTCGGTCTCTGTCGACGTCGTCGCCGCCTTGTCCCTGTGCATCATCCCCTTGGCCACCTTCCCCTGCTGCACCACCAGCACCGACACTGTCGTGCCGATGTCAGACGACGCGAGCAGGTCGCCTATCCCCCCGAGCTCCGGACACTCGCTCCAGTCCGTCAGCCCCGCCGTCAGCGGCGACTCGACGTCCTTCCCCCTGCCCACGATGTACAAGTCCTGCGTCTCGTCGACTAACGCACGTATCTCCGCCACCGTCTCCTCGCTGTTGCTCACCACCTTCTCGACGTACACTACGGACTCGTCCCCGGCGTTCCTCAACCTGAAGTCGCTAATGTAGTCCTCGTCGAGCTTATTCTCCTTCTCCTCGGCACTTTCCGACACGGTCACCACTGCCCTCGGAGAACCGTCCGCCACGACGAAGCGCAGCACCGCGAGGTTGATGCACGGGTGCTCGGCCATGCGGTTAGCCAGCGCGAGGGCCTCGCGGTCGTCCGGGCCCCCGATGAACAGCACTACCACATTGTGTTCCGCATTATGTGCCGTGGAGTAGCGGGCCGTGCTGCGCAGCCCGCGGTCGACGAGGATCGCGACGGAGCACGGGGCGGAGTCGAGGACGTTCTGGTTGAGGGTGCGGATCGCGGGGTTGGTGACCTCCATGCCGCCGTCTATGGTCTGGTGCTTGTGGAAAGGGAGGACGATGACGGCCGCGTGGTTGTTCTCCGCGACGCAGCAAACATCCTGGTGCATCGTCGGGTAGGGCGACACGGCGTTGAGGTGGTGCACGGTGACCCCCGCCGTGTGCAGCTCGTAGGTCTCGAACGAGTTCTGGTCCGTGTGTCCGGAATGGGAGGAGGTGACGCTGCGGAAGGAGTTGGTGCAGTTTTGGGTTTCCTTGGCGGTGGTGGTGGTGTGGACGACGAGCATTGCGGAGGCGCGGTCGGTGAGCTCGATGAGCTGGAGCGCGAAGAGGAGGATGGGCGAACGCTTGCAGGGGTTGGCAGCGTCGACAAGCGCGATCATGGTCGGGACGTGGCGGTTGGTGTGGATGCAGACGACCATGCGGAGTTCCGAGTCGGAGTTGGGCCAGAAGATGGTCCGCCGCTGGTAGGAGCTGAGGCTCCTGGCCGGCCGTATTAACAGCCCTAGCAGAGGGCTTATTAGAGCAGTCACCATTAACGACATCATGATAAGTATTGTGAATTCTTCCTCCTTTAGTAGCTGCACGAAGAAGAAGATGATAGATAGATAGATAGATAGATAGATAGATAGATAATGTGTTCGAAATAGCGCGTATTTGAAGTTAGAGATGGTATACACCTGCCTGTCCCTGCCAATATTGAGCAGGACCATCTCCATGATCCCCTTGGTGTTCATAAGAAGCCCCATGGAGAAACCGTCCCTGAGCGGCGTCTTGAACAAGTGTGCCACCAGCATGCATCCCCCGACCTTGGCAACGGTGCCCGCGCTCACCATCACCACCAGGAACACCGCCGCGTCGGAGTTTTTCACCATGCTGAAGTTCGTCTTGAGTCCGCTAGACGCGAAGAAGAGCGGCAGCAGCAGCCCCTCCACGAAGTCCTCCACCCGCTCCATCAGCGCCTCCCCGAGCGCCCCGTTGGGCACCATCAGGCCGAAGAGGAAGGCCCCCGTGATCGCGTGTATCCCTATCGCGTCCGCGACGAACGCCATCACCAGCACCATGACGAGCATGACGCACGCGTAGAGGTCGTCGACCTCCTCCCCTTCCGGCGTCCGCCGGATGATCCACACCACCGCCGGCTTCACCACCGTGCGCGTCACGACGTAGAACGCCAGCCCCGACATCAGGGTGAACGCGGTCGCGCCCTTCTTGCTGTCGCTCTGCGCCAGCGTGATGGCCATGGTGAGGAGGATCCAGGCGCAGCTGTCGACGAGCATGGCGGAGGACAGCGCGGTGGCGCCGATGCTGGTGTTGAGGAGCTTGAGCTCGGCGAGGGTGCGGGCCAGGACGGAGAATGCGGTGATGGAGAGGGTGACGCAGAGGAAGATGATGTAGCCTACCAGCTGCTTGCCCTGGTCGGCCTTCGGGTGGATGACAATGCCGCAGAAGGTGCCGATGACGAAGGGGACGCAGATGCACACCGCGGCGTAGGACACCGACTGGCCCGTGCGCCGCACGGTGCTCAAGTCGATCTCGATGCCGATGAGGAAGATGAAGTAGATGAGGCCGAGGTAGGCCATGGTTTCGAGGATCAGGATGCTTCGGAACGGGAACACCAGATTGGCGAACTCCTTGCTCTGGCCCAACACCGACGGACCCAGCAAAAGGCCTCCCTACATATCACATTACTTCCAATATTATTATTCTTTCTTTCTTTCGCTAACTTATAAACTATATTTGGGATGTCATTAGAATAATTTAACATATATGTTGCTTTTAGTTAGTTTATGATCAAAGAAGTGGAAATGGAAGGTTGATGAAGTTACTATGACTTCTGCGAGGTAGCGAGGCTGCTTGAGGGGGCGGATGAGGACGGCGGTGGCACGAGTGACGAGGACGATGAGGAGGAGCTGGAGGAGGAAGAGGGGGAAGGAGAAGTCCAACGGGTTCTCGCCTCGCCAAATGCCGCCCATGGAGACCATGGTCGGGGCGTAGCACACCAAAGGTGACGGATACGACACATTCGTCCGATCGATAAACACAAATGCAGTTGACAACGTCTGGTTCATCTCCTCCTCCTCTTCTTCTTCTTCAAAGTTTGCTAAAGTTTTTGTTAGTTGTTGATCAACGACAATAATTAGAAAAAAAAAGGTTGAGTGAGAATAGGAGAAACTATGCATGGAGGATGGTAAACCATTAGAGAGCAAGAGCAACCGATAAAGGTGGAGATGTTTGCAGAAAATGAATGGACCACAAGACATTGTCAAGATTTGATCACGTTTAAGAATTATTATCCTTAATAGCTAAATTATTCTAATGGTACCTAACTATAACGTATAGTTTTGGGCATTTTAACCCCTTTTTTTTGCGAATGAAATGGAATTTCATTAATCAGCAGACCGAATGTAGCTCCTATCCAGACATAGCGGAGCTTGCTCAACATAAGAGCAATAGAGTGACAATTTTTGACAAGAAGAGAAGAGAATGAGTGGCCAAAGAATGGGCCACCAATAGTTAATAACTATCCCATTGTTAGAATTGAGAATCGCTCTGCACTCTTCTATTACGTGCCGAGCCCTCCATAAGATATCCAGGTTCATTTAAAAATTTTGCTGCTAGATTTTGGCATCCAAAGTTCATAAATTGATTTTTTGCAACATCTTTCGTCGTCGATTTTGGAACACTTGGGCACCAATTCAAAAGAATATATGATGATACAAATATTTAAATTGTGTTTTTTTTACTATCAGATATGTTTTCGAAATAGTCTCGATTCGATTTTCTGATAAGTATCTAAGATGTCCCAATACTCTGTAGATGGATGCATCAATAGCATCTGATATTTATAGCATCCACCTCGTATTTGATAAGTATCGGACACGTGTTGTGGATATTGACACACATCCACCTCGTATTCACTATTCAGACATGTAAATACATCTAATATGCATCACTTTACGTCACCATTCTGCTAACATACCATTTTCTTTTTTTTTGAATTCCTGACTCGAAAAACTGTAACATAGTTAAAAATTTAAAAAAATCACGAGTTTCGCAAATGTTGAGTTATTCAATGATTAGGGACCACACATGTAAAATTAATTGTGTTATATTATTTAAATAAGTAAGTCAAATTAAAGTGGTCTAATTGAGAATGGAAAATAGGCTGTCACTTTTTAATGAGAACAACACCAACAAAAAGTACAAAACCAATAGGTTGTCACTTTTTAATTCTTTTTGGTTTACATATTATTAGTTTTTGGCTTTTTATAAGGGCACTGCCAATTTTACTTGGGGCTAGCCCAGGATTGGGGCTAGCCCACTATAGAGCAAACCTTACTCATACTAGCCCAAGTTTTTACTTGGGGCTAGCCCAGCATTTGAAAACATCCCTCCCCTTCTCTCATTCTGGAAACCTAGCTCCCCCCCCCCCCCCCCCCGACCGGTGCTTTCCCCCCTCCCGCCGACCCCCTCCCGCCGGCCGTTCTCCGTTGTCCTCCTCCTCCTTGTCGATGGCTCCCAAAGTCTCGAAAGTACCAAGGTAGAAATCATCATTCTCCTTGTGCTATTGTATTTGAAAAAATGTCCAAAAATTTTAAGAAATCCTCTTGCATGTTGAAATTTTTTGAGTTATTTTCTTTCAAATGAGGGCATACTAGTCCTTGGCGGAGTCTAGGATGTAGTTTAGACATAGAAGTCGTTTGGAACATGAATTTAGGGCGTAGAATGTCGAGACTGCTCGACATTGTCGAGCAGTATCGAGCGGGACTGTAGAATTTCCTACAGTCCCATATATTTTTAGGACTGTAGGAAATTCGACAGTCCTATATATATATAGGACTGTCGAATTTCCTACAGTCCTAAATATATATGGGACTGTAGGAAATTCAACAGTCCTAAAAGATTAGGACTGTTGAAAAATCTGCAGTCCTGTATACTTACAGGACTGTAGAAATGGCTACAGTCCTGAAAAAAATTCAATTATTATGTTCAAATATATATTAATTTTTGTCTGTATATATTAATTTTTGTCTTATAGTCATGCCCCTGGAAAGGACACTGTGGATGAAGAAATGAGAAGACGCCCTACTGCGTCGATGCGTAAGGAACGCACAGTTTCGCAAGGCGTGACTATCCGCGAGGCCGAGGCACGCCCTGAAGTGAGGATACGTCCATTGACGAAGAAGATTGCCACAAAGAGACGTGCTCCTCCTAGTTCTTCCGGCTCTTCTTCCTCCTCCGATGAGGACATGCCAAATGTTCCAAATCGGCCTACTGATGGTTCAGGACCTTCTCAGCCTGCAGATAGTCCTGTCGAGAGACCTTCTCAGCCTACTGATGGTTCGGGACCTTCTGAGCAGGCAGATAGTCCAGGCGACACTCGTCCAAACGGTTGCTCTATGTTACCGTCGATCGAAAACCATATTGCATACCAAATATGGAACAATCCGGTAAGTACATTACGTTATGATACATTTATATATAGTTGTAAGTTCAAAGTTTATTTTACATAGAGGTTTAATTTCATCCAATTGTTGACTTTTCAGGAGAGTGGTCGTATGTTGACGGTAATCAACCATGGCAAAAAATGCAATACATGGCGGTATGAATTACTGGGAGATGATGTGAAGTCAAAAATCAGTCCCACCGGTCTGCAATATTTGGGTAGCTACTCATATACGACGGTGGATAATGCACTGATTTCAGCATTTGTAGAACGGTGGCATCCAGAGACCAACACTTTTCATCTACCCAATGGGGAGTTGACGATTACCCTTGATGACGTCCATCATATATTGGGACTTAGGGTTGATGGTCGACCCATGCAGAATCATACTTTTGATGATTCGAGCATCAACTATTACGACAATATGGTGGATTATGTATCAGGGTGTCTGGGAGTTGATGCCACTAGTTTTACCAGTATTCGAGAATTCAAGAAGTCCTACGGACTTCCTCTAAAATATTTGGAGGAGATATTCGCTGAGACGGCCCCTGAAATTGATAATAGCGATAATGTGGCCCGCGGATATATTCAGTTCATCTTAGGGGCTGTCGGCATTACCGATAAGTCTGGAACGTCCATAAATGCGAAATATCTCATCAATTTGGACAACATTGATACGGTGGAGCAAATTTCTTGGGGAAGCGGTATACTGGCATACCTTTACCGCGAGCTTGGTGCGGCATCCCGTGTGGGTTCGAAGACTATTTCCGGATGCCAGACTCTACTCTATGTATAGATATATCTTTGTCAACTTGTTTACATAAATTGAAATTGTGTTGTTTATTTTTGGACTAATATATTTCCGGTAACGTGTAGGCATGGATATACGAGCACTTTCCAACCCTGCAGCGGGCGAGCCTGAACCGAGGGTATGACGAGAACATGCCTAGAATGTGCCGATGGAAGCCAAGTAAGGTAGATGCCAAATGTTCTCACACATTGGCCGCTCTACGGCATGCACTCGAAGAAATGACTACAGAAGAGGTGAATTTAGACCTAATATTGTACTTAATTGGTATGAATTTACTACGTTATGCTAAATGACGTTATGCTACATTTTATGCGGTGCAGATTGTATGGGATCCATACCGTGATTTGCGACAGACTACCCGTCCGTTGCAACCAGTCGCCTTATATCACGGTGTTATCACTTGTCATGAGATCGAGGAGGCTTATATGCCGGATAGAGTGCTACGTCAGTTTGGCTACGTACAAACTGTCCCAAGGCGAACTTTGCAAATGATAACTCCTCCGCGCGGTACAAAACCGCTAAACTATATACCTGCACAATTCAACTGGGTATCGCACTTCTTCACCGAGTGGCAACGCCACGTCATTAGAGATACCGGCCGGCTAGCAGCAGTCAATATGGCGGAGTGCAGCGACGACTACCTCGCCTACTACGCCGGTGTCGGACTACCGACCTTGTTCCAACGCGGAGGGGATATTGTGCGTGTACCGTCAGATCTTCCTCCCAAATCGGTCTTATATACTGCACTGGTCAAGATGGTGAGCCTACTTGTAGACCTTAAGTTTGATATTTGTAACTGAGGCTAACAATTGTTTTCATTTTTCATGAATAGGCAAGGAAAGTTAAGAAATTGGGAAGAAGCCTCGTCAGTTGCCAGGGTTCCAATTATATGACAATCAATGACGAACTCCAAAATATCGACAACGCTGAAGAATATCCTTTCTTGGATACTAGAGAGCAACGCACGAAGAGGCGCCATGACGTTTGAACAATCATTTTGAGAATTGTCAAAATTAGAGCTGTAAACGTTGTAAAAGTTTGATTGAATATGAATTTTGAGGATATTGAGGATTTGAGTTGTAAAACTTTAAACTATAATTTTGCCTACTTGTGACACTCTGAGTTATTTTTGCCTTTTTGTTACTATTTTGATCTGTATACTTTGCATATTGGTCACTGGGTTAAACTTTACTATTTTGATCTGTATACTGTGTCTTTTGATCTGTATACTGTGCATATTGTTTACACTAGGACTGTCCAAAATGGACACTGAGTAAACTTTAGGACTGTCACAAATTTGGCAGTCCTAGTTTACACTAGGACTGTCAAAATTGTGACAGTCCTAAAGTTATATAAATGACAGTGGGTAAACTATAGGACTGTCACAAATTTGGCAGTCCTAGTTTACACTAGGACTGTCAAAATTGTGACAGTCCTAAAGTTATATATATGTCATAATTTACAGTGGGTAAACTTTAGGACTGTCATAATTTTGACAGTCCTAGTATACACAAGGACTGTCAAAATTGTGACAGTCCTATAGTTATATAAATGTCATAATTGACAGTGAGTAAACTTTTGGACTGTCACAATTTTGACAGTCCTAGTTTACACTAGGACTGTCAAAATTGTGACAGTCCTAAAGTTATATATATGTCAAAATTGACAGTGAGTAAACTTTAGGACTGTCACAATTTTGACAGTCCTAGTTTACACTAGGACTGTCAAAATTGTGACAGTCCTAAAGTTGTATATATGTCAAAAGTGACAGTGAGTAAACTTTTGGACTGTCACAATTTTGACAGTCCTAGTTTACACTAGGACTGTCAAAATTGTGACAGTCCTAAAGTTATATATATGTCAAAATTGACAGTGAGTAAACTTTAGGACTGTCACAATTTTGACAGTCCTAGTTTACACTAGGACTGTCAAAATTGTGACAGTCCTAAAGTTGTATATATGTCAAAAGTGACAGTGAGTAAACTTTAGGACTGTCACAATTTTGACAGTCCTAGTTTACACTAGGACTGTCAAAATTGTGACAGTCCTAAAGTTATATATATGTCAAATTTGACAGTGAGTAAACTTTAGGACTGCCACAATTTTGACAGTCCTACTTTACACTAGGACTGTCAAAATTGTGACAGTCCTAAAGTTTTCTCGTCCCAACATTTTTCTTGGGGATTTTCTCGTCACCCTTTTTTTTATGATGCCTAAACACACCTCCTCTTTCGCATCCAAGCTCAATATATTTTCGGCCCGGACGAGATCGGATGGATCTTGCAATGACAATAACTACGTTATGTCGTCTCCCAACTTCTCTGCACCACTATAATGCTTCTTCATGGCTTGCAAATTCAATATCCGTTGAGAAAATATCATCCACATCAACACCAACATCAGGATGTACCACAATATCTGAACAAGCTTGGTCCTATAACAAATATAAAAAAATATAAAAATTAATAACTTCATATAATTATCAAGGACTGTCACTATTTTGACAGTCCAATTTTTATATAGGATTGTCAAAAGTATGACAGTCCTACTTTTAAGTAGGACTGTCGAATTTATGACAGTCCTATATTTACATAGGACTGTGGAATATTGGACAGTCCTATATTTATATAGGACTGTCTAATGTTTACAGTCCTAACCCGTGACTGTCAAATTCGGGTTGTCGTTTTACGTACCGTACGTGCTTCGGAACAACCAACTTGTTCTTCGGAACGTCCGGAGTGCATAATTAATGAATTGGACGATCCGACTTCGTCATCGAACAATTTTTCATGCATTGTTCCTACATTAATGAAAATAAACTAAATCTTTTTCGCACAATTGCAAATCTTATTCAACGTAGCTTGTCGAAGACATACCGGAAGAATATTCCTTGGAGTATCACCAAAGTAAATTACTCCTCCAACCACAACTAGCTATTTCCAAATTTAGGTTTGGGCTTGGTGGAATGAGGGTTTCTTAGGTCTAGGTGGAATGCCAAAAATAGAAATCCATTCCACTTTTATACTTTGGTGTGGGGTAGCCCAAGTGTGGCAAACTTGTAATTTTGGGAAATGGACTGTCAAATTTTTGACAGTCCTAACAATTTTTAGGACTGTCAAAATTTTGACAGTCCTAACAAGGTTAGGACTGTCATAATTGTGACAGTCCTTCCTAGTGGTAGGACTGTCACAATTTTGACAGTCCAGATTATAACAGTGGGCTAGCCCCGATTAACTTTCATGATGGCAAACTTGTAATTATTTGTAAATTTACGATGGGCTAGCCCTGAGTTATATGTGCAGTGTCCTTAAAAATGGGACTGTCACAATTTTGACAGTCCAAACATGTTTTAGGACTGTCAAAATTTTGACAGTCCTTACAAGTGTTTGGACTGTCAGAATTTTGACAGTCCTTCCAAGTGTTTGGACTGTCAAATTTCCGACAGTCCTGATTATAACAGTGGGCTAGCCCCGAGTAACTTTCATGATGGCAAACTTGTAATTTTTTCTACTTTTTCAATGGGCTAGCCCCAAGTAAATTTGGCAGTGCCCTTATAAATTACCTAGTTTTTTTGCTTGACCAAGCAACTCAAAGGTCTTTTTTTTTCCGTTCCACATCGAATAGGAGAGAGCAATCTCCTTTATTTATATTATTTTATCCATTATATTTGGGTAGTAAATTTTGTGAGGGATGTCCTAAATCACATTCAATTCGCGAGCGAGTGCACGATTTAATGTGTATTTTTTATTGTATTTATTAGTCGTACAAGCATTTATTCAAATACTAAGTGCGCGACTAATGAACACGTCAAAAAAATATATTTATTGACGTATCTCGTCTCCACTTGTTTCTTTAATGATACTTTATGGATTCATGTTTAATTTATAGTAAAAGGATAATATTTTATTTTTATTCTTGCACATATTTATCTTGATTGATTTTTATTTAACATGTACAAACTGATGACAATGGTATATGTAATATACCATTGGAATTTAATTTTAATGATTGTCTAAATCCAAGTTTGTGTTTTAATATTTTGTTCAAATTCAAGATGGATTGGTAAATTGGAATTAAATTGTATCTTTGAGTTACCATATTGCAGGAAAAGTTCTTTTTTCATAGGCTCTTTTTTTTAGTGTCATGAGTTTTTTTTTTTTCTCATCTTATATATGTTATATATGAAGAGGATGTTTCGACTTTCCTTAGTTGTCTTGAGCAACATTCTGCTTATGAAATTCATCATGTTGAGAAAATAATATTTGATTCACATATTTGGATTATGATAACATTTTAATAAATTAAGTGTTAAATGTTTAGTTTAACTTATTATCAAATAAATATTTTTGTGTGTTAAAGTACTTTTATGATATTTTAAGTTCAGTTTCGTATAAAATATACCAATAAACGACCGGTTCACAAAACGGGCATGTAAGTACATGCCGCAGCAGTTTGGATATAGGCATTGTGTACCAACGAAATTGGTAAGTAAGTTGACAAGAGTCAGTTGGCTATCATATGATAGTGATAGCAGGATGCTACAAGTACATGCCCACAAATATTTATTTCATTGGAATTCTTGAGCCCAATTTATCTCAGCACATTGATTGAAAGAGAGGACGTACGAGATCAAGCATATTCGAGCCAAATTTTATTAATAAAAGAAAACAATTAGTACATACAGAAGAAGAAGAAGAAGAAGAAGAAGCAGAAGAAGAAGAAAATTAATTCTTTATTATTATTTTTTTTTTTTGAAAAATTATAATTTGTTATCAAATTTTTGATATTGTATTTTTTATGAAAAAACATTCCAATGTTTGGATATGTCAGAAAAATTGAGAGGAAAAGTCATCATTCAGATGGAAAAATAAATTTTCTATTATTTTCTTTCCTTTTAGACCTTGTTTGATTTACGGAATCATAGCTTTGGAAAACTAAAGTCATTTTGTTTTCTATGTTTAGATACCAAATTGATAGAAAAAAGGAAAGTGATTCTCAATAAAAAAAAAAAAAAAAGGGTTCTCTTCACCCACCCAACTTATACAGCTGAAAGTGGGACTCCCGTTAGTTTGACTTGCTTCTTCTGCGGTTGAGTCGTTTACTTCTTCTGCATGGTTATATCACTAAAGGTAAGCAAAAGTTGGTCAGCCGCACCGTGCATCACCATATTGATAGCTAAGCAAAGGAAAGCCCAATTAGTATGAACAAAAGCACATCAGAATCGGAAGGTTATCTTGTGTTCTGTATGTGGATATATTCTCATTATCTGGTCCGGATGCACAAAGTGGAAATTTAATAACGGTTTTCAACACATGTCACTGTGGGGGTGAGATCACACTTATAATTCATTTTTTTCACCTTAAATATTCACCTTTTCTCCAATTTTCTTGACATTTTTATACACCGAAAAAAAAAATCGATAAAAATTATAATTTTTTAAATAAAATGAAAGATCAAGAAATTTATTTTCTTTTTCGCAAACCAAACTAGACATGAGAGAATCAATTTTCTTTTTTAATTATTTTCTTTGTGTAAACCCCCTCGACCAGATTTCAGTATTTTTAGGATTATTTTAACAATTTAGGATTTATTGCAATTTATTAATTTATTTTCCTACATATCCTGTTGACTTGTGCACCTGTCAATCTCCTAATTATTTGGAGCTTTACCCTGACTGTTATTCCCAAATAAAGTTCACATACCTGTCCTAGACATGTCAGACTATTTTTCTGAATTTTGTGCAACTCCCAGATGCTTTATTATGAGCCTCGTTTGAGACGCACAAGTATCGTTACAAAAGCCCATATTTATTTTCTATTTTATTTCCTGTTCGGTACCCACCTCTGTACCAATAGAGATTTGAGGCCCAACATGCACCTGTTTTGCCCAAACAAAAATACGTTATTTTTCTACACTGAGTATACTACATTTAGTATATTGACACCGTAGAAAAATTATGGCCCTACCTGCCTCTAAATAATTAGAGAACACCGTGCGCAGTATTTATTATTTAATTAATTACGATGGGCCGTATCACCCATAAACCAGGTCCAACCCCTGCCCAGACTCACCCCCACCCCCTCGGGACCTTCCCTCAGCTTTCCCTTTCAATTTTGTGAATTTTAGAATTTTCAGGAATCGGGTGTTTTCCCAGACAATTTCGTAATTGCACAAATTCCCGAAATAGGACTAATATGCAATTTATGAAATTACAGGGACTTTCCTGCAAATTGTAGTACAGGGTATCACCCCCTCATTGGCCGGTGAACCTGCGCCGTCCATTGGGAGGCGGGACCCATCCGAAAATATCCCGGAAATATCCCGAAAATATCCCAAAATATCTCCAAAAACATCTTGAGATATTTTACTTATTTAATTAATATATTTCTTTATAAAAGAAAACTAAAAGAAATAAAAAAAAAATCAAAAATCCTAAACCTACCCCAGCCCGCAGCCAACCCCCCCCCCCCCCGCCGGCGGCGAGCTCCCTCGCCGGAGCCGACCCCCACCTCGCGGCGCCGTCCACCCTCTCTCTCTCCCCGAGTCTCCCCTCTCTCTCTCCCCGAGCCTCCCCTCTCTCTCCTCCTTCCCAGCTCCTCCTCCTCTTCCCTCCACCGCCACCACCATCACCGGTCACCACTGTAACACCCCGTTCCGCTCAAACGGACTGCCGTCTCAATCGGCAATCGTGCAGCTGTCCCGACCCGCCTTGCCTCGATCAAGAAGCAAAGATATCCAGACTTGTCCCTACAGGATCCGGCTTGGACTTTCAGAGGCTCGCTCAGACGTATCGCTCTACCGAGGCGAATTATCGCTAAGGTGGGTGGCTACGGTGAACTTGTCTTTGCTTAGCCAGCAC
The DNA here is from genome assembly GCA_036927795.1 of Iris macrosiphon. Taxonomy (NCBI): domain Eukaryota; kingdom Viridiplantae; phylum Streptophyta; class Magnoliopsida; order Asparagales; family Iridaceae; genus Iris; species Iris macrosiphon. The sequence continues at coordinate 181,589,040 of JAYESA010000003.1, read as the reverse complement.
ACATAAAAATCTGGAATGTTCATGCTAGTCGCTAGGTGAATCACCCCCTGCATGCTAATAAATCCAACGCACCTAGCTAAGGGAATAATCCCAACTCATATTGCTTGCTAGAACATGGAAAAGGAAATACTGCTTATATTCAGACCCTCGCATGCTAAGTCCCTTAACGGTTTCATCTCTCGGACTACCTTCGGGCCCGAGCAACGTGCCTGCTTATGTTCCTTAGAAACGCATGCTTGTCTGCTTGATTGTTACCGTATTTTCATCCAAACCCCGGGAGACTACTACGTAGTCGTTCCGTGTCTGAATGTTCCTGCAAGTATCCGGGACCGCTAGGTCACCCAAGGCATCCCCGAACCAGGGGAATGCATCAAGACAAGTAATCACTGTACAGAATCATGATTCAAACATCTCCTGTAATACTGTACCACTGTACTACTGTTCTACTGTACCACTGTACCACTGTACTCCTGTTCTACAGTACTCGAGTATCTAGTGAAGGGGAAACTGGCCCTGACCCTGACCTGCATGTCGCGGACAACTCGGAAACGAGGCATAGTTCCACGGACGGTCTCCGGGGCACTGGGGCCGCTCCGATCTGGATGGAACTCCACTGTTTCAGCCAACTGTACTGGACGAGATAGTGTGCAACACCTACCGTTCTTTCGCTGCATACCATCCGCTCCATGGCTGAACTTACTGTATAGTCTACTGTACTAAACGAGATGGCTTGTAACACCTACTGTACTTTCGTTGCAAACTACTCTCGTTTAAGACTAGTGTCCATAATGGCTTTGCCAGCGACCGTGTTCATATAGATAAGTCATCCTCACTTAGCGGCTATCCGCGTGCGAGTCACTGCATCGCAACAACTGAACACCTGAACGATCATGTTTAAACGACCCTTCGTGTATGCATATGCTTGCCTCCTGAATGTTTATACATGCCTCTGCTCGAATTAACAATGTTGCCTTAATGTTGCCTTGGACAGGGAAGAGATGGTAAGTTGGTAAGTCTCGTCGTGTTTCCTCTCATGTTGCACGGCGCACTGTCCGACACGTTAAGCTGTTCAATGTTTACATGAAACTGATCCTAAGGCAACTAGAAAGACAACTTAATAGTTGTGCACGGAACCTGTATTACGTGTTTGGATTTGTCGAGCGGGCGAGTAGCTTCTCCACCAGTGCATTCAATGTACTGATAATCCACCAGTTTGCTTGCAGGGTGCGGGAGAACCTCGTTCGGTGCGGATGCCTCCAACGTGCGTGCTAAGGCCAGGAGTTCCCTCTGAAGCCTTGCAACGGTGCGTCCGGAACATAAGCACATATAGAAGACATAATGTTGTGAGCATCACCTGACCATCGCCTGTACAATTATTCCACAGTTGTAGTCACTTGGCACGCTTTACGTTTCAGAGAGAGAGGCTTGAGCGACTTGTAATCTCGGCTATACGCCGCCTGTAATACATGTTTCATATCAATAAAGAGATTACTTTACTTGTTTCGATGCTTCCGCTATATTGTCGACTCAGTGAACCTGTTACCGATCGCTATGCGTTCCTAAACTCCGCTGCACTCGGACAATCTGTGCGACTCTGTGGCTTAGAACTCTTGCCGCCAGCCAATGAACCATGGCCTTGCACGGGCGTGGATCACGCTCGTGCGGCATCACGCCCGGATGGGTTAAGCGATCGTTCCGCGGGAGCGCTGGCGAGGGTGATTCCCGCCTAGCGGGAACGGCCGATTTGCCTGCGGGAGATCGGGGCGTGACAACCACCACCTCCGCCATCAACCTCGCCCTCCGCCAAGCGTCGGCCCCCGCGGCGAGCCGACCCCGCTGGCCTCCTCAGCAGCCACCCGACCCCCCTGTGTGCACAGCCACCCTCTCCTCTCGAGCTCGACGCCATCCGCCGAGCACCGCCCAACGGCCACCGGCCGACCCGAGATCGAGCCGACCCCGACCCCTCGATCTCCTCCCTCTCCTCCTTCCTCCCCTTCTTCCCAGCCTATAGCGGCCAGGCCGACCTCGAGCAGCCCCTCCGGCCGCCGTGCCCGCGCCGCCGTCGTCCACCCAGCCCGGTCAGCCCCTCGCCGGCCTCCCCTGACACGCAGCCTCCTCCGACTCTTTCTCCGGCGAACCAGAACCCTAGCCCTAGGGTGGACAGCACCCCGACACGTGTCGGACACGAGAAACACAGATTCCACGGAGCCCTGTTCAGGTATATTTTCTCTCACCTCGTAGCTCTGTTTTTAATTCCGTCAGTTGCGTCGTGTAGACTATGTAACCATCTCGGTGCCCGTGTAACCCGCTCGGTGCATCGCGTCCTGTGGCGATCGCAGTACGCGATCCAAAAACAGGAAAAACAACGACCCGATTCACCCCGGAACTGAGTACGCCCCGCCAAACGGGACGACTTGGTCGCACGCGGTCTTTACCAAAACGTGCGCGACGTTGATACGGACATGTAGGAATTCGGAGAAGTTGATTTGGATGTGCGTGCACACCGGAATCAACGCGTATCCGCCGACACCGCCCCGTATCCGTCAGTTCTGGAACATGCTGCAACTTTGTGTACACACGTCGGATCGAGACGAAACTTGCGCCATCGGACTCGTAGAGATACGCTGGTCCTGTGATCCAAGTTTGGTTCGATTCTGAGAACGTTGACAAAATCGCGTATCGTGGGCCCCACAGGCTCCACTTGACGGGCAATTTTGTGTTCGGCTCATCGGAATACAATTTTGGAAGTTCCGTTGGGTTCGTATCATCGTTCTGGACTTGTGGACACTAAGTTTGGCGAATTTGGAGACCTTTGACCCTGACACGTTTTTCTGTGCAAAGTGGGCCCACATGTGGACCCCGCTTTGACCAAAAACTGTCATTTTTGCCCCTGTGTCCAAATTGGACTTAAGGACAGGCGTTTCTAGCTATTTGATATTTTCTGAGACTGTTAGTGATGTTTATTTCAGCATCCGGAGACTTTCCTCCTGAGGCCATAGTTTTTGACACCTGGTATTTGACATCTGGGCATTATATTTGCAGCTCTCCTGCCAGGCAAGTATACCTTGCCTTGTTGTACTGTTTAAATTTAGTTGTTGTTAGTTACATATTTATTTATTATATAAATGTGCGCTTCCGAGCAGACTCGGGTGCAGTCAACGAAGGCGTTGACGTTATGACTTGTGTCTGACCTAGTGTCTAGTAGACCCACCTAAAGTTGTGAAGTTATTGATATAACTTCCCAGGCCTTGACACGTATCATTACACGTCACAGAGTGAGTACATGTTGGAACGCGTACCTCATGCGCGACTGGCCATCAGTGTGAGCAACACATGTAGCGGTATTTTAGCTCAGTTGTTTATTGTATTGAGACTTGCATCATAATAGGAGGTGTCCATGTCGTTTTCACGATTTGTACATCTATATTGGGCGGGAAAGATACTAGTAGACGTATGGGACACCCCCTCCTTATATGTTTTATACCTTCGCACCATGCTCCTTGGAGATGGTCGATTGCAGAGTTCCCTTGAACGGGGGCATATGTGGCATATACTAGTCAGTCACTACGGATTGGTGAATTACGTCAGCATATGTCTAGCCACACATTCCCATGTGTACTACAAGGTCTTTAAATTGCATTCACTTAGATGGTTAGCACACCCCATTTATTTATTCAGTATTTACATTATGGCATGTCATTTTTCTGTATCTTGCTATGTCCCTCTGAGGACCTGGTCCCCTGCCAGGTGTATATGTTCTTGAGTACTCGCAGGAGCACAGATCCGGACAGGTTACGTATATTCCGAGGAGGTCTTCTCTTCGAGCCACGTGATTGTCAGATGTGTCACGCCCCGATCTCCCGCAGGCAATCGGCCGTTCCCGCTAGGCGGGAATCACCCTCGCCAGCGCTCCCGCAGAACGATCGCTTAACCCATCCGGGCGTGATGCCGCACGAGCGTGAGCCACGCCCGTGCAAGGCCATGGTTCATTGGCTGGCGGCAAGAGTTCTAAGCCACAGAGTTACACAGATTGTCCGAGTGCAGCGGAGTTTAGGAACGCATAGCGATCGGTAACAGGTTCACTGAGTCGACAATATAGCGGAAGCATCGAAACAAGTAAAGTAATCTCTTTATTGATATGAAACATGTATTACAGGCGGCGTATAGCCGAGATTACAAGTCGCTCAAGCCTCTCTCTCTGAAACAGTAAAAGCGTGCCAAGTGGCTACAACTGTGGAATGATTTGTACAGGCGATGGTCAGGCGGTGTTCACAACATTATGTCTTGTATATGCACTTCAGTCCCGGACGCACCGTTGCAAGGCTTCAGAGGGAACTCCTGGCCTTAGCACGCACGAAGGAGGCGTCCGCACCGAACGAGGTTCTCCCGCACCCTGCATACAAACTGGTGGATTATCAGTACATTGAATGCACTGGTGGGGAAGCTACTCGCCCGCTCGACAAATCCAAACACGTAATACAGGTTCCGTGCACAACTATTCAGTTGTCTTTCTAGTTGCCTTAGGATCAGTTTCATGCAGATATTGAATAGCCTAACGTGTCGGCAGTGCGCCGTGCGACGTTAGAGGAAACACGGCGAGACTTACCAACTTACCATCTCCTTCCCTGTCCAAGGCAACCATTTAGGCAAACAGTATAAATTCGAGCAGAGGCATGTATAAACATTCAGGAGGCAAGCACATGCAACATGCAAACATGAGAGTCATTGAACGGGACAGTATTTGGTGTGCTCAGTTGTTCTTGATGCAATGACTCGCACGCGGATAGCCGCTAAGCGAGGATGACTTATCTATATGAACATGAGTCGCTGGCATAGCCATAAAGGACTAATCCCAGACGAGAGTGGAACGCAACGAGAGCACACGATGCGCTACGAACCATCTCGCCCGTACACGATGGATTGTACATGAAGTAGTCCAAGGCCAAGATGGAATGCAACAAAGTACACGATGCGCTACAAACTATCTTGTCCGCACACGATGGACTACACACGTGATGTGGTCCCGGGAAAGTGGAATGCAACGTAAGTACACGAGGTGCTATAAACCACTCGCCCGAACACGAGGGACCACACAAGAGTTCCATCCGGATCGGATCGGCCCCAGTGCCCCGGTGACCGTCCGTGGAACTATACCTCGTTTTCGAGTTGTCCGCGACATGCACTTTCTTTTTGGGTCATTCAATTATCACGAGATACACGAGAACACGAGAACACGCGTGCACTTTAAACAAGAGAACACGAGAACACGAGTGCACGGGAACACGAGTATACGAGTACACGGGATACTTGGATCTTGGTTCTGTACAATAACTTGTCTTGATGCATTCCCCTGGTTCGGGGCTGCCTTGGTGACCTAACGGTCCCGGATACTTGCAGGTTCGTTCAGGCACGGAACGACTACGTAGTAGTCTTCCGGGGTTTGGATGAAAACACGATAACTATCAAGCAGACAAGCATGCGTTTCTAAGAACATAAGCAGGCACGTTGCTCGGGCCCGAAGGTAGTCCGAGAGATGAAACCGTTAAGGGACTTAGCATGCGAGGGTCAGAATATAAGCAGTATTTCCTTTTTCCATGTTCTAGCAAGCAATATGAGTTGGGATTATTCCCTTAGCTAGGTGCGTTGGATTTATTAGCATGCAGGGGGTGATTCACCTAGCGACTAGCATAAATATTCCAGATTTTATGTGTGCTGGCTAAGCAAAGACAAGTTCACCGTAGCCACCCACCTTAGCGATGATTCGCCTCGGTAGAGCGATACGTCTGAGCGAGCCTCTGAAAGTCCAAGCCGGATTCCTGTAGGGACAAGTTTGGATATCCTTTGCTTCTTGATCGAGGCAAAGCGGGTCGGGACAGCTGCACGATTGCCGTTTGAGACGGCAGTCCGCTTGAGCGGAACGGGGTATTACAAGATGTGGTTCTTATATGGTGTGTATCTGGTTCCTTTTTATATTCTATTTCGGCAGTAGATTTGTTTTCATCTGACTGTCATTCTTAGATATCTGTATTGAGATCTAGTTTCATGGTTATTGGTTATTCATATGTTTATGTGATTTCTGTGGATGAGATTTAGATATTACCCTGTGACTTATGATTAATTATACCACTGGTGAACTATTGTTCATTATACAACGTACGCGCGTATATATGGTTTCCATATATTGGAGTTGCCATATATACGGGCGGCTGGCATGGTTACGTATCCTAGTCCTATGTATTTTGGGACTGGGGCGTGACATATTTTTAGTGGTGGCCCATGCAGGTCAGAGCATATTGTCTCGGTTACGTTACTGTACCGAGCAAGCCTGTACCTAGGATTAGAGGATAGGATCTCATCCATAATTGACTATGACTTATTTTTCTTCCAGTCTGTCCTACTTACATAATTGCATCTTGCTTGAATCCTGTGCTTCCCTGATAATTCCTTAAGTATAAGTCCTGCTAGAATATAGGAATCCTTGTTTATAGGATAATAATTAGAGTAGTATTCCTATTAAGAACACAACTAGGCCCTGACATATCATTAAGTCCAGACTACTTAATGAACCTGAGTCTTCCATACTACCTAGTGAACCCTAGCATCACTACCTATAAATTAACTTATCCTTATCCCTTGGCGTATTTATGTATGACTTGAGAGTAGTATAAATATTACTAGGATTAGTTAGAGAATTGACCATAGAGTTGACCCTAGTCTTGAGGAACCAATAAAAATCCAAAGTTGAATACTAAAACTGAGAACTCATCCTATGTTTGGATAACCAGAGTTTTACGCCAGAGACGATTTACCCTTGGTGGTGTAAAAGCCAATTGACTCTTGGTGGAGTAGGAACCAAACGACTGCCTAGTTGGCGTAAAACCAAATGACTTTCCTGTTGGCGTAAAAATCAAATTATGCAGGAGATTGTCTCCTTACGCCGCAGTTATGATAACTGCTACCCTCGATCCCTTAGTCTTCCTTATCCTGCGTCATGCAAGCCACGTAGGTAACTGCCCTGCGTAAACTTGATGATTCTTGAAATATTAGATAACCAGCGTAGAGTAACCTGATTAGGCGTAACCTAAGGATAGGATGTGAGCGCAATCGTTACAGCCTTAGCTTTCCCCAGAGTTGACCCAAATCTTGTGCATTAAAGGCAGAGTGTCACGCCCCAGTCCCAAAATACGTAGGACTAGGATACGTAACCGTGCCAGCCGCCCGTATATATAGCAACTCCAATATATGGAAACCATATATACGTGCGTACGCTGTATAATGAACATAGTTCACCAGTGGTATAGATAATCACAAGTCACAGGGTAATATCTAAATCTCATCCACAGAAATCACATAGACATGAATAACCAATAACTAGGTAACTAAATCTCAATGATAAGTATCTAAAGAATGACAGTCGGATGGAAACAAATCCACTGCCGATATGGAATATAAAAGGAACCAGAATACACACCATAAAATATCAACATCTGACAATCCCGAGGCTCGAAGAGAAGACCTCCTCGGAAAAATACGAAACCTGTCCGGATCAGTGCTCCTGTGAATACTCAAGAACATACACACCTGGCAGGGAACCAGGTCCTCGGAGGGACATAGCAAGATACAGAAAAATGACATGCCATAATGTAAATACTGAATAAATAAAGGGGTGTGCTAACCATCTAAGTGAATGCAATTTAAAGACCTGTAGCACGCATGGGAATGTGTAGTCTAGACGTATGCTGACGTAATTCACCAATCGTCATGACTGGCTAGTATATGTGTCATACGCCCCCTGACGCAAGGGCACTCTGCAATCGTCCACCCCTGCAGAGTATGGACGAAGGTATAAAACAATCAATACCCCATCCTCCTCGGAGCATGGTAACGGTAACAAGAAAACCAATACCCCATCTCCGAGCAGCATGGTAACAGGAATGCCCCATCTCCGTAGAGTATGGTATCAGGCCACATGAATATATAAGGAGGGGGTGTCCCATACGCCTACTAAGTGTCTTTCCCGCCCAATATAGATGTACAAGTCGTGAAAACGACGTGGACACCTCCTACTATGATGCAAGTCTCAAGCAAATAAACAACTGAGCTAAATACCACTACACGTGTTGCTCACACTGATGGCCAGTCGCGCATGAGGCACGCGTCCCTACATGTACTCACTCTGTGACGTGTAATGATACGTGTCAAGGCCTGGGAAGTTATATCAATAACTTCACAACTTTAGGTGGGTCTACTAAACACTAGGTCAGACACAAGTCCTAACGTCAACGCCATCGTTGACTGCACCCGAGTCTGCTCGGACGCGCACATTTATATAATATTAAAATAAATAGACATGTAACTAACAATAACTGAATTTAAACAGTACAACAAGGCAAGGTATACTTGCCTGGCAGGAGAGCTGCAAAATATAATGTCCAGATGTCAAATACCAAGTGTCAGAACTATGGCCTCAGAATAAAGTCTCCGGATACTGAAATAAATATCACTAACAGTCTCAGAAAATATCAAATAGCTAGAAACGCCTGTCCTTAAGTCCAATTTGGACACAGGGGCAAAAATGACAGTTTTCGGTCAAAGCGGGGTCCACATGTGGGCCCACTTTGCACCGAAAAACGTGTCAGGGTCAAAGGTCTCCAAATTCGCCAAACTTAGTGTCCACAAGTCCAGAACGTCGATACGAACCCAACGGAACTTCCAGAATTGGATTCCGGTGAGCCGGTCATAAAATCACCCGTCAAGTGGAACCGGTGGGGCCCACGATACGCGATTTTGTCAACGTTCTCAGAATCGAACCAAACTTGGCTCACAGGACCAGCGTATCGCTACGAGTCCGATGGCGCAAGTTTCGTCTCGATCCGACGTGTGTACACAAAGTTGCAGCGTGTTCCAGAACTGACGGATACGGGACGGTGTCGGCGGATACGCGTTGATTCCGGTGTGCACGCACATCCAAATCAACTTCTCCGAATTCCTACACGTCCGTATCAACGTCGCGCACGTTTTGGTAAAGACCGCGTGCGACCAAGTCGTCCCGTTTGGCGGGGCGTACCCAGTTCCGGGGTGAATCGGGTCGTTGTTTTTCCTGTATTTGGATCGCGTGCCGCGATCACCACAGGACGCGATGCTCCGAGCGGGTTGCACGGGCACCGAGGTGGTTACACAGTCTACGAGATGCAACAGACGGAATCGAAAACGAGTAAACGAGCAGAGAGAAACAGTTACCTGAACGGAGCTCCGAAAAATCGAATTTTCGTGTCCGTGTCGACATGAAGGGGCCGTGTCCTGACCGTGTCCATGTCCACGGCAGCCCTAGGGTCGCTGGAGACTGGCCGGGGCGGCTCGTTGGAGGAGGGCGACTCGCTGGAGGAGGCGCTGGAAGAGGGTCGGCTCGCCGCTCCGGCGAGGTCGGGGTCAGGAAGGGCTCGGGTGGGGGAAAGAACGAGAAGAGGAGGAGGAGATCGGGAAGGGGAAGAGGGGATGGTGGTGGCGGGCTCAGCGGGGGGGGTCGGGGTCGGAGCTCGCCGGCGGTCGGGTGGCAGAGACGGCCGCCGCGGGGGAGGGAAATGGCTGGGAGGGGAGAGGGAAGGAAGAGCTAGGGAGAGAGAGAGCGGGGAGGAGAGAGAGAGCCAGGGGGGGCTCCGGCGGAGCGGCTCCGGCGGGGCTCGCCGCTCCGGCCGCGGGGTGCGTCGCCGCCGGCCAGGGGGGGCCGGTCGGCTGCGGGCTAGGGTCAGGGAAGGGTTTGGGTTTTTTGTTTTTGTTTTTTTCTTTTTCTTTTCTTTTTCTTTTATAAAAGAATTAATTATTAAAATAAGAAAAATATCTAAAGATATTTTTGGGATATTTTAAGGATATTTTGGGATATTTTCGGGATCTTTTCGGGTGGGTCTCGCGTCCAAATGGACGGCGCAGGTTCACCGACCAATGAGGGGGGTGACACCTCGCTCTGCAATTTGCAAGAAAGTCCCTATAATTTCATAAATTGCATAATAGTCCTATTTCGGGAATTTGCGCAATTTACGAAATTGTCTGGAAAACACCCGATTCCTGAAAATGCTAAAATTCACATAATTGAAGGAAAAAGCTGTGTGAGGGTCCCGAGGGGGTGGGGGTGAGTCTGGGCAGGGGTTGGGTCTGGTTTCTGGGTGATACGGGTCATCGTATTTATTAATAAATAAATACTGCGCACGGTGTTCTCTAATTATTTAGAGGCAGTTAGGGTCATAATTTTTCTACGGTGTCAATACACTAAATGTAGTATACTCAGTGTAGAAAATTAACGTATTTTTGTTTGGGCAAAACGGGTGTATGTTGGGCCTCAAATCTCTATTGGTACAGAGGTGGGTAAAGAGCAGGAAATAAAATAGGAAATAAATACGGACTTTTGTAACGATAGTTGTGCGTCTCAAACGAGGCTCAAAATAAAGCATCTGGGAGTTGCACAAAATTCAGAAAAATAGTCTAGCATGTCTATGACAGGTATGTGAATTTTGTTCGGGGATAACAGTCAAGGTAAAGCTCCAAATAATTAGGTGACGGACAGGTGCACAAGTCAACAAGATGTGTAAGCAAAATAAATTAAAATATTGCCATAAATCCTAAATTGTTAAAATAATCCTAGAAATACTGAAATCTGGTCGAGGGGGTTTACAATCTACCCAACTTATAAAAATTTCGTCCTCGAAATTAAAACTAAGCCTTGGTAGAAGTCAAGGATGGCAATAGATATAATTTAACAGAGTAATTTATATCTTGGGTTACGAATAGGTTCGAAAATGTTTACGCATGTCGTCCACACTCTTCCAAGTAGATTCTCCTGGCGCGTCAGGCTTCTATGTCACGCGGACCAAGAGAATAGACTGATTCCTCAATACCCTTCCTCAATGATCAAGGATTCCCACGGGTTGCTCTTGATACGACAAGCTCGGCCTAATGGCGATCTACGAATGGTTGAGAACATGACTGCTGTCTGTCACATATCGCCTGAGTTGCGACACGTGGAATACTGCAAGTACTCTCTCAAGGGAAGGTGGTAGCGCAAGTTGATATGCCAGTACTTCCACTTTTTCTAGCACGTCAATGGTCCAACATACCTTGGACTCAACTTGCTGTGTCCTCCGAATCGAATGGTGCCTCTAGTAGGTGATATCCTCGAGATGACATGATCGTCCTGTTTGAATTCTGGTGCCTCTAGTAGGTGATATCCTCGAGATGACATGATCGTCCTGTTTGAATTCCAAGGTACGATGATGACGTCTGCTCACTACTTCTGTCTGTCTTGCACTGCTCGCAAGTGTCTTTGTATTTACTTAACTGCCTCTACGGTGTTGACCACCAACTCTGGTCACGCGAATCTTTGTCTGGTACAATGCTGACTGGTGTGCCATATAATCTTACGATTGTCTCATATAGGTAATGTCTTCCTATCTTCAGAGAAATTACGACGGTTGCAAGTTCCAAATTGTTCTCATGTACTCATAATTGTCTAGATGCATATGCTATTACCTTGCCATCCTGTATTAATACGCATCCCAAACTTTTTTTTTTCCTGATGCGTCTGTAGATCACATCCGCCTGATTCGGATGGAATAGTCAATACGGGTGTTGTGGTCAGTCGCTTCTTCAACTCCTCGAAAGTGGCTTGACACTCGTTGGTCCATAGGAATTCTTAATCCTAATAAGTCAACCTAGTCATAGGTGCTGCTATCCATTTCAGGAGTCAGTCAATTATTCATCCGGGTAGAATCCATTTAGTCTCCTGATAGCAAAATGATACTTTCTATATCGTAATACTTGGGTTCTGAACTTGTCCCAAGTTACGAGGCAAAATAAAATTTTTATGCTGTCATAGTGATGCATGTATCAGAAAAGTAGGTAGGTAGCGAAGGTCATTCTAAAGATAGTACAGTTTTAAACTGCAATCTAATCTAATAATGGGGTTTGGTAATTACCCAAGAAACAAACAGAAATGGCTACAGAAACAATACACTTATCGTATTTATACTAAGTACGAGGTTTCGTCTTTCCGGAATAAGGGAAGACGGAAAACAATAATCAAGAGTTCAAGTGGAAGGTAATAGATTAGAAGTATGGGAATCAAGGTGTTTAAAGAATTCAAATGTGAATTTGTCAAAGCAGTTGTGGGTTGAAATATTTTTGGTAACTCCTATTCACATGCTCGTATCAGTACAGTCACGTAACTGATACGATATGCTTAGACATATCTAGAGGGCAAGTACATCTGTCTACTAATCACTATATATCTCAATCCACCTAAAGTAGTTATGCGAAGGGCGAATCAAAATGCACTAGGGTTGATCAGACCGTAATACACTGATTCTGAATAGACAATTGTATTAGTGGGGTGGATCAGGCTCCAATAACACATGTGTCATGAACAAGCTCGATAAAGAATAAGCTTGCAAAACTAGGCTATAATAGCATCATAAGTCAAGGTAGGACAGCAATTTTAAGTATGCTAGATTATGATGAGAGAAATTACAAACAATCCACAATCACAAAAAAAATAAGACTCTACAATCTCTACAGTTAATATTTTAAATCCTTGACTAAGTCGCTAGTTGACCCAAAAGAGGTATGGCCTTCTAAGTTCTACAATCTTAATATACATAATAGGTTGTCTGTCTAAAACAGAGATTTCAAGAAAGTCCGCGTAAAGTAGGGGTTCGAGGTTGTCTGCGTAAAGCAAAGATAAAATAATTTGGCGTGACGCATGGCTTCAGAACTATCCGTGTAAAACAGAGAAGCGTAAGGTAGAGCTTCAGAGTTGTCCGCGTAAAAAGTCTGTACGTAACAGTCTGCGCGTAAAAGTCTGGGTGAAAGTCTGAGCGTAAAAGTTTTGCGCTAAAATCTGCGCAAAATATCTCCTGCGTAAAGTCTAACATTCGTTGCAGCGTAAAGTTGTACGAGTAACTCATGGATTTGTCAGTCAAAATTAATGAATCCTGACATCTGACAAAAGTACTTGCACAACGATCGAGTGGGCGGTTGCGATGATGAATTTGCACGGGTGATCCAGGTTGTCGTCTAGTGACTGATTGGATACAAGTCATGCGCTTGAGGTGAGTCAAAATCAGATGTCCTGTCAGAAAGCTGTTTCTTTTTGCACAGGGCTCGATGCATATATCTGTATTTAATACACGGGATTTGGTTATGGCTGAGGAAAGCTAAGGCTGTAACAAATACGCTCACATTCTATCTTTAGGTTACGCCTAATCAAGTTACTCTACGCTGGTCATCTATTTATTCAAGAATCATCAAGTTTACGTAGGACAGTTACCTACGTGGCTTTTAGGACGTGTCCTACGCAAGGTAAGGAATACTAAGGAAAAGTGGATTACAGTTATTATAACTGCAGCGTAAAGGAGATAATCTTCTGCATAGTTTGGTTTTTATGCCAACAGGAAAGTCATTAGGCTTTTACGCCAACTAGGCAGTTTGTTTGGTTCTTAAGCCAACAACGGTCAAATGGGTTTTACGCCAACAAGGGTAAAGAGTTTCTGGCGTAACACTGGGTTTATCTAAACATTGGATGAGGTTTCAGTCCTAGTGTTCAACCTTGGATTTCTATTGGTTCCTTAAGACTAGGGTCACACTATGGTTAATTCTCTAATTAATCCTAGTAGTGTTTATACTACTCTCAAGTCATACAAAAATACGTCCAGAGATAATGGTAAGTTAATCTATAGGTAGTGATGCTAGGGTTCACTAGGTAGTAAGGAAGACTAGGGTTCATTAGGTAATCTGAACTTAATGATATGACAAAGCCCTAGTGGTGATCTTAATAGGAATACTACCCTAATCATTATCCTATCAACAGGGATTCCTATATTCTAGCAGGGGCTATACTCAAGGAATTATCAGGGAAGCACATGAATCAAGCAGGATGCAATTATTTAAGTAGGACAGACTGGAAGGAAGATGAGTCATAGTCAATTGGATGAGATCCTATATTTTTAATCCTAAGTGCAGGCTTGCTCGGTACAGTAACGTAACCGAGACAATATGCTCTCGACCTGCATGGGCCACCACTAAAAACACTGTCACGCCCCAGTCCCAAAATACGTAGGACTAGGATACGTAACCGTGCCAGCCGCCCGTATATATAGCAACTCCAATATATGGAAACCATATATACGTGCGTACGCTGTATAATGAACATAGTTCACCAGTGGTATAGATAATCACAAGTCACAGGGTAATATCTAAATCTCATCCACAGAAATCACATAGACATGAATAACCAATAACTAGGTAACTAAATCTCAATGATAAGTATCTAAAGAATGACAGTCGGATGGAAACAAATCCACTGCCGATATGGAATATAAAAGGAACCAGAATACACACCATAAAATATCAACATCTGACAATCCCGAGGCTCGAAGAGAAGACCTTCTCGGAAAAATACGAAACCTGTCCGGATCAGTGCTCCTGTGAATACTCAAGAACATACACACCTGGCAGGGAACCAGGTCCTCGGAGGGACATAGCAAGATACAGAAAAATGACATGCCATAATGTAAATACTGAATAAATAAAGGGGTGTGCTAACCATCTAAGTGAATGCAATTTAAAGACCTGTAGCACGCATGGGAATGTGTAGTCTAGACGTATGCTGACGTAATTCACCAATCGTCATGACTGGCTAGTATATGTGTCATACGCCCCCTGACGCAAGGGCACTCTGCAATCGTCCACCCCTGCAGAGTATGGACGAAGGTATAAAATAATCAATACCCCATCCTCCTCGGAGCATGGTAACGGTAACAAGAAAACCAATACCCCATCTCCGAGCAGCATGGTAACAGGAATGCCCCATCTCCGTAGAGTATGGTATCAGGCCACATGAATATATAAGGAGGGGGTGTCCCATACGCCTACTAAGTGTCTTTCCCGCCCAATATAGATGTACAAGTCGTGAAAACGACGTGGACACCTCCTACTATGATGCAAGTCTCAAGCAAATAAACAACTGAGCTAAATACCACTACACGTGTTGCTCACACTGATGGCCAGTCGCGCATGAGGCACGCGTCCCTACATGTACTCACTCTGTGACGTGTAATGATACGTGTCAAGGCCTGGAAAGTTATATCAATAACTTCACAACTTTAGGTGGGTCTACTAAACACTAGGTCAGACACAAGTCCTAACGTCAACGCCATCGTTGACTGCACCCGAGTCTGCTCGGACGCGCACATTTATATAATATTAAAATAAATAGACATGTAACTAACAATAACTGAATTTAAACAGTACAACAAGGCAAGGTATACTTGCCTGGCAGGAGAGCTGCAAAATATAATGTCCAGATGTCAAATACCAAGTGTCAGAACTATGGCCTCAGAATAAAGTCTCCGGATGCTGAAATAAATATCACTAACAGTCTCAGAAAATATCAAATAGCTAGAAACGCCTGTCCTTAAGTCCAATTTGGACACAGGGGCAAAAATGACAGTTTTCGGTCAAAGCGGGGTCCACATGTGGGCCCACTTTGCACCGAAAAACGTGTCAGGGTCAAAGGTCTCCAAATTCGCCAAACTTAGTGTCCACAAGTCCAGAACGTCGATACGAACCCAACGGAACTTCCAGAATTGGATTCCGGTGAGCCGGTCATAAAATCACCCGTCAAGTGGAACCGGTGGGGCCCACGATACGCGATTTTGTCAACGTTCTCAGAATCGAACCAAACTTGGCTCACAGGACCAGCGTATCGCTACGAGTCCGATGGCGCAAGTTTCGTCTCGATCCGACGTGTGTACACAAAGTTGCAGCGTGTTCCAGAACTGACGGATACGGGACGGTGTCGGCGGATACGCGTTGATTCCGGTGTGCACGCACATCCAAATCAACTTCTCCGAATTCCTACACGTCCGTATCAACGTCGCGCACGTTTTGGTAAAGACCGCGTGCGACCAAGTCGTCCCGTTTGGCGGGGCGTACCCAGTTCCGGGGTGAATCGGGTCGTTGTTTTTCCTGTATTTGGATCGCGTGCCGCGATCACCACAGGACGCGATGCTCCGAGCGGGTTGCACGGGCACCGAGGTGGTTACACAGTCTACGAGATGCAACAGACGGAATCGAAAACGAGTAAACGAGCAGAGAGAAACAGTTACCTGAACGGAGCTCCGAAAAATCGAATTTTCGTGTCCGTGTCGACATGAAGGGGCCGTGTCCTGACCGTGTCCATGTCCACGGCAGCCCTAGGGTCGCTGGAGACTGGCCGGGGCGGCTCGTTGGAGGAGGGCGACTCGCTGGAGGAGGCGCTGGAAGAGGGTCGGCTCGCCGCTCCGGCGAGGTCGGGGTCAGGAAGGGCTCGGGTGGGGGAAAGAACGAGAAGAGGAGGAGGAGATCGGGAAGGGGAAGAGGGGATGGTGGTGGCGGGCTCAGCGGGGGGGGTCGGGGTCGGAGCTCGCCGGCGGTCGGGTGGCGGAGACGGCCGCCGCGGGGGAGGGAAATGGCTGGGAGGGGAGAGGGAAGGAAGAGCTAGGGAGAGAGAGAGCGGGGAGGAGAGAGAGAGCCAGGGGGGGCTCCGGCGGAGCGGCTCCGGCGGGGCTCGCCGCTCCGGCCGCGGGGTGCGTCGCCGCCGGCCAGGGGGGGCCGGTCGGCTGCGGGCTAGGGTCAGGGAAGGGTTTGGGTTTTTTGTTTTTCTTTTTTTGTTTTTCTTTTCTTTTTCTTTTATAAAAGAATTAATTATTAAAATAAGAAAAATATCTAAAGATATTTTTGGGATATTTTAAGGATATTTTGGGATATTTTCGGGATCTTTTCGGGTGGGTCTCGCGTCCAAATGGACGGCGCAGGTTCACCGGCCAATGAGGGGGGTGACACCTCGCTCTGCAATTTGCAAGAAAGTCCCTATAATTTCATAAATTGCATAATAGTCCTATTTCGGGAATTTGCGCAATTTACGAAATTGTCTGGAAAACACCCGATTCCTGAAAATGCTAAAATTCACATAATTGAAGGAAAAAGCTGTGTGAGGGTCCCGAGGGGGTGGGGGTGAGTCTGGGCAGGGGTTGGGTCTGGTTTCTGGGTGATACGGGTCATCGTATTTATTAATAAATAAATACTGCGCACGGTGTTCTCTAATTATTTAGAGGCAGTTAGGGTCATAATTTTTCTACGGTGTCAATACACTAAATGTAGTATACTCAGTGTAGAAAATTAACGTATTTTTGTTTGGGCAAAACGGGTGTATGTTGGACCTCAAATCTCTATTGGTACAGAGGTGGGTAAAGAGCAGGAAATAAAATAGGAAATAAATACGGACTTTTGTAACGATAGTTGTGCGTCTCAAACGAGGCTCAAAATAAAGCATCTGGGAGTTGCACAAAATTCAGAAAAATAGTCTAGCATGTCTATGACAGGTATGTGAATTTTGTTCGGGGATAACAGTCAAGGTAAAGCTCCAAATAATTAGGTGACGGACAGGTGCACAAGTCAACAAGATGTGTAAGCAAAATAAATTAAAATATTGCCATAAATCCTAAATTGTTAAAATAATCCTAGAAATACTGAAATCTGGTCGAGGGGGTTTACACAGAGATACGCCTCGAGCCATGTGCAAAAAGAAACAGCTTTCTGACAGGACATTTGATCTTGTCTCATCTCGAGCATAAAAATGACTTGTATCCAATAAAGTCACTAAACGACAACCTGGGTCCCCGTGCAAATTCATCATCACAAACCGTCCACTCGATCGTTGTACAAGTACTTTTGTCATATGTCAGGATTCACTAATTCGACTGACAAACTCATGAGTTTCACGTACGACTTTACGCCCGCTAATTTTTGCGTAGATTTTAGCGCAAAACTTTTTACGCTCAGACTTTACGCAGGAAATATTTACGCCAGATTTCCACGCACAGACTTTTTACGTAGACAACTCTGAAGCCCTACTTTACGCTTCTCTGTTTTACACGAATAGCCCTGAAGTCATGCGTTACGCCAACTTATTTTATCTCTGCTTTACACAGACAACCTCGAACCCCTACTTTACGCAGACTTTCTTGAAATCTCTGTTTTAGGCAGACAGTCTATAGTGTTTATTAAGATTGTAAAACTTAGAAGGCCATACCTCTTTTAGGTCCACTAGCGACTTAGACAAGGAATTAGAATAATAATTGTAGAGATTATAGTGTCTTATTTTTTTGTGATTGTGAATTATGTTGTAATTTCTCTCATCATTTAAGCCCCTGATTTTTTCAAAATATTAAAATTAGGATCTTTCGCAATTTTCTGGAATTTTCTGAGAATTTTCTGAAATTAAAATCAGGGTTTTAAATTATTACATAATTTTTAATTGATATTAAACAACATTAAAATATTATGAAAATAATATTTTTGGGTGTAAAATGAAAAACTGGACTTAAGGTAATTTTTCTGGAATTTATCGGGCCCCGGACCTATTTTTTAAATGCCTAAAAACTATTTTATTAATTAATTAATTAATTATACTAATTATTATTATTATTATTACTATTATTATTATTGTTATTATTATAAATCAGCCCAGCCCGGCCCGCTCCGGCCCGGCCCAGCCCGTTGGGCCGAGCCCAGCCCGCTCCCTTGCGGGTCGGGTCGGGTCGGGTCTGCCCAGACCCGACCCGCCGCCCACTGACCCGCTCTCCAGCCCCTCTCTCCGCCTGAACCGGTCCCCTCCGCATCCGGCGCCGCCGACTCCGGCCACGCGGCGCCTAGCCCGGCCGCGCGCCCCTCACCCCGCGGCCACGTCGCCCACTCCGGCCCGCCTCACCCGGCGCCTCCCCCGCTCCTCTTCCCCCATTTAAACCCCCCCCCGACTTCCCCTCTCCGGCCATCCCTCCTCCGCACCGCTCTCCAGCCGCCGCCCGCGGACGCCGCCGCTTCCCGCCAGCTCCGCCGCCTCGCTCGCCTCCAGCCCGTCTCAGCCCAGTCGCCGGAGACCCGCGCTCGAGCCCGACGACCCCGCTGCCCCAGAGCTGCTCCGCCCGCCTCCGGCTTCTGCCGCTCGCCGCCGACCAACCACGCAGCACCCGCCCTAGCCCCCGGCGGCCTCCCCCCACCGCGAGCCGCCGCTGTGCCGCCGTCTCCGGCCAGAACCCTAACCCTAACCCTATTTCGGTCCCTGTGTCCGACACGAGTCGGACACGTGTCGGACACGGTTCGAACCCGGTTTTCGGGTCCCCTTCGGGTGCGTGTATCTTTTTGCTCGTAACTCCATTTTTGATTCCGCAAATTGCGTTGTGAAGCCTGTATGACCCTCTCGGTGTCCGGACAAACTGTTCGGGGCATCGCGTCCTGTGGTGATCGCACACCGCGATCCAAAAACAGGAAAAACCAGACCCTGTTTTACCCCGGAACTGAGTCTGCCCCGCCAAACGGGACGACTTGGTCGCGTGCGGTCTTCACAGATACGTACGCATCGTCGATACGGACGTGTGAGTTTTCGTGGAAGCTGATTCGGGTGTGCGTGCACACCGGAATCAACGCGTATCCGCAGACATTGCCCCGTATCCGCCTTTTCTGCAATTCACCCTAACTTCGTGCACACACGTCGGATCGAGACAAAACTTGCGCCATCAGACTCGTAGCGATACGCTGGTCCTGTGGGTCAAGTTTGGTTCGATTCTGAGAACGTTGACGAAATCGCGTGTCGTGGGCCCCACAGGCCCCGCTCGACGGGCGATTTTGTGTTCGGCTCATCGGAATCCAAATCTGAAAGTTCCGTTGGGTTCATATCAGCATTTCTGACCTGTTGACACTAAGTTTGGTGAATTTGGAGACCTTTGACCCGGACACATTTTTCGGTGCAAAGCGGGCCCACCGGCGGACCCCGTTTTGACCCGAAACTACCGTTTTTGCCCTTGTCTCCAAATTGGACCCAAGGACAGGCGTTTCTAGCTATTTGACATCTTCTGAGCATGATGGTAATGTCTATTTCAGCTTTTGGACTCATCTCTGGACTTTTTCCCCAAGAACTAAATTAATCAGATCCAAACAACAGGCAAGTACCTGCACTTCAAGTTAATCTTTATATATTGTGATAATTAATTCCCTGCCATACATGTACCCTTGATGTTTATACCTAGTGTTAGAAATGTTGAATTTCATGTCTTGAATACTGGAGTTCATGTCTTGTTTTTCGTGTCGGGTGGGAGAATACTAAGGAGGCATGGAGTTTACCCTTTCCCCTGTATTGTCTAATAGCTGTTGGTACACGACTGTCCATCAGCCGGATCTCGATTATATTGTCTAATAGCCGTTTATGACGGCCGGATTATCCTTATAAACCCCTACATGCCAACTATGTATTCTAAAAACAAACACAAGTTCACACAGATAGTTCTGGTCATGTTATATTTCTTGCTGGCTATTGTAGTTTCATTTCCTGTTTCATTTATTTCTGTTTCTCATATTCCTGTTTACAGTTAACTCTGAGATGATGATGTTCTGTTATGCAGTTTCTTAACTTGATATTCAATATTTAATTGTCATAAATATTTAGTTTAACCTTGTTGTGCACTATGTACTTTGCTCCTTTCCTGACTGGATCTGTTGATTTAGGCGATGATGAGGATCTTGCCCCTACTTATTATGGTCCCTATGAGGGGACTGATGTTACCTATGAGGAGCCAGAACCCACCCAGGAGACCCCTGCTGCAGAGTAGCTAGTAGTAGCCATCTTTCATTTATATTCTTATCTCATTTGTCGGGTTTGTCCCCGACTTCATTTTGAAATCCTGTACTAAAACATTTGAATCTTTTGTCACATTTATTTCAGTTGCAATCTTAAGTTCAATTCTCATTATTATCTTGTCTATGTTATTTGTGAATGAGCTAGTTAGTAAATATGGATTGACCTAGATAGCGTACTACCGCCGACTCTGCGGCGTAGGCTGGACGTACCCACGCACTCGTGCCCGAATTTTCGGGTGCGGGTCGTGACATGTTTTTATGGTGGCCCATGCAGGTCCTATCCTAAAATAGGGTAATACCCTAGGACAGGGTATGGAATAAGATTGAGGATTCTAGGAAAAGCTCATTCACAGTATAGGGTCCTTATTTCAATTCTTGATATCAT
Organism: Iris macrosiphon; assembly: GCA_036927795.1. Classification (NCBI taxonomy): domain Eukaryota; kingdom Viridiplantae; phylum Streptophyta; class Magnoliopsida; order Asparagales; family Iridaceae; genus Iris; species Iris macrosiphon. Next base: position 181,567,937 of record JAYESA010000003.1, on the reverse strand, counting down.
TTCTACTCAATTTTCCTATCGCCTTTGATTTCCAAGTATTCTATTCTGATCTTCCTATCCCTTAATCTTTCAGAATGGTTCAGACGAGGAACACAGTAGGAGGCACATCAGAACCAGCTGAGCAGAATGTGCCCGAGACTCTTGCACTCCTGCCGCCTCCATCTGTTCCGGCAGTTACTCTAGATGGGGCACAGCTACTTGGAGTGTTCCAGGGATTGGTGGAATCCCAGAAGGAACAAACTGCCCTGCTACGGACCAGCCTTTCAGAAGCTCTTTGGACCCGGGAGTCACCACAAAAGAGGCCAGGAAGTGCCAAGGACTTTAAGAACCTTAGACCCCTGGAATTCTTTGGAACTGAAGGCATTCTCTATGCCGATGAATGGATAGAGAACGTAGAGCGACTCCTGAAGACTGCTCGGGTCCCTGATGATCTCAAAGTGGAGTCCGCAAGCCTGCAACTGTTCGACATAGCTCAGACCTGGTTCAGAGATGAACCCCAACTATCTGCTCCTGACCTCACCTGGAAAGATTTTAAGAGGCTATTCAAGGAGAAATTCTACCCCGAAGTGGCTCGGGAAGCTCTCGAAAGCCAATTCGAGAGACTGGAGCAAGGTAACCTGACTGTTGATGAGTATACTGCTGAATTTAGCAGGTTAAGCCACTTTGCGGAGTACATGGTTCGTACCCCGGAGGACAGAGCCCGTAGATTCAAGAAGAGGTTGTCTCCGGATATTCGCCTTGCTGTCACCACCAGCCGAGCTCGCACCTACGAGGAAATCTTGAGCGTGGCACAAGGCGTTGAGAGAGACATGGGACATAAACTAAAACGGAAAAGAGATACTGGAAGTACAGGACCCAACAAACGCCCTTTTCAACAACAGCAATAGCAGAGGGCCCCGCAACAAGCTCAGCGTCCTCTCCCTCGAGCTCCAGCACCCCAACACCAGGCCCAGGGACAGAACTAACAAGCTGCTGCTTGTAACTATTGTCATAGACCAGGCCATACTTGGCAAGTTTGCAGAAAGAGGCTAGGTGTTTGTCTACTTTGTGGCTCAGCAGCACATCAAGTGAGGGACTGTCCCGCTGCTCAAGGACGCGGACAGGCTTACGTAATGACCGTGGAGAACGCGCGAACTCTGGAAGCAGCTAATGCGCGTAAGTGATTCATAGATATCTTTTCTAGTATTGTTTTCGTGCCTATTGGTTCGTGACCTCAGCCCCAACCTAGTAATTTTTGAACTTGCTAAATATTCTAGTATGCTTTTAAATTTGATAAATGTAGAGATTTTTGGAGGCTTTTGCTATTGTGCTTATTTTGTGTCTTGTGAACTTCAATAAATTTGTACCTCTTTTCATCATCATCTAGCGCACTTAATTTTGCTAAACTCGACTAATGCTGCTATTTTATAGCCTAGTTTTGCAAGCTTCCTCTTTATCGGGCTTGTTCATGACACATGTATTATTGAGGCCTGATCAACCCCACTAATACAAGTGTCTACTCATAATCAGTGTACTACGGTCTGATCAACCTTAGTGCATTTTGATTTGCACTTCGCACAACTACTTTACGTGGATTGAGATATATAGTTGACTAGTATACTTGCCCCTAAATACGTCCGAGCATATCGTATCAGCATTACCAGAATAGAATCTCAATCCATAACCGCCTGACAATTTCCATTAGAATTCCTTAAACGTCTTGATCCCTATACCTCTGTTCTACCACCTCGCCCTTAAACTCTTTATTATTGATCCTCGTCTCGGGAAGACAAAAACCTGTGGTTGGTATAAGTTAATTTGTAGTGCTAGACATACCCCTCAGACCGGACGACTTGATGATAACCCTTTATGACTAAGACAAGACCCTATGTGCTGTATTTTGTGTTGTAGACTTAAGATTCAATACCCAAATTTTTTAAGTTGAGACCTAGCTTTACTAGTTGTACAGCCTTAGAGGATATGGGTAGAATTCTAAGTTGGGTAGCGACCGCAATGTCCACCTGAGAGAAACCCGTTAGACTGTAATCAAGTGAGTTTGGACAGAGAGAACCCTGCTAATTTAAATTTCGAGGACAAAATTTTTATAAGTTGGGTAGATTGTAAGCCCCTGATTTTTTCAAAATATTAAAATTAGGATCTTTCGCAATTTTCTGGAATTTTCTGGGTATTTTCTGAAATTAAAATCAGGATTTTAAATTATTATATAATTTTTAATTGATATTAAACAACATTAAAATATTATGAAAATAATATTTTTGGGTGTAAAATGAAAAACTGGACTTAGGGTAATTTTTCTGGAATTTATCGGGCCCCGGACCTATTTTTTAAATGCCTAAAAACTATTTTATTAATTAATTAATTATACTAATTATTATTATTATTATTACTATTATTATTATTGTTATTATTATAAATCAGCCCAGCCCGGCCCGCTCCGGCCCGGCCCAGCCCGTTGGGCCGAGCCCAGCCCGCTCCCTTGCGGGTCGGGTCGGGTCGGGTCTGCCCAGACCCGACCCGCCGCCCACTGACCCGCTCTCCAGCCCCTCTCTCCGCCTGAACCGGTCCCCTCCACATCCGGCGCCGCCGACTCCGGCCACGCGGCGCCTAGCCCGGCCGCGCGCCCCTCACCCCGCGGCCACGTCGCCCACTCCGGCCCGCCTCACCCGGCGCCTCCCCCGCTCCTCTTTCCCCATTTAAACCCCCCCCGACTACCCCTCTCCGGCCATCCCTCCTCCGCACCGCTCTCCAGCCGCCGCCCGCGGACGCCGCCGCTTCCCGCCAGCTCCGCCGCCTCGCTCGCCTCCAGCCCGCCTCAGCCCAGTCGCCGGAGACCCGCGCTCGAGCCCGACGACCCCGCTGCCCCAGAGCTGCTCCGCCCGCCTCCGGCGTCTGCCGCTCGCCGCCGACCAACCACGCAGCACCCGCCCTAGCCCCCAGCGGCCTCCCCCCACCGCGAGCCGCCGCTGTGCCGCCGTCTCCGGCCAGAACCCTAACCCTAACCCTATTTCGGTCCCTGTGTCCGACACGAGTCGGACACGTGTCGGACACGGTTCGAACCCGGTTTTCGGGTCCCCTTCGGGTGCGTGTATCTTTTTGCTCGTAACTCCGTTTTTGATTCCGCAAATTGCGTTGTGAAGCCTGTATGACCCTCTCGGTGTCCGGATAAACTGTTCGGGGCATCGCGTCCTGTGGTGATCGCACACCGCGATCCAAAAACAGGAAAAACCAGACCCTGTTTTACCCCGGAACTGAGTCCGCCCCGCCAAACGGGACGACTTGGTCGCGTGCGGTCTTCAAAGATACGTACGCATCGTCGATACGGACGTGTGAGTTTTCGTGGAAGCTGATTCGGGTGTGCGTGCACACCGGAATCAACGCGTATCCGCGGACATCGCCCCGTATCCGCCTTTTCTGTAATTTACCCTAACTTCGTGCACACACGTCGGATCGAGACGAAACTTGTGCCATCGGACTCGTAGCGATACGCTGGTCCTGTGGGTCAAGTTTGGTTCAATTCTGAGAACGTTGACGAAATCGCGTGTCGTGGGCCCCACAGGCCCCGCTCGACGGGCGATTTTGTGTTCGGCTCATCAGAATCCAAATCTGGAAGTTCCGTTGGGTTCGTATCAGCGTTCCTGACCTGTTGACACTAAGTTTGGTGAATTTGGAGACCTTTGACCCGGACACGTTTTTCGGTGCAAAACGGGCCCACCGGCGGACCCCGTTTTGACCCGAAACTACCGTTTTTGCCCTTGTCTCCAAATTAGACCCAAGGACAGACGTTTTTAGCTATTTGACATCTTTTGAGTATGATGGTAATGTCTATTTCAGCTTTTGGACTTATCTCTGGACTTTTTTCCCAAGAACTAAATTAATCAGATCCAAACAACAGGCAAGTACCTGCACTTCAAGTTAATCTTTATATATTGTGATAATTAATTTTCTGCTATACATGTACCCTTGATGTTTACACCTAGTGTTAGAAATGTTGAATTTCATGTCTTGAATACTGGAGTTCATGTCTTGTTTTTCGTGTCGGGTGGGAGAATACTAAGGAGGCATGGAGTTTACCCTTTCCCCTGTATTGTCTAATAGCTGTTGGTACACGACTGTCCATCAGCCGGATCTCGATTATATTGTCTAATAGCCGTTTATGACGGCCGGATTAGCCTTATAAACCCCTACATGCCAACTATGTATTCTAAAAACAAACACAAGTTCACACAGATAGTTCTGGTCATGTTATATTTCTTGCTGGCTATTGTAGTTTTATTTCCTGTTTCATTTATTTCTGTTTCTCATATTCCTGTTTACAGTTAACTCTGAGATGATGATGTTCTGTTATGCAGTTTCTTAACTTGATATTCAATATTTAATTGTCATAAATATTTAGTTTAACCTTGTTGTGCACTGTGTACTTTGCTCCTTTCCTGACTGGATCTGTTGATTTAGGCGATGATGAGGATCTTGCCCCTACTTATTATAGTCCCTATGAGGGGACTGATGTTACCTATGAGGAGCCAGAACCCACCCAGGAGACCCCTGCTGCAGAGTAGCTAGTAGTAGCCATCTTTCATTTATATTCTTATCTCATTTGTCGGGTTTGTCCCCGACTTCATTTTGAAATCCTGTACTAAAACATTTGAATCTTTTGTCACATTTATTTCAGTTGCAATCTTAAGTTCAATTCTCATTATTATCTTGTCTATGTTATTTGTGAATGAGCTAGTTAGTAAATATGGATTGACCTAGACAGCGTACTACCGCCGACTCTGCGGCGTAGGCTGGACGTACCCACGCACTCGTGCCCGAATTTTCGGGTGCGGGTCGTGACACATCATAATCTAGCATACTTAAAATTGCTGTCCTACCTTGATTTATGATGCTATTATAGCCTAGTTTTGCAAGCTTATTTTTCATCGAGCTTGTTCATGACACATGTGTTATTGGGGCCTGATCCACTCTACTAATACAATTGTCTATTCAGAATCAGTGTATTACGGTCTGATCAACCTTAGTGCATTTTGATTCGCCCTTCGTATAACTACTTTATGTGGATTGAGATATATAGTGATTAGTAGACAAATGTACTTACCCTCTAGATATGTCTGAGCATATCGTATCAGTTACGTAACTGTACTAATATGAATATGTGAATAGGGATTACCAAAATAGGATTTCAATCCACAACTACTTTGACAATTTCCACTGAATTCTTTAAACGCCTTGATCCCCACACTTCTAATATATTACCTCCCCCTTGAACTCTTGATTATTGTTTTTCGTCTCCCCTATTTCGGAAAAATGAAACCTCGTACTTAGAATAAATACGAAGTGTATTGTTTTTGTAGTCATTTTTGTTTGTTTCTTGGGTAATTACCAAACCCTATTATTAGATTGGATTACAACTGTACTATTTTTTAGAATGACCTTCACTACCTACCTACTTTCCTGGTACGTGCATCCCTATGACAGCATGAAATTTTTATCGTAACTCGGGTCAAGTTCAAACCTCAAGTGTTACGATAAAGATTGTATCATTTTGTTGACAGGAGTCTAAATGGATTTCACTTGGATAAACAATTGATTGACTCCTGAAAAGATAGCAGCACCTATGACTAGGTTGACTTGTTAGGATTAAGAATTCCTATGGACCAACGAGTGTCAAGCCGCTTTCGAGGAATTGAAGAAGCAACTGACCACAGCACCCGTATTGACTATTCCATCCGGATCAGGCGGTTGTGATCTACAGACGCATCAGGAAAAAGTTTGGGATGCGTATTAATACAGGATGGCAAGGTAATGGTATATGCATCTAGACAATTATGAGTACATGAGAAGGATTTGGAACTTGCAACCGTCATGATTACTCTGAAGATATGAAGACATTACTTATATGAGGCAAATCCTAAGATTGCAAGGCATACCAGTCCGTATTTTACCAGACAAGGATTCACGTGACCAGAGTTGGTAGTCAACGCAGTAAAGGCAGTTAAGTAATACAAGGACACTTGCGTGTAGCGCAAGACAGACAGAAACAGTGGACACACGTTATCATCGTCCCTTGGAATTCAAAGAGGACGATCATGTCATCTCGAGGATATCACCTACTAGAGACACCATTCAAGTCGGAGGACGCAGCAAGTTGAGGCCAAGTTATATTGGACCATTGACGTGCTAGAAAGAGTGGGAGTAGTGGCATATCAACTTGCGCTACCACCTTCCCTTGAGAGAGTACTTGCTGTATTCCACGTATCACAACTCAGGCGAAATGTGACAGACAGTAGTCATGTTCTCAACCATTCGGAGATCACCATTAGGCCGAGCTTGTCGTATCAGGAGCAGCCCGTAGAATCCTTGATCATCGAGAAGAAGTATTGAGGAACCGGTCTATTCCCTTGATCCGCGTAGCATGGAAGCCTGACGCATCAGAAAAAAACAACAACTTGGAAGCGCGAGTACAACATGCGTAAACATTTTTCGAACCCATTCGTAAATCCAAGATATAAATTACTTTGTTAAATTATATCTTATGCCGTCTTTGACTTCTACCCCGGCTTAGTTTTAATTTCGAGGACGAAATTTTTATAAGTTGGGTAGATTGTAAACCCCCTCGACCAGATTTCAGTATTTTTAGGATTATTTTAACAATTTAGGATTTATTATAATTTATTAATTTATTTTCCTACATATCCTGTTGACTTGTGCACCTGTCCATCTCCTAATTATTTGGAGCTTTACCCTGACTGTTATTCCCAAATAAAGTTCACATACCTGTCCTAGACATGTCAGACTATTTTCCTGAATTTTGTGCAACTCCCAGATGCTTTATTATGAGCCTCGTTTGAGACGCACAAGTATCGTTACAAAAGTCCGTATTTATTTCCTATTTTATTTCCTGCTCGGTACCCACCTCTGTACCAATAGAGATTTGAGGCCCAACATGCACCTGTTTTGCCCAAACAAAAATACGTTATTTTTCTACACTGAGTATACTATATTTAGTATATTGACACCGTAGAAAAATTATGGCCCTACCTGCCTTTAAATAATTAGAGAACACCGTGCGCAGTATTTATTATTTAATTAATTACGATGGGCCGTATCACCCATAAACCAGGTCCAACCCCTGCCCAGAGTCACCCCCACCCCCTCGGGACCTTCCCTCAGCTTTCCCCTTCAATTCTGTAAATTTTAGAATTTTCAGAAATCAGATGTTTTCCCAGACAATTTCGTAATTGCACAAGTTCCCGAAATAGGACTAATATGCAATTTATGAAATTACAGGGACTTTCCTGCAAATTGCAGTTCAGGGTATCACCCCCTCATTGGCCGGTGAACCTGCGCCGTCCATTGGGAGGCAGGACCCATCCGAAAAGATCCCGGAAATATCCCGAAAATATCCCAAAATATCTCCAAAAATATCTTGAGATATTTTACTTATTTAATTAATATATTTCTTTATAAAAGAAAACTAAAAGAAAAAAAAAAATCAAAAATCCTAAACCTACCCCTGCCCGCAGCCAAACCCCCCCCCGCCGGCGGCGAGCTCCCTCGCCGGAGCCGACCCCCACCTCGCGGCGCCGTCCACCCTCTCTCTCCCCGAGTCTCCCCTCTCTCTCTCCCCGAGCCTCCCCTCTCTCTCCTCCTTCCCAGCTCCTCCTCCTCTTCCCTCCACCGCCACCACCATCACCGGTCACCACCACCTCCGCCATCAACCTCGCCCTCCGCCAAGCGTCGGCCCCCGCGGCGAGCCGACCCCGCTGGCCTCGTCAGCAGCCACCCGACCCCCCCTGTGTGCACAGCCACCCTCTCCTCTCGAGCTCGACGCCATCCGCCGAGCACCGCCCAACGGCCACCGGCCGACCCGAGCTCGAGCCGACCCCGACCCCTCGATCTCCTCCCTCTCCTCCTTCCTCCCCTTCTTCCCAGCCTACAGCGGCCAGGCCGACCTCGAGCAGCCCCTCCGGCCGCCGTGCCCGCGCCGCCGTCGTCCACCCAGCCCGGTCAGCCCCTCGCAGCCTCCCCTGACACGCAGCCTCCTCCGACTCTTTCTCCGGCGAACCAGAACCCTAGCCCTAGGGTGGACAGCACCCCGACACGTGTCGGACACGTGTCGGACACGAGAAACACAGATTCCACGGAGCCCTGTTCAGGTATATTTTTCTCTCACCTCGTAGCTCTGTTTTCAATTCCTTCAGTTGCGTCGTGTAGACTATGTAACCATCTCGGTGCCCGTGCAACCCGCTCGGTGCATCGCGTCCTGTGGCGATCGCGGCACGCGATCCAAAAACAGGAAAAACAACGACCCGATTCACCCCGGAACTGAGTACGCCCCGCCAAACGGGACGACTTGGTCGCACGCGGTCTTTACCAAAACGTGCGCGACGTTGATACGGACGTGTAGGAATTCGGAGAAGTTGATTTGGATGTGCGTGCACACCGGAATCAACGCGTATCCGCCGACACCGCCCCGTATCCGTCAGTTCTGGAACATGCTGCAACTTTGTGTACACACGTCGGATCGAGACGAAACTTGCGCCATCGGACTCGTAGCGATACGTTGGTCCTGTGATCCAAGTTTGGTTCGATTCTGAGAACGTTGACAAAATCGTGTATCGTGGGCCCCACAGGCTCCACTTGCCGGGCGATTTTGTGTTCGGCTCATCGGAATACAATTCTGGAAGTTTCGTTGGGTTCGTATCATCGTTCTGGACTTGTGGACACTAAGTTTGGCGAATTTGGAGACCTTTGACCCTGACACATTTTTCGGTGCAAAGTGGGCCCACATGTGGACCCCGCTTTGACCAAAAACTGTCATTTTTGCCCCTGTGTCCAAATTGGACTTAAGGACAGGCGTTTCTAGCTATTTGATATTTTCTGAGACTGTTAGTGATGTTTATTTCAGCATCCGGAGACTTTCCTCCTGAGGCCATAGTTTCTGACACCTGGTATTTGACATCTGGGCATTATATTTGCAGCTCTTCTGCCAGGCAAGTATACTTTGCCTTGTTGTACTGTTTAAATTCAGTTATTGTTAGTTACATATTTATTTATTATATAAATGTGCGCGTCCGAGCATACTCGGGTGCAGTCAACGAAGGCGTTGACGTTAGGACTTGTGTCTGACCTAGTGTCTAGTAGACCCACCTAAAGTTGTGAAGTTATTGATATAACTTTCCAGGCCTTGACACGTATCATTACACGTCAGAGTGAGTACATGTAGGAACGCGTGCCTCATGCGCGACTGGCCATCAGTGTGAGCAACACGTGTAGCGGTATTTTAGCTCAGTTGTTTATTGTATTGAGACTTGCATCATAATAGGAGGTGTCCACGTCGTTTTCACGATTTATACATCTATGTTGGGCGGAAAAGATACTAGTAGACGTATGGGACACCCCCTCCTTGTATGTTTTATACCTTCGCACCATGCTCCTTGGAGATGGTCGATTGCAGAGTTCCCTTGAACGGGGGCATATGTGGCATATACTAGTCAGTCACTACGGATTGGTGAATTACGTCAGCATATGTCTAGCCACACATTCCCATGCGTACTACAAGGTCTTTAAATTGCATTCACTTAGATGGTTGGCACACCCCATTTATTTATTCAGTATTTACATTATGGCATGTCATTTTTCTGTATCTTGCTATGTCCCTCTGAGGACCTGGTCCCCTGCCAGGTGTATATGTTCTTGAGTACTCGCAGGAGCACAGATCCGGACAGGTTACGTATATTCCGAGGAGGTCTTCTCTTCGAGCCACGTGATTGTCAGATGTGGTTTTTATATGGTGTGTATCTGGTTCCTTTTTATATTCTATTTCGGCAGTAGATTTGTTTTCATCTGACTGTCATTCTTAGATATCTGTATTGAGATCTAGTTTCATGGTTATTGTTATTCATATGTTTATTTGATTTCTGTGGATGAGATTTAGATATTACCCTGTGACTTGTGATTAATTATACCACTGGTGAACTATTGTTCATTATACAGCGTACGCGCGTATATATGGTTTCTATATATTGGAGTTGCCATATATACGGGCGGCTGGCATGGTTACGTATCCTAGTCCTATGTATTTTGGGACTGGAACATGACACTTTGACATCTAACACATAATAAATAAATAAATTTTCTTTTCAATATTCAAATTTTGCGAACTAAATTTAACCTTATTTGAACCAAATTTGGCCTTTATTCGTGGTGAATAATAGCATGCAGAGTATCCACTGGGTTTTTGCCTATGGTTTATGATCGACTACTATTCGAGAACACTGTCAACTAAACACAACCCAATGACCTCGTCACCTTCCATTCCTTATTGTTTATGCTTCCTAAATTTTTCCAACAATAACTTATCAAGTCTGTGTTGCACGTGCACATATTCATACTATCAAAAGTCACTTTTATTGTTACTTAGAAGAGTCTATACCTAGATAGCAGTTCAGATTTTTATAATTTTTATTTAGGTTATTTAAAATTTTATTCAGTCCTCCCACAAATATTTTAAAAAAATTTTATTCTAAATTTCTATTCTCTTTCTTCAAATTTATAAAATTTTCAAATCATAACCCTAATCCCAACCCTAACCGTCGGAGGAGAAAGATGCGGCGGAAGACGGAAGAGGAGACGGAGGCGCGCGCGCGAGGGCTATTGTTGCTGTTGTTGTTGCTGATGTTGCTGCCGTCGCAGTTGTCTGTCCGCTCCCGCGCTCGTGCGCACGTCTTCGCCGTACGCAGGCCCCAACACCCCGCACGCGTCCATCCCGCGCAGCCCCCACACCCCGCACTCGTCAGCCCCGCGTGCGTCCGTCCCGCGCAGCCCCCACACCCCGTGCGCGTCCACCCCACGTCCGTCACGCACCCCGCACCTCTGTCTAGCGCTGTCGTCCGCCCCTGCACCCCGTCCATGATGCTGCTACTTCTTCTTCTTGTTAGGACTGTAAACAAAATTGACAGTCCTTCCTATTGGAAGGACTGTCAATTTTGTTTATAGTCCTAATTATTTATAGCTGTCACAAAGTTGACAGTCCTTTCCATCACAATATTGGCAGTCCTTCTAATTTGAAGGACTGTCAAAAATATTGACAGTCCTAATAATTAGAACTGTGACAATGTTGATAGTCATTCCAATTGGAAAGACTGTCAAATTTTTTTTTTCAGTCCTAATTTCGGACTGTAACAATGTTCTGTTAACATTGCGACAATCCTGGAAAAAAAAATTAAACTGAAAAATAGAAGTCATTGACTTTTATATGAGAATTTGAACTACCCTCAACTAAAGAAATTGAATGACAAACTTATAAATAAACTAAAAAAAACTGAGGTTGTCCTAAAAAATTTATATAGTGTCTTTAGAATTTGTCAAAAAAAATTTGTCGTTGAAGTTCACCATCTTTTGAAATTTTTGAACATTGTTGTAGCCTTTGTCGCCATTGTCAGTCTTACATATTTTAGTCAAATATGATTTCGGTATCACTTTAATGGCATCATGGAACGACCCACCAAACTCTGTTACCACTTTGTTGGGCTAAAAGAAGAATATCACCTACATCCCAAGTTACGAAAATTACACCTACAATGAAATAATCGTCAAAGCATAGTCATGATCGGAACACAAAGAACAGTGCACATAACTAAACACAAATACACAAAGATAAAAAAAAAAAAAATGGACATACGTTCTGAATCCGACGTAATATTTGAGATTTTATCTACATTGTATTATATATCTTTTAGTCTACTATATTTTAATTTTTACCACTTTATAAATAGAAAAAATAATATATTTTCGTGATTCGATTTACTGATTTTCTGTCACCCAATCAGAATCTTATAAAAAAACATCACTGGATGAGTGAAATCCACGAGTAAATGAAGGTATACAAGAACTTTCCAAGACTCGCTCATAACTTTGATAATCTCTCAAACAAGAGAACGCACAAGTTCACATACGAAAGTGGCCGCTACTACATTTTGTACTAGTTCAACATCAGTCGATAGTTCCAAAATCTCATGACTACTGTTAGCATTAATGAGCTATTTCAGCATTTTGTTGGTAGGCGTTGAAAAAAAATCAACAATACTAATTTTATTAATAAATTAAAAAAAATGATACAATTATAAATATATATAGATGAAGTACGTATTGAAAAAAAATTTGTATCCGTATAATAGCAAAATATATATATATATATATATATATATATATATATATATATATATATATATATATATAAGATGTATAAAGAATGACTTGAATAAAATCATAAATTTAATTATATCTTAACACTTCGTTTTAAACTCTAAAATAAAAATAAAAAAATTTTGAGTTATATTTCACTTTATTTATCAATATATATGGTACACTCCACACGATTACTATAATATATGACATTCTAATTTTTGAAAGAAATCGTCTCCATCTAACGGTCAACTCTTTTAACAAATTTTTTTCGTTAAAAATACTCTCTTTCTTACACTGCAGAGAAGAAAGGACTGAAAAGAGTGAAGGAATATTTCAGTCAAAAATTAATATTAAAAGTAATTAACTGTTAAAGAATATCATATATTTATGATAATTCTGTGAAATACATCTTATATATGAATAAATAAAATATGATACAACTTAAATTTTAAAAAAAATCAAAAAAAAAAAAACCGCATAAGTTTCCAGCCATGAGTGCTCCGTGCGGGTTCCCAACAAACAGTCTTTCAGTTGCTTTCACGGAACGTTGAAGTAAAAAAAAAAAAAAAAAAAACTTTCCGTAAATACCACCTCCAGCCCAGTGGCATTCCGTCATTTCACATCACCACCACCGACCGACGCTGCTTCGCTTCAACGCGTGGACCACAAAATCCCCACTCAGTGGCATACTCGTAATTATTCCCGCAACACTCCCCCTCTTATTATTCTATTGTTATTTTTGTCCTTTCCTTTCCGAGGAAGAAGAAGAGTGGAGCTCCTTCGGAATCAGCAGAGGTACTACTTTAGGGTTTCTACAAATTTCCTTTTTTTTTTAGGTTTTCGAGATCAGTAATGACATTTTCTAACGGAGCAATGTAGGTTTAGATCTCGACTTGTTCTGCTTCTGCTCTTCGATTCGTTTCTTGACGATTCTATTTGAACTCGAAATGATTTGTTTTTTTTTTCTATAATTTGTTTGCTGATTGATTCTTGTTCGTCCGAGCTTATAAAGTTTCGATCTTTACTGATTTTTGAACATTATTTTTGTTTAAAGATTTGAACTTGTCGACGAAATGCTACAAATTGGGCATTTTTGTGCATTTATTCGATTTTAATTCGAGAACTAGTTCACTTGAGATCTGACGAATGCTCTTGCTTTACTACGGATCAATGCAGAATCTGCAAGCTTTTTGGAGTATATCAATGGTGACTACTACTACTACTACTTCTATGTGAGTGCTACTGTCCTTTGCCTTTCGGAAAATCATGGAGGCTCAAATAGACGAAGATGCGGTGCTAGAGTATGTTGTTTTCAATGTATCAACCGCCCAAAATAGGTACATTCGATATACTTGTTGTCGTTTAAGTAACACATTGACAATTAAGCAACTTTTTAAATCTATGTTTGTGTTGTAGTTACGAGGCACACGCTTGCATAGGTAGCAAAACAGAAACTATAGCATCTGGTTCTCTCGATCGATTGGCATTGCATTTACCGGAAGCGAATGGTTTCCACTTGGGTCAATCGAGTGCCAGTTTCGTACTCAGACTGGATGATAGGCAAAATGGCTCCTCATGGTTCACCAAATTCACTTTAGCAAGGCATGTGTATATAATGACATTTTTGCTTCATTTTTTCTTGCCCATTTAGGAAGCAAGTCTAATGGTATGTATATTCTCAGGTTTTTGCATATCGTCAATGTGCCCGATTCGTTAAAAGTTGCTGATGCAATAGAGAATGAGATGTCGCAATTAGAGGAAACCAGAAAGTTTCACCTTTCTTTATATTCCAAGGTAGCATAATGTGTCTTCTAGCCGATGTTTGTGAATTTAATTGCTGTTATCTCAAGGACCTAAGCCATGCCTGTGCTTTTCAGGGGGATCAATCGGGACGTGGAACAACAGGTACATTCTTCTTTGGTCTTTTGTTATTTAAGCACAAAAAATAACAGAACGTAAACTATGTCTATTGATAGATTGTTATGTTTGCCCATCAGCCTTTTTAGCAAACTGCCCACTCTATGTGGTTACTAAGCTGATTCTCATCAAATGCCATCATTTCATCCATTGCCTCACAGTTGATTTTGGACTTTAATTCTCCATAATATTTTCTGCCCGATCTTTTGTAAAGGTTTTCAATGGTCCTTTATTTTGAGTAACCCGGTGTGTTGGCTTCCTCTATCACGATAAAGAAACCATCCCGCCGCCATCTGATTGATGAAAGTTGGATCATTCTGGTAAATTTGGACTATAGAAATGTATGCCCTTGTTGTATCACATTGTTGTCTAGACTTTGCAATAAGCGAGGAATAGAAATCGTGCGTTTAGAAAGAGGCATCTTCAGCTTGGATTACATATTTGTCTTGATTTAGTGTCCGTAGATTTTGTATAGAGGCTTATCTTCATCATTGCAGTAGGAATACTGGATCTTGAATAGGAAATTTTTAAAATTCGTACAATGGGTGGGAATCCATGCTATATTCTCATAAAACTAGGTTTTAAGGTACTCATTAGTATTTGAAGCTAGCAAAAATTAATATATCATTTAGTCCAGCGTTCTGAGTCTGGTAGGAGGCTTGTCTTGATCATCGTACTAGGAAAATATTGGAACGGCTAGGAAGTCTTTGAATTCCATGTGTTGGTGGCCAAGTCTAGATTTCAATTAGCTTTATAAGTTTATTAGTATTCAACTCATTCTTTACATTTTATTGAATTTATTTTAGAGTTAGTTTTACTTCTGTAAGATTTTTTGTGCTTTGAAAGAATTTTTGAAAGTCTATATTTATAATGATGAATTAATATGGGAGATATACGGAGTTGCAATAAGTATCGAGAAATTAAGCTTATGAGCCATACCATGAAACTATGGAAGTACAAGTGCACACAGTTTAATACAATAATTTTAGAGAATCAATTTATTTTTATGTCGGGGAGATCTAATATGTAGCTATTTACTTATTAAGAATATTAATAGAAATATTTAGAGAGAAAAAGAAGGATTTACCTATGCCTTATTGACTTAGAGAAAGCTTGTGATAGGGTTCACAGGGAGATAATGTGGCGGGCTTTAGAGAAGAAGCCAATTCCTAGTAGATATATTGAAACTAGTAAGGAAATGTATTATGGAGTTATGATGACCATGCGAACGGTTAGATGATGATAAACCATTTCTGTTGTTGTTCGCTTGCATCAAGAATCTACATTAAGTCATTATCTTTTTGCGCAAGTTATGGATGAAATTACTAGACATATCCAAAGGAGATTTCATGGTGTATATTGTTTACTAACGTTATTGAATTGGTCAATGAGATTACAAAATGTTTAGATGCTAAAACAGAAACATGGAGAGACATTAGAATCTAGGAGTTTTAAAATTAGTAGGACAAAAAATAAAGTATATGAAATGTTACTTCAACCAAAAGGGCAAAAGAAATTAGGGAGAAGTAGATATAGATAGACAAGAGATACCTAGAAGTGAGAGTTTTTCGTATTTATGGTCGATCATTCATCGTGATAGAGAGAGATTGAGAAGGATGTCATGCATAAACAAGATGGTTGAATGGAGGACTGACTACTTCCGGAGTACTTTGTGATTGGAAAATACCTTTGAAGTTGAAATCAATTTTTCATAAGACGAATATAAGATCATGTTTAATAGATCAAGCGTGTCGGACAATCAAGAAACAACATGTCTAGAAAATTAGTATAACCAAAATGGTAATGAAGAATAAGTTACAATATATTGAAAGATATGATAAGAAATGAATGTCTTCGTAGAAAGTTAGAAATGGTGCCAGTTGAGGACAGGAGGACAAGATGAGAAAAAATCACCTAAGATGGTTTGTACATGTACAACACAGAAGAATAGATCCTCCAGGAAGGAGAAGCGATAAGATAGTAGTTAAAGAAACCACGACTAAAGGTAGGCCTAAACAAACATGATTGAAGTTTTATAGTAATATGTGGGGCTTTTTAGTGTTGTAGAGGACATAACATGACCCTTAGCAGAGTAACCGAGTTGAATGTTGACCGAAAGAAAGTATTTCAAACAACTGGGATGAAAACTTTGCGATAACGGCTTTATTGTTTTTGTTGTGTATATTTATCATGATATCATCTGAGCTTTCTCCCAATAGAGTAGGGTCGGCTATGGAGCACAAGAAAGCCCCATACAAGATAATGACATTTTTTTTTTAACCGGTTGTCGACCTAACGTCAAATCATCTATATTGGCACTAAATTTCTTGCCAAGGTAGCTATGAGCATAAGAGGGTCATGCCATAAAACCAAGTTATCTAGTTGACAGATAGGTAGACCTACTTTTTCGATTGTAGTTTAAGCTCATGCAACCAAGGAGCACTCTTCAAGTTCTCCTGAACTATACTAATTCTAGACGAAGAGATAAGATGATACAATTTGCTATAGGAATTGCATTCATCTTCATGACACATTATGCCAAAGAGTGAAGAAATGACAATCCTGCAACCAAGGAGCACCATTCAAGTTCTCCTAGACTCAAAGGAGTCTAGACGAAGAGGTAAGATGATACAATTTGCTATAGGGATTACATTCCATCTCCATTACGTATTATGCCAAAGAGTGAAGGAATGACATTCCCACATATATTTATATCGGAATTTTATTTGGATTAGAGTTCCTACTTGTTTGTACACATTAACAAAGTCTGAACTGTGATGTTTAACACATTTCATTGATATTTCCATTGCTTGAGAATGTTGATCTCTATTATGTTGTTTCTTTATATATATATATATATATGAGTTTTGGGAGCCAGTAACTGATTGCCAGTTTCCTCTAACTTGGCAGATTTTGGCTGCATGAAGGAGGTTCATCTAAACCAGCATGTAATTGCTTCTTCCCCCTAACCTGAAATTCCTATATATATAAAGCATTCATCATTTTAAGCACTCGTTTTTTGAAATTGTTTGCAGATAAATGTTGAGACAACATCATCAGATGCTACAAAGTAAGCATCTTTTTCTGTAGTTAATATGTAAATGGTATCTTTTATGCAACTAAACTTCCAAATGTGTCCTTCCAGGAATGAATTACTGGGAGCACTGGACTTGAGACTCGTGGCATTAAAAGAAGAGTTAGCTGCTTCACTTAATCGAGCTACTGGTGCAGCTTGCTCCAGGTGTCAAATATCAAATCTAGCAGCATTTGTGCAGTATTTTGGTGTAACGGATTTGAGGTAATTAGTGTATCCCAAAGTATGAGATTATTTGATCCTATTGAATGCTAAGAGTGTTGCATGGGCTGCATGACAACCAGGCTTCACAGTGCTCTACTCTATTTCAACTTTCTTTTTCTTTGTCCATCTTTCTTCTGGGCCCAATTCTTCTACATATATTGACTGTTCATAATGGTCTCACAAGGGTCATTCTTCTTAGAAAGTTCTGTTTAATGGATCTAATTGTTGTTTTTCTAAAGAATATTCCAATTATGAAGAAACATTCTAACACAAAGTTTCTAGAAGAAGCACCATTGATTTCATGATGTTTTTTGCTAGATTAAGAACCCCACCAAATGCTGTATTTAAACACTAGTATCAATTGTTACTACCTAAATGCAAATATCAAATTAAGTAGAATGCTAAATATTGTGTTTTTAATATTTTAGAAGGAACATATTGGGTTTAAAACAGATCTTGACTCGAGGCTTTCAGCCCATTATGTTTTAACTCGATCCCTTTAAAACAGATTATGGTCGAAATTAAACCAATATGGCAAAATATTACTGCCTCGAGATATCAACTTATTAATGAAAACAAAATAGTGTTAGGGTTAAATAAATTCAGGTTAACAGCATATAATTGTATAGTGGTGTAGGGTTCTGATTGGGGGCTTCAGGGGAATGACTCCAGGATAGCGATCAGGGCAAGAAGATAAGGACATTTATCAGGGCTAAGATCGGTGGTGAAGGAGCAGCAGATGCATTGAGTTTTGCAATGGTAGATCATCTGGAGTTTTAGGGTGGAAGATGAGCGCTTGTGTAGATTCAGTTCAGAATGCAGCACTGATAGGGTTGATTCCGGCACAAAAGAGGTACAGGGGGCGAGTCTTCATAAGACCATTGGGCGGCGGGGTGGGGGTGTGGTTGGGGGGGAGTGGGGAGGGGGGGGGGGGGGGGGGGGGGTTAATGGAAGATTATATATGTGGGCCTCGGATTGATGGGGGACAAATGTGGTTTCCCATGTCACAGCAGAACCCAAAACCCAATGTTAAATACAAAACACCAAACTCTAATAACCCAATTCATGACCATCTCCTCATGCCTACACTTGAATAACCCAACTTTGCATGTGTGGTGCTTAATCTTTTATAATCTCACTGCAAGGTCAAAGTCCGGATAAAGGAGGGTTGATGGCCCTAAACAGATCTGAATGGAATAAAATGACTCAAATAGCCGACCCTAAAATTTTTGGAGGCTTTGTTGTTGTTGTAATGCCTATACTCGAACCCCTCAGCATCCCACTCACGCAGCTTCAAATAAAAAGGGCATTATAAGGTTGAGGGGGCTTGAGCCCCCTCTTAAATTTGCAAACCAAATTTTATTGTAGATCCCTCGAGAGAGAGAAAAAAAATCCTACCCCCCTCCCCTTCCCCTTTTCTCAAACTTTTCAAATCATCTTTACTCGCCTCAAAACATTTTCATTATCTACATTGCAATGTGCTTACCAGTGTTTGTGACAACGCCACAATATTGCACCACACCTGCAGTGCTATCGTGATCACATCACAGTATGCAACGCGTTAACAAGATGCAGCTATCAGAACGTAGTTCGATGCCATCTCTGGCCAAATCACAATTCCCGTGTCAGCTCCTGCTCACGCCACTTACAGATATCGACTCGTGATTTCAAATAAACATGCAACTTACAACCACCAAGTAGTTCACAATATTATCCTTGTTGAGACTATTCAACCTTTTTTCAATCATCTTTTCTAGCTTCTTTCAATTTGGAGATCTTGGCCTTGTAAACCTATATTGTTCTTTGTATGTTCTTGCAGGAATATTCTGTTGAAACTCTTAGCATGGAGCCCAAAGGACCTACCTGACGATCCTTCATATGAGCAGTTGATATCCACACATAAGTCAGAAAATGATATTGAAAAAACAACTGAAGCTGTCTCTCAGCCAAGTTCACGACCTAACAAAGTAAAACCTGTAACCAATCTCGTCTCCCCGGCAAAAATTGCACAGGCTGAGCGAGAAAGCTCTACAGAAAGTGACTCCTCTGACTCGGCCCATGAAGATCAGTCACATGCTGAAAGAGGCCGACCTCTTCTAAGATCTGCATCACCTAGAAGATCTGCTTCCCCAATAAGACGCATTCAAATAGGGAGATCCGGATCTCGAAGATCTACTGCACTTACAATTAAGAGTCTCAATTATTTTCCTGGTATGGTAAGAAATTTGTCTATCAGGGATGCTGAAGAAAGCAGCAGCAGCGGAGATGAGGAACCTGACCAGCCGCCAAAGAAGCCTGAGAGTCAGGGTAATCCAGTGAGAAGTATGAGTGTTAAAGATGCAATAAATCTCTTTGAGTGCAAACAGAAAGATCAAAATGTGGATAGCCAAAAGAAGAAAGCCTTAGGAGAAGTATCATCTAGTACAACTGCCAAGTCTGTATTAAGAAGATGGAGCGCAGGCATGGGTGATTCTTTCAACCAGTGCTCACTTGAAACTACCTCAGATGATGCCCCTCAGAACAGACAAGAGAATAAATCAGAAGAATTAATTGTTGCGTCCTCAGTTCCTGATAAGAGTCCTCAGCTTGCTGAATGTTCATCAGTGGAAGAGATTACAGTACCTCAGATGGAACACGCTGAACCTGAAAAACCGAAGGTTGATGATGGCAATGACCGTGCAACAGCCTCTGCTGAATGGAGTCGGCAGAAGGAAGCTGAGTTGAAAGAAATGCTGATGAAGCTGATGGAAACTAAGCCTGGAAAGCACCGAGGAAGCACGAATATTGGTAGTGGACTAAACCTGGATGTTTCTGTTGAACAGAGGGGGGGCTTCTACAAACAGAATAAGGAGAAAAGGGAGGAGAAGCTTCTAGTTGAGAATGCTGGAAAGAGAACAACTAGGGAAACACGATCTAAAGTGATGAAGGGAACTCATGAGGACAGAAAGGTAGAAATACCCTTGAAACCTGGGAATGTTGCTAGAAAGCTAGATTCACCCAATCATTCTCAGAAAACACGGCGAAATTCAGCTCCACCTCTGTTACCCAAGAAGGAAGTTCCGAAGCCAGCTGCTACAAGAAAGGTTTTGCCAAAAACACCTTTGCCTGCCACACGGAACTCGTGGTCATCAGGACCATTGCCAAGAGCAAGTGGAATACAAGGACCATTGCCAAGAGCGAGTGGAACACCAGCAACAAAAAAGATGCCAGCAACCTCACGCAGGTCTCAGCCAACACCATCTACTCAACCAAGCCCAAGGACAGAGAGAGCACTACAGCAGACTAAAGTCAGTAAAGGAAACCCTGCTGATGTCAAGCCTAGCTTGAGAGGAAAACCCATAACTGATGTGAAGTCAAGTCCGAAAGGCCAAGAAGAAAAGCAGCAGAAACAAGTAACCAGGAATAGCAGAAGTGTGAAAACCAAAAGTTCAACAGATCCTGGTGATTCTGGTGTCTTATCAGTCAAACCGAGTTTCTATAGCAAGGTTACAAAGAAAAGCAGTGTAGTTCCATTAGAGTCGAAGCCCTTCTTGAGAAAAGGTACAGGAATTGGTCCCGGTGTCGGCCCTGTCATAGCCAAAACTAAAGTTTCTCAATTCGACGAGTCTTCCAAAAGCAGTGGAAATATTATCCAGGATGAAGAAATTGAGTCAGGTTCTGTGACTGCTGCTGAGCCAACCACTCAGGGATTAGAGATTGATCTTGACCAACCAAAAAGTAATCTTGACATAGAAGATATGCTAGAGAACACTGTAATTCGTGATAGCTGCAGTGATTTAGACCAAAGTAGTATAATTGAATCTGACAATGGATACAAGCATGTAATAGAACTTCCGGTTTCAGAGATCCAGGTAGATGAAGATTTGGGCATATCATCAGCCGCATGGGTGGAAGTAGAATGCCAGGATGGTTCTGCTTCATGTGACAATGACCAACACGAACTCACAACCTCCCCTGGGCTTGCGCCACCGACAGCGTCGTCAAGCCCAAGAGTGCGCCATTCTCTATCACAAATGCTGCAGGCTGACAGTAATGAGCCAGAGATCATCGAGTGGGGAAATGCTGAGAATCCCCCTGCTTTAGTTTACCAAAAAGATGCCCCTAAGGGGCTGAAAAGGCTCTTGAAGTTTGCTCGAAAGAGCAAAGGTGACGGAAATGTGACTGGATGGGGTAGCCCATCAGTCTTCTCTGAAGGAGAGGACGATAAAGAAGAGTCTAAAGCTGCCAGTAAGAGGAGCTCAGATGCCTTATTGAGGAAAGTGGCCCTTCAAGCCAAGAGCTATGAGCCACAAAAGCCCGTGCTCACTGGAAGTTTTGGTGATGGGAATTATAGCAAGGGATCCATGGACTGCAGAGGGGTGAATGATACCTTGTCAGGTATGTGCTGTATTTGTCCATTCTAAATATAATGGTGTTGCAAAAGATATTAGTTACTTTGTTATACAGTTTTATGATTGCCCAAAGACTTAGCGAAATCATGAAACAAGTCAACAACCAAGACCCTGGGCCTGTCGGCATTTCATCTTAAGTAAATAGCTCCAACCATTTTCATTCATCGCCATATTTGAGTGAAGATATCCATTTGTCTAACTCAAAACTGTTTGAAATATTTTTTCTAAATGCATTTGTTATACAAACGATTGTTTTGGTATTGGTTTGGGTCAAGGTCCCCGAAAGTGGTCTGGTTGGGCTTGTGGGTCATTCTTGGGATATATAGGCTGGGTGAGCAACGAAAGCTGTTTGGTAAGACTATATTCTGCTTGTTTTTTCGATAAGGTAGTTTAATTTTGGGGAAGCTTCCGGAAGCTGATTCTGCTTTTACCTTTTAAAAGTAGAAACAAGACCAAACCCAGCCATAAAGGATGAGCTGGTTGGGTTAGCTCTCAACTAGATCCTTCCATGTGTCAGCACTAGTTAATTTTTGGGATGTATAGAACCGAGTTGCAGGTTTAGGTGGATCAGCGAGTGAGCTACTTTTAGAAACGAAGCATATTGTTGCCAACTGAATGCAGTCATTTAATTTCTTGTGAATCCTCTCTTAACTAAAAGTACCTTAACCACTTTTTGCGCAAAATGTGCCAGCCAAGATATGCTTATGGTATTTAACTAATTTCTTTCTCTACAGCTCAATCGAACACCAGTGCTTCTACAGTTTCTGACAAGTTACGGGAATTGCACACTTCAGCATCATCCACATCCAGTAAAGGTAAGCTTATCCTGCCAATCATGGAACGACTTCTTGATTTCTTGTTTTCTGGTCTATACATCTTCACTAATTTGAATCTGTTCACTTCCAGGTACAAGGTCATTCTTCTCTCTCTCAACATTTAGGAGCACTAAATCAAGTGAGACAAAGTTTCGATGATGGCCTGAATAGTGAAGAGACATGGTGGAGATAGTTCAGCAGTTCAGGAAGGCTACACCTAGTGTGCGGAAGCCAGGTGTGATCCAAGAATGTTTGTCCCGTTTCACGCCGTTTTAATAGGACCTCCGTTTTAATAGGTTTCCTGTTATATCTGTTTCCTTAGTGTGATCTTTTCTGTATGTGAAATGGAACAGGTTGCTGCAAGGGGTCCCTTTGAGAGAAATAGCATACTTTTGTGCAATGTCACTATTAACATGTCTAGTATAAAAGAAGTGCTTTAGAGTGTAATTACATGCTGTAGAGAAATTACTCCCGGCTCTCTGTTAATCGTCTTTTGTTGTATAACTATTTCCTTTCTGGTAAGTTGTTTTCCTTGAAGAGCATACCATTTGTAAATCAAGAAACACCATTTTCTGTATTTATTGTATGATTTCTCTCCAAGGGGGGAAAAAAAAGTCGCTGTGCTGTCAGACTATTTCTATTTGCATAGGAACTGATCCAGTGAAACAAAATCTCAAGTTTAAAGACATGGAGAACCTGATAACTTCTGTACTAGATTGGCACACAATAGTAACATGATTACACTCTTTCGGTTTTTCCCATGTCTTGAAATATGTCTTTGTCATGTCGCACTCTGTTCTTGCCAGAACAGGAAGGCAAATGTTATGATCTGTGGTATTTTACATTGGTTCATCAATTGACACAATAAAAGGAAGCAAAAGTTTATGTATAGTCTCTCGACACCAAAACTTTTCTTGACACAGCTTCCATTGTCGCACAACCAAAGGAAGACTGCAGCCAACTTCAACTTCAACAACAATAACTGTTTCACAATAGCAACTAGCAAGCAGAAGTAACCCTATTATACATACAAACAAGGAGTAAGAAACCAATACTAATCAATCAAGTCTTGATGAGAGAACCCTTGGAGCCGAACATCTGTTCGAGCAGAATGACGATGGCCATGGCAGTGGCGCGGTCGAAGCCCGGCTGCACTATGAGCCGGAAAACATCCAGGCCGAAGGCGACCCCTCTGGTGGACGATTCCTTCCGCTTGATCTCGGCCAGCTTCCGATGCTGGGCGTCAGAGACTAGGCAACATCGCTGCGAGTAGGAGCCCTCGACCTCATAAGCGGCCTTGGGGGCTCTGCGGGGGCTGCTGCTGCTGCTGAGGGGAGAGCAGGGTGTTGCAGCAATTGGAGGAGAGGAGGACGGAGAGGCGCCAGTGCTGCCCCCACCGGTGCACGGTACGACATGTGCCAGAGACTTGGGCTGGAGAAGATTGATGTGCTTCTTCACCGAGAGGAGCGGGTTGGACGTTTCCTCCCCCTCGTAGATTAGCCAGTGCTCGCCTAGGCTCAGTTTCTGCAAACCCGCTGGTTAGAAGAACTTACTACTTTAAGAAAAATATTCACAGAGGCGAGGGGAGGCGGTGGGAGAAGAATAAAAAAAAAAAAGTCCTAACCTTTCTTCTTATTGAACGTAGGGGTTTCCCGGCTGCGTCCATCAACACGATCTCCCCCTTGTTGTCGGACGCGTAGTTGTCCACTCTGAACACCAAATCCCCCTTCCCGTCGAACACGGTGAACCCTTTGCCATTCAACAACAGCGACTTCCGCCACACCGTCAGCACCTCCTCCGCTGCCAACTCCTTCCGGTCATCGTCGTCCGAACATAACCCGTCTCTGCACTCCGCTACGCCATTAGCCTTCGGATACACTCTGGTCATTCTGATACTTAACAATTGGATTTTGGATTTGGAACAAGTCTTTTGCTCTTTAGATTAGTGATAGGTATCTCCTCTCCCTCTCTACGTATCTATATATCTTCGATGGAGGAAAAACACCTACGGATAAGACAAGAATGCCGCCTCTCACGTGACATGCTACTAAGCCAAGCTGCCGACGGAGCCACGACTCGAGCGAGCTTCGCATGTTTAAGCTCGGCTCGTGTATTGCCAAAGTTGTTGTGGTTGAGACATGGAATCGAGCTTCACATGTTCGAGCTCAGCTCAGCTCATTTATTGAAAAGAAAAATAAGCGATGTTAAGTGTAGTCATTGTGTATGTGTGTTTTAAGTGAGATGCGTTTAATAACTCTTATTTTTGATTGAAAGTTTTGAATTTGAAAAAAATAAAATAAAAAATATATATTAGTTGTCAAAATATTCTTATTAGATATGATATAAAATTAGATTTTATTAAATTTTTAACTAAAGTTTATCAAAACAAGAGTTAGTTATGACTTTTCAAACAACAAGTTCTTATTCCCTGAACGAAACAAGATAATTTTTATTCTCACTTAATTCTTTCCGACTCTTACCCTCAATCCAAACATACTCTAAAAGTTGTTGAGTTAGAGCCAGAGTCGATATCAGGATCAGTCTTGGTCCAGGACAACCAGGACGACTGTCCGGGGCCCATGATCCAGGAGGGTCCAAAAAAATAATCTTACCTCAAAAATAGAACTAGCATATAACATAGACCTTTTTTTAACATAAAATAATTGTGATGTAGTTGTTTCTATGTTAAACTTGTATTTAGGAGGTTCAAGGTTCAATTCTTAGTTGTGTATTATATTTTATATTTTATTTTTATTTCAGATTTTTTATTTTTAAAAAATTTATATATGGGATCCTATTTTGAAAGTTTGCCTGGCACTCCTGTGAACTCAGGGCCGGCGAGATTTACTAACACGTTCAAGCTCCGCTCGTGTGTGTATTGCCTAAAAGTCTATCGAGTTTCTTCTACTAACGAGTGGAGCTCGCTTGCTAGCTAAGCCGTTCTGTATCATTTGCACCATCATTCTGGTCGGTCTTAATTAATACTTAAATTGATGGCGACTCTACTTATTACTAACTTAATTAATCGTCATGATCTCTCTCTTCCCTTCAAAGTCACTCTGCGTTTGTGGTGTTGCGGAGTCCCACGTGGCGCACGGGAAAGCGACGCGATTCGAGAATAAGTTGTGCGGTCAAGCGTCGCTCCCTCATCGTGACGACGACACCCAACGGAGATGGTTAACTCTAATGAATGGTTTACCGTTTTTTAATGGCGAAGATAATCATGTTTAAGGAAGGGGATTAGATGGCTCGCTCTGTCCCAAAGTTTGTTGTGGTTGTTGTTTACTGACCAGCTCGAGTTGAATGATTCTGTGCGCTAAACCACAGCCACACACCTATAATCTTTTGCGTCGAAATCGAAAGCATTGGCTCTCATGGGAAAGAGGCTAGGCAGAGTGGACACCGATGAAGAAAATATAAGTTATTTATTGCAATATTTCCACAGGAAAAAGTCAAATTCATATGACATGGAAGAAGGAAAATCCATCCATCTACATATATATATATATATATATATATTAAAGGCTAAATTTCAACTTGATACGCTCAACGATCTATGTTTGACAACTTAATATCCTAAAATTTTAAAATAGTCAATTTAATATTAAATTTTTTTTTTTTTTGAAAAAAATATTCTTTTTCTTTCTCCTCCTCAGTAAATCCCCCCTCCCCTACCCCGGCCGCCCCTCCTGTCGTCTCGCCCCTTGCGTGCGCCGGCCCCCAGTGCGCATTGACAGCCCACGCGTCGTCCGTGCTCGTGCGTTGTCCGCCTCCTGCGTGCTTGAGCACGCCGCTCACCCGCGCACCTCGTCCGCCTGAGCTTGTCGCCTTGCGTCGCTCACCCGCGTGCCTCGTCAGAGAGGGGGGAGGAATGGAGGGGGTAGGGGTATTTTCGATTTTTTTTTTTTCAGGATATAAAGTTGACAATATTCAATAGTTGATGGTATCATGTTGGCTATTTTGAAAACTTAGGATATCAAGTTGCCAAACTCAAATAATTGAAAGTATCAAGTTGCAATTTAGTCTATATTAAATTTTGATAAATTTAGAAAGAGTTATTTTTATTTATCTTCTTCTCTCATTCATAATCATATCTCCATCTATTTCCTCCAATCTTTTATAACATGTTAATTGTAATTAATGTTAAAAAAATAATTTAGTTTTAGAGAATTGAAAGGTAGTGCTAATAAAAATAAAATAAAATAAAGGGTAGTAGAGAGACGTATATGAATTTAGAAATCAGCTATTCTACCAAGCCGAAATCATTTAGTAGGGTCGAGAACCTGTGGTGTTAACTGGCTGGGCGGTCGGAAATCCATTTTGGGACGGATTTGGTCAAATTGAGACTGATCGGGCTGGCTAGCCTAATCAAAGCACATGACTGACCTGGCCCACCTTATTCGGCTCGAATTGGATTTTCCTTCCGACACTGTCACCTTAACGACTTCGACCTAGTGAGTTCATTCATTTTTTGTATGGTGTTGCCGTCGAGATATGCAACACCAACTATTGTTATGTTTGCCAACGACGTATATATTTTTCTGTCGGCATTAATATCCTGTGTTATTACAGTTCTAAATTCATATGAGTAGGGATTCACATATCCGATTTTTTTCATCTTCAAACATCTCCTTGTAATTAATCGTTAGATTTTATTTCGGTCATCTAATCTTAACCATTGGTTTGAATGGTTCAAATCAACTGTTAAGATTAGATGACTTAAAAAAGATCTAACATTTGTAAACATGAAGATGCTTTATATATATATATATATATTTTTGGTATTTTTTACTTTATTTTAGGAGTTTTAGTCCCACATTGGAAAACCATCAATGTGTATATCTCAATATATAGCTTTGCTTAGTATTGGTATATGCACATGAGTTGGTGGCCCATGTGGGTTGACTTTCCTAGAGGGATTAAGTGTGAACCCCAATATGACAATCTTTATTTTTTCACCATACGGTCAGGTGTCCATGCTGACATGTGCCCATGCGGCCAGGAGCGCATGCGGCCAGATGTCCATGCGGCCCGGTGCGCATGTGGTTAGGAGCCCATACAGCCAGGGGCCTTGCGGCCTGGAGTTATGCGGGCGACAAGTTAGCTTGAGCGAGTCAAGTGTGGAGGGGACATGGACTGCTGTTGGCGGCTCGGTGCGGCGTTGTCTGCTCTGTGCAGTACAACGGCACAGGCGGCTCATGCGGCCTAGTTTTTTTCTCAGACCGCATGGAAGCTGAAATACTCTTTTAATAGAGGCTCTCCTCTTTCATTTAGTGGGTTGAAAAAAATTGAGAGAGAGAAAAAAACCGAGAGCACTAGCAGGACCTGCAGCAGTTTTTAGCATCATTCCAAAAGAATCTTTCGAGTGATCCGAAGGTGACCAAGAGCTTTCCAGAAGTTCTCCTGTAAACTTGCTGGATCCTGGGGGTAGATAGTTGTATAGCGCAAATCTTGCCTTGAGCTCTGGTGATTTTGATCACCCCAGCAAGAGTTTCCTTCTTTGTATTTTTGTTATTGTTTCCGTTCTTCTCGGTGTAGCTTCTGCGAACGTAAAGAGAATAACGGTTTTCTGATTCTGGTTGTATTTACATTTTTTTTTGGGTTATCAGTTTGTAACATGTTCCTTGTTTAGTGCTTCTGTGAGATTGTGTGTCACTGTAGAGGAACTCTTGTGTAAATCTCAGTGCACCAACTTCTCTTCTGGAGTTTGTAGAGACGAACTCTTGTGTGAGTCTCTACTTTGTGGCTACCTCTTCTTCTTTGATCTGACTTGGGGACTAACAGTCTCAAAGCAAGATCCGAGTTAGAATGGACAATCGCTCAAACCTTCTCGATACTATCTTTCACAAGCTTGAGAAGTTTGATGGCGAATACTACAACATTTGGAAGAGGAAGATCTATTTGAATCTTCGTCTTGTCAAAGTTGCTTATGTGTTGGTTGATCCTCAACCTACCATTCCCGAAGATGGAGGAGAGCTTGCAGTTGGTGTGGCGCAGGACGCGCACTCCAAGTGGAAGGAAGACAACAACCTCTACAGGTTGTTGATTCTCAATGCTATGGACGACTCGATGGCAGAGTCATACAACAAGAAGGAGAAGGCACGAGATGTCTGGAAATCTCTTGAGAAGCACTATAAAACTGACAAAAAAATATCTAAAATCTATCTCGTTGAGAAGTTCTTCACTTTGCAATTTGAGGACGAGAAGGTGATGTTACCACAAGTTAAGAAACTTCTGAAGATGCAACAAAAACTGGAGGAAGAGGGCATGAAGCAGGTCGAAGCCTAAACCGAAAGAGTAAGGTGAGCTTAACCTAGTTGCTATGATTGGGCAGGTTGAGTCACATGGCATGGACACTGACAAGTGGGTGGACACTGGTGCATCTTGCCATGTGTGCTCTAAGAAGGACCTGTTCGTCAAGTATGAGCCTACCTCTGAGAAAGTCTCGATGGCGGATAAGTCTCAAGTTGCAGTGTCGGGGATCGGGACGGTAGTGCTGAAGCTGACTTCTGAAAAGTTACTTACACTGGAGAATGTGAAGCACATACCAATGATCACCAAGAATCTGGTTTCTGGGAGTCTGTTGTGCAAGGCGGGCCTGATGATGAATATCAATGCCGGTCAGATGGTGATGTCCTACAAAGGAACATACTTCGAAAAACTTTATGTACCGAAGGGATGTTTAAACTGCAGCTTGTAACTCCTTCTGTTTGTATCAATGCAGTCTCTACTTCTGGTTATTCCCTTGAGTTGTGCATAATAGACTTGGACATGTGCATTGTGAACGCATTAACAAGATGTCTAGTCTAGGCCTTATCTCCAAATATAGGGGTAAGGAGGTGGAGAAATGTGAAGTCTGTGCGCAGACGAAGAATGTCAGAAATTCGTTCAAAAGAGTGAACCAAAGCACATATCTTGTGGAGTTGGTACACTCAGATATCTGTGACTTCAAGCAATTCTCCACAAAAGCTGGAATAAAGTATTTTATCACTTTCATTGACGATTTTTCGAAGTACGCATTCGTATATCTTCTCAAGTCAAAATACGAAGCGTTCGAGAAGTTCAAGGACTTCAAGGCTGAAGCAGAATGTCAAACCGGTCAACAACTCAAAAGTCTCAGAAGTAATCGATGCGGAGATTATCGTTCCTTGGAATTCACATCATTTTACAAAGAGCATGGAATTCTCAACGAAATGATTGCTCCGTATTCTCTCCAATCTAATGGTGTAGCAGAAAGGAAGAACAGGGCGCTGACAGAGATGAGAGATGGTGAACTCTATGTTGCTGACAGCAGGACTTCCAAAGTATTTCTGGGGAGACGCAGCGCTTACGGCTACGTTTATTCTGAATAGAGTACCGTTTGTGACATCTGACATTACTCCTCACGAACATAGTTTAAGGTCAGACCCAACTTGAATATCATTCGAGTGTGGGGGTGTCTGACGTATGTGAAGCTTCCAGACCTCAAAATTCCGAAGCTGGGAACGAGAACTACGAAGACCATATTTTTAGGCTATGTTGATAAGAGTGATGCTCAAAGGTTCCATGATATCGAATCTAATCATATCATACAATCTCGCGACGTAAAATTCTTTGAAGACAAGTTTGTTAGGCGCAAGAATGTTATTCTTACGGATGTCCCAGAGATTGTTGCTAGCATGGACGAGGCAAGTACCTCCCAGAGAGAAGTAGTCCAAGAAGGAGTTATCGTTGATGAGACAATATTTGAACCAGAACCCGCTGAGCTAAGAGAAAAGTGAGTGAGGAGGCCGAATGTAACGACCCGTTCTGCTCAAGAGGACCGTCGATTCAAACGACAAAAGTGGAACGACCTGACCCCTTTGCTCAGCGAGAAGACTCGTTTGAGGCAAAGAATTTTTCGACTTGGTCCTTCAGGAGTTCCCGCTTAGGCTTTCAGAGGCTCGCTCGGAGTATCGCTCGATCGTGGCAAATCATCGCTAAGGTGGGTGGCTACGATGAACTTGTCTTTGCTTAGCCAGCACACTTAAAATATGGACGATACATGTTAGGAACTAGGTGAATTACCCCTGCATGCTAATAAAAAATACAACACACCTAGCTAAGGGAATAATCCTAACTTGTATTGCTTGTGTTAGAACATGGAAATGAAACTTTGCTAATAAAAGGACCCTTGTATGCTACCTTTTTCTTGTGCAAGTAGACCCCGCTATACCTCGAGTAGAACATTATACTCTTCGTAGTGCACTGTTTAACTTGTTTACACTGCACGCCCATAGATTATGTCGCTCGGTATGCTCCCTTACGGTTTCACTCCTCGCTTTACCCTTAGACCCGTGCTAAAGTAAATGCTTATATTCTATATGAATACAATGCTTGCCTTCTTACATGTTAACTTGAATTCGTTGCCTCATTTCAATGCTTGTCACATAATCCATGTCTCGACCGTATAATACTATTCATGTCATGCATTTATTTAGTTCTCCCCAGAAGACTATCTAATAGTCATTCCGTGCATGTGTAAACCTGAAAGTATCCGGGGACGTTAGGTCGCCAAGCAGTCCCCGAACTAGGGGAATGCATCAAGGCAAGTTGAACATTGAATGAGAATTAGGTCAAGTAAAGCAAGAAACACAGCTCGTGGAGCAATTCTCATTCAGAGCAAGAATCAAAATTTAAACATGTTGTGAATCTCGTGTATCTCGTGAATCTGGAAGACCTTAGAGACTTGCATGTCACGGACAACTTGGAAACAAGGTCATAGTTCCTGCGGACGGTCGCTGGGGCACTGGCACCGATCCGATCCGGACGAAACTTCGTGTGTAGCCATATCGTGTGCACGGTGGGATGGTTTGTAGCACATCGTGTTCTCTCATTGCATTCCATCCTCGTCATTAACTAGGTCCTTTATGGCTATGCCAATGACTCATGTTCATATAGATAAGTCATCCTTATTTAGCGGCAATCCGCGTGCGAGTCATTGCATCGTAATGAGAATATCTGAAATACCTGAATGATCTCGAGTATAACACACCTGTACATATGGAGCACTCGAACACCTTCTGCAACACACCTGATAATCCATGTAATCGTACACCCGAAACATAATCTCGCTCACGACACTTATGATTGCATATGCTATTTGCCCCTAGTTTTGATAATAAATGCTTGTGCTTAATAATCCATGTTATTTTATATTGTTCCTTTATATCGTACGACGCACTGTCACACGAGTTAGGTTTTTCATCATTGCCTTGAAACTAATCCTAAGACAAGACTAGAAAGATAACTTAATAGATGGTGCACGAAACCTATATAACGTGTCGAGAGGGCGAGAAGCTTCCCCACCAGTGCATTCATGTACTGATAACCCACCAAATTGCTTGCAGGGTGCGGGAGAACCTCGTTCGGTGCGGATGCCTCTTTCGTGCGTGCTAAGGCGTGGAGTTTACTCTGAAGCCTTGGAGCGTTGCATCCGGAACTGAAGCATATATACAAGACATAATGTTGTAACATCGCCTATATATCATTCCATAAATGTAGCCACTTGGCATGCTTTTACTGTTTCAAAGAGAGAGGCTTGAGCAACTTGTAATCTCGGCCTAGCGCCGTTTGTAACACTTGTTCAATAGCAATAAAGAGTTTGCTTTACTACTATACTTGTGTTATTCAATGCTTTCGCTATTGACGACTCTGTGAACTTGTTACCAATCGCATGTGCATTTATTATTCTGCTCCACTCGGATAATCTGTGCGATGCTGTGGCTTAGACTTTTTATCACCTGTTCATATCACGGCCTTGTACGGGCGTGACTTACGCTCGTGCGGCATCACGTCCAGATTTGTCAAGCGATCGTCCCGCGGGAGCGCTGTCGCGGTGATTCGCGCCTAGCGGGGATGACCGATTGCCTGCGGAAGATCGGGATGTGAGATATTAGTATCAGAGCATGGCTATACGCCTTTGGACTTCGTTTCAATTTTCTCAGTTTTGAAAGCTCGTCCATGGGTTATGTGCATACGCTCTCTCTCAATGTCCCATCGAAATATTCCAAACAATGAGTTTAAACACTTTTACAAAGTGCATGTGAATGATATGATTGCTTGTACGAAATTATGATGCTAAGGCCTTTGTGCCGACCTCTGTTAGGCTTTGGGAATAGATTCGTGCTAGAATTTATAAAATATGTGCGAACCCAAAGGCCTATACGTAATTATCCAACTAGGTAGTGTGCGGAATAGAATATCGCCCGAATGGTTAGCTATGCACACAGCCTTTCGTCTAAGTTGTGTAGAGTATCGTGCGCCAAGACCTTTTTGGTGCAAGCTAGTTGAAAACGAGAATGGAATATCGTTCAGATAAAAGATAAGTCAGACTTAGAATGACAACCGATAGAAACGTTATCAGTATACCGCTAAGGCGAACATAGAGAATCGTGCTTAGATTTTGGGAAATAGCTCCGACGGTATTTCCTGTCGGAAGATACAAATTGAATATGGTTTAATTGGATGACTATCAACAGGAATATATACGAGACTAAGATTTTTACTAGGTGATGCTTAAGTATTGTGCATGAATTCTAAGAAAGACTTGGAGAATATGCTAGCGATTGATGTGAACATAGATTGATGATTTAATTGAGTGACTCGATTATGAGTGGTGTATGAATCATTTATAAATGTTCAAACGGATTCATAGGTCTCGTACGATAATTAGATGGAACAATTTTTAGAATGTCTTGAATAAATGCTAAGGATTATATCGAATAGGAATTCTTGGAAATAGAAATCGATATCTTGGTTAAAAAAATTTGTTGGAAACTTGGAGGATTGTACGAGCGATTTTGGATTGAAATAAATGGATTAAACTTGAATACAATATCGCTCGAATAGAAGTTAGCCCGAGAATGAATATTGTGGTTTGATGAAAGAAATAAGCGATAATTGTCACGCCCCAGTCCCAAAATACGTAGGACCAGGAATACGTGACACGCCAGCTACGCATTCGACCAGACTCTGGTCTGACTCGAATACGTATAAGCTGTAATATAAAGGGCACTATCTAGATATTCCATAAATGTAAACCTCTATTTCTCAATCCACAATGTACAACAGTATCCAAGAAAGAGCTATATGTGCTAGAGTCGGCCGTCCAATAACACACTAACTCGAATAGACTCGAGAAGAAGTATGAGTCTATAAAAACTAGGCTACAACAGCAGATGAAATAAACAATATAAAATAACCATAATGTCGATAGATATAATGTGAGTACCTGGTACCATGCACGCAAGACATGCAACTCCAACAGCAACTCCAAATGCTCCGTAATCATCTATGCTGCAAAACTGGCAGGGAACCAGGTCCTCAGAGGGACGTAACAAGGTACAGAAATACAACATGCCAAGTAAACAGAAAGTACAAGTGCAACAACAGGATACTCTATCATAACCAAATACGTGTGACACAGTTTAAAGACAACGTTCGACGCGTGGACTTTCTAAAGTAAAACCGTAGCTCCGGACACGGAAACACACGGCACGTACCGCAGCTCCGGACAAAGAGTCACACGGGTGAAACAGCTACACTAGATACATGTATCACTATAAAATACTACATATATATAAGCGCGTGCAGAGTAGCCCAAACGTCTAGTAACTGTCTTCCCCTTCCCAAGTGGTCAACGATTGTGCGCTGAACCTGAACCTCTAATTACAGTCTCGACACATGGAAATAACTCAACAGACGCGAACCTAAGGTCGTCCCAGTCTCTGGTTATGATGTCAGTATCAGGAAACAGGAATCTGGCACGATCACAGTGTATGAATGTGTCCTGGGGTATCGATGTACTCAGGTACGTGCATCGAGGTGCTATGAAGCATCTAACAATTATTCTAAGATGTTACGTCGAATGTCAACACCCGTTTGTGAACCGGACACGGAGTATCGAACGTCAACATAAATATGTGCACAATGTACATAACGAAATATAAATATCTGTAAACTAAAATACAGGATGGCAAGGTACACTTGCCTGCGTGCGGCTGCTAATGACGGGGATCTGGTACCGCGTCCAAGTCCGCAGGTCCCGCAGTACCTAGAGATGAGATACAAACCAAAATCAATACTCTATTCTACGTCAGACAGGGACACGACACACATCTATACCCAAACTCAGTCTCAGCTATGACTCATAGGGACAAGACGCTAGGGGGTTGACCAAAGTAGGTTGCATCTAATACGATCTATCACAGTGTATCATTATCATACCATCCTCAGTCTTTTATCTCACCACGGTGTCTATCAGTATCTCAAGCCATGATCAATCCTCAGGTTTCACCCCGGTGCTCACGGACGTTAATATGTACAATTAATTATCATCCTCAAAATAAATAAAGAATTATTTATTAAACCCTCAATGATGCACAACCTTTACCAATTCACAATGAAGCTACTACTCAATTAAGTTCATCACACGTCAATGAAGGGTTATGGGTTCAATATTACACACTACTGCACCACACTCACCTGTTCCTCAATTTCAATCAGTGTCTCATCATTAACAATATTAACTCTTAATATTAACCAATGCGTTGATAGCACAACGTCATTCTATGACAATACGCACCTCAATCATATTCAATATTCTTGTTATCGCAACATTATTTCATAATAATTAATCCTTCTCCTCGATACTAATTACTATCTTAATTTTACCACAACATTTCAACATACTTAAACCTGCTCCTCAATAATAATAACGTATATTTATATTCTATGGTTTCAAACAACTTCCAATATTTAACCAAGGGTCGATTATTCCCCTACCATTTATTAATTAATCTGCTCCATGGTATTAATCAATGTTTTAATATCACCCTCCTTCCTCAAGCGTTTAAATGTATGCACAACATCGATGTATATAATTCATAACCCAATTCATTGAATATTTAAAACATTCATAAACCTAAAATTCCTTGCATATCTTTTAATTCTATTTTATTTACTTATGTAAGAATAGACTCTAAACCTTCATTAACAATTTTAGTCACCCATCATTAATCACAAAGTCATTACTACACTACCTACACACAAAACCTTATATCAACATAAACCCTAACTAAACACCAACAATATATATCAATTTTAGTGGGGGAAAAAGTGGTATACCTCGACGGCGAGGTGGGGGAAGGACGCAGGCGGTGGACTGGAAGCCGTGGTCGGAGGTGATGGTCGTGATACAGCGGGAACAGGGGGTTCGGCCATGGAGATGCAGGGAAGCGGGGTAGCCGTCGTGTGGAGGTGTCTCAGTTGCTCGACCGGAGGTGGTTGCACAACGGATGTGGCAGAACGGGACCGGTCGGGAGCTGCTGTGGTCGAGCTCGTCGACCACACGGAGGAGCTCCGGTCGGGAGCGACTGTGGTCAACTCGACCAAGCGGAGAAGCTCCGGCCGGGAGCTGCTGAGTATTGCTCGACATCTGATCGTGGAGGTGGAGGGTGGTGCTGCGAGTGGAGGGTGGCCGGAGAAGACGTCGGCACGGTGGTAGTGCAGGGCGCGACACGGCCGGGAAGGGCCGACGAGAGGTGGCCGAGCGTGGGCCAAAACTCCACGCTGTGCTGAAGGTTCAGCCGCCTGGACAGTCGGGGACCCCGCGAGCAATGGTCGGCTGCGCGTCGTCTCCGTCGGGCTTCCATTCGAGCATCCCGCAGTGGAAGTCCGGTGGAAGGTCGTACAGTACACCCTCCAGCCTGGGCTCCGGTCGCTGCTGAACATGGATCTGGTGGTCGACCTCTCGGCTAGGATGATGGTTCAATTTAGGGTCAGGGTTCGATGAGAATGTAGCCGCAGGTGGAGTGTAAGAGAAAGAACCAAGAGTGGAAGAAGAAGAAGAAAAAAGAAAGCAAGAAGAAGAAGAAGAAAAAAGGAAATAAGGAGGAAAGGTTCGGTTCCTGATGTAGAATGTGGAGGAGAGAGAAAGAGAGTGGGGGGGATTTCCACACCTAGGGATTAGGGCCGGCCTTGGGGGTTGTGTGAGGGTGATGTGATGGCTTTATAGGGAGGGGTGTATTGGATGTGTGGTGGGGATTAGCCTATTCAAAATAGAGGGCTAGGATTTCACATGAGTATGATCATTTCTTCATGAGAAATGGAGGAAGGAGATGGTGCATTCGGTCCAAAATAATTAATCTCTTCATTTGGTCTTGGCCAATGGGGTGAGGGCACCTAACATTTATAAATTGCAGCTTAGCCTCTTAAATTTGAAAAATTGTACGAACACATAAAATGACAAAAAAATTGTGGAGAAAATTGTGTTTAGTAATTTTTATGGTGAGAGGGTGTTGTGCGTTAGGCACGGGTTTAATTAGAAAGGCATTGGGATTAATTTAGGATTAAAAATAGGATTTACAAAGTTGGTATCCCCGATTTAAATAAAAATAAAGTATTCCGCGAATTTAAATTAATTGGGGGCACTTGGGGTCAAAATCTGAAATGACGCAAAGGTCAAAAATGGTGGGGGCTTGGAATCAGTCTTGGACCCTTTAGTTGGTCCGGCTCAACGGGTTAAGTTGGTATTTCAAAATTTAGGTTAACAACACAAGTGTCCGACACAGAATTAAATATGGATTAGGGTTTCGAAAAATTGTGCAATTAATTTAGAGCACAACGAAAAGCTGGTTTTGGTCGACGAAAAAGTCCAGTGTCTAATTTGGCGAGTCAAGTCAGAAGTACAATAATTGAACATAATTTATGGGCTGATATTGGGCTCCGAATAATCAAACAATGATAGGGCGCGCCAAGGGTTTTAATTAATTGAATTAAATACCAGATAAATTATCTCCACTCTAAACCTCGACCTCTGCTACCAAAACCAAAATTTTTACAATCCACTCTAACTATCTACAAAATAAATCGAGGGAGTTTACATTCTTCCCAACTTAGAAAAATTTCGTCCCCGAAATTAAAAGTAAAGCACGATAATATCTAACAGAATTTTAAAACAATCTAGTAATCAAATGTCGTACGTAAATTCGTACCTTGCTCCTCAAATAAGTACGGGAATCGCTGCCGAATAGAATCCTCGCGCTCCCAAGTAGACTCGCCTGGTGAATGGTGCTTCCATGCTACTCTGACAAGTCGAATCGTTTGCCCTCTCAAATTCTTCTCGCTGTGGTCGAGGATCTCGACTGGCTGCTCTACGTAAGACAGACTGGGTCCGACTATAATCTCTGAATGATCAAGCACGTGGCTAGGGTCTGCGACATATCTTCTCGACTGCGATACGTGAAATACGTCATGTACTCCCTCTAATGATGGATGTAATGCAAGACGGTAAGCCACTTCGCCAACTCGTTCCAAATATCAAAAGGTCCTATGTACCTCGGACTCAGCTTGCCTCTGCCTCTGAATCTGATGGTACCACAAGTAGGCGATATCCTCAAAAATATATGGTCACCTTTCTTGAACTCCAACGGTCTGCGGTGCGCATCTGCCCAGTGTTTCTGTCTGTCCTGTGCTGCACGCAGGTGGCTCTGAATCTGCTTGACCTTCTCTACTGTCTGTGTCACCAACTCTGGACCAAGTATCTGATGCTCTCCCATGTCACTCCAACAAACTGGCAACCTATATTTCCTGCCGTACAGTGCCTCATAAGGTGCCATCTGTATGCTGGCCTGGTAACTGTTATTGTAGGAGGATTCCACCAAGTGTAGGTGGTCCTCCCAAGATCCTCCAAAATAATCATGCACGCTCTCAACATATCCTCTAATATCCGTATCGTGCGCTCTGACTGACCATCAGTCTGTGGATGATATGCAGTGCTAAACTTGAGTCGAGTTCCTAGGCTCTCCTGCATACTCCGTCAAAAATATGACGTGAATCTGGAATCACGATCCGATACGATGCTGAAAGGCACTCCATGTAATCGTACTATCTGCCTCATATACATGTCAGCTAGTATCTCTGTGGATTGCCCAACTCTGAAGGGCAAGAAAATGTGCGGACTTGGTGAGTCTGTCTACGACAACCCATGCTGCATCCTTCCCGCTAGGGCTTCGCGGGAATCATGTGACGAAGTCCATGGTGATGTGTTCCCACTTCCACTCGAGAATGGAAAGTGGCTGCAATAATCCTGCATTCCTTTGATGTTTAGCCTTGACTTGCTGCCAAACTAAATATTTTGCCACGAATCTTGCAATTTCTCTCTTCATCCCATACTACCAGTAATGTTGCCTCGCATCTCGGTACATCTTCGTACCCCCGGGATGAAATAGAATAATCGAGCTATGAGCCTCGGTCATCAACTCTTGGCGTAGCTCGCCACTCGGAACGTATAGGCGATCTCCACACCTCAATGTTCCGTCTTCATGAATCTTGAATCCCGTTTGCATGTCGGCCTCTGTCCTTTCTCGCCGTCGTCTAAATCTCGTGTCCGTAGGCAATGCTGCCTTGATCCTCTCAACCAAAGTAGACTGAACCTCAAGATTGGCCATCTGTCCATCCATGCGTGTCAATATAATCTCAATCCTGAGTCCTTGTAAATCCTCTAACAACTGGCAATGAGTCATAAACTACATTCGTCTTGCCAGAGTGGTTCTGCAACTCGATATTATAATCTGTCATAAATTCTAGCCAATGTCTTTGTCTCATGTTGAGTTCCTTCTGCGTGTAGGCATTCTTCAGACTTTCTGTACATTGTATAAATCTCAACATCTGCTCTACATAAAGGTAGCATCGCCATAGCTTTAGTGCAATATCACTGCAGCTAGCTCTAGACTATGCATCGGATAGTCCTTCTTAGGAACTCTCAGCTGTCCTGATGCGTAGACTATCTATTCCATCTGAACATATCTCATATTTGCGGAGCTTGGCGTACTGCCTTTCTGTCTCAACATCTCCAATACGATCCTGAGATATCTCTCATGCTCCTCCTGACTCTTGGAACATACCAATATGCCATCGATAATTATCACCACGAACTTATCTAAATACTGGTGGAAAATACTGTTCATTAGGCTGATACTTACTGCTGGCGCGTTGGTTAAACCAAATGGCACGACTAAAAACTCATAGTGGCCATACTTCGTCCGAAAGGCCGTCTTCGGGATGTCCTCTCTCCGTACCTTGATCTGATGATAACTGGATCTGAGATCGATCTTCAAAATACATATGTGCCACTTAGCTGATTCAAATTAATCTTCGATGCGCGGCATAGGTTACTTGTCCTTTATTCGTAACCGCCCTTAACGCCCTGTAATCGATACACAAGTGTACTGTCTCATCCTTCTTCGGCACTATTAAGATAGTTGCTTCCCATGGGGAAACACTAGCCCGACTAAAACCCTTGTCTAAGAGATCCTCTACTATGGATCTTCAACTCAACCAACTATATCGGTGCTAGTCTGAAGACGAGAGAATAACTGGCTCGGCTCTGGGAGTCAACTCTGTAACAAACTCCATCTCTCTGTCAAGTGGAAGGCCTAGAAGATCCTCAAGAAAAAGATCCTCAACTCTGATATAATATGGTGGTACACTGGTTCACCTCGTGCATTGTATACCCCTAAGGTAGATGGGCACCATACTCTTGGGCTCCCTGAACTCAACTCAGGGTAACCTGGTGGCCTAAAAATATAAATGCGACTACGTCGACAATCTAGTGTCGCGTGGTATTGGCTCAATCAACTCATGCTAGGACGGTGTCATCGTCCAGACTTATCCTCAAAATAAATCCTCCTGTTCTGTTTACCACACTAATCCTTTAAAAGAAAATTTTCTCCCCTGCCTAAAGTATAATTTCTCTTCTCCTCAAATTTTCCCTAAATTTTTTTTATTCCTCGAATTTCTTCTTTTCGTTATTTATCTCTCCAAGTCGCATAGTACAATAATGGTATCACTCAAGCAGATACTAGAATTTTCTGGAATCTGATTATTATCTTCCAAGTGAGATCTTAAAATTTCATCTCCTCTAGCTCATAATCATCATTCCTAGCGTTGCTATCGTATACAACCACTAGTTTCTTTCATCAGGCTATGCATTCCCATAAATCATTCTAGGTCATGATCAATAATCCTTCTAGTTCTCAGTACTTCCAAAATCACTGCTACCTCAAGCACGGGTAGGGTACTACGGGCTCCCATTTCTCTTGCTACCCTTCCACACTAGTTCTAGAATCCAAAGAACCCATCAATCTATCCTGATAAGGTAACAATCTTCTCAGAGAAAGGTATACGAATTCTGTCTTCTACCGTCTGGTCTTCGA
This sequence comes from Iris macrosiphon, assembly GCA_036927795.1. NCBI lineage: Eukaryota > Viridiplantae > Streptophyta > Magnoliopsida > Asparagales > Iridaceae > Iris > Iris macrosiphon. Next base: position 181,527,091 of record JAYESA010000003.1, on the reverse strand, counting down.
TTTTCTTCTGGAGGGAAATCATCAGTCACAAGCATTCGCCTTCCCGAACAATAGGGGACGAGAAACAAGGATAGCGATATTGACGAAGATTGAACGAATACAAAATGGAAGTCCAAGGGCGATAATCACATATCACATACAAAGAGTTTTAAAATCGATTATGGATTGAGATCCTATTCAACAATCATAACATTTATTCCAAATTTGCAGGCTCGCTTGGCACAGTCAGGTGACCAAGACGATTTAAATCGGACCTGCATGGGCCACCACAAAAATATGTCACGCCCCAGTCCCAAAATACGTAGGACCAGGAATACTTGACACGCCAGCTACGCATTCGACCAGACTCTGGTCTGACTCGAATACGTATAAGCTATAATATAAAGGACACTATCTAGATATCCCATAAATGTAAACCTCTATGTCTCAATCCATAATATACAACAGTATCCAAGAAAGAGCTATATGTGCTAGAGTCGGCCGCCCAATAACACACTAACTCGAATAGACTCGAGAAGAAGTATGAGTCTATAAAAACTAGGCTACAACAACAGATAAAATAAACAATATAAAATAACCATAATACTGGTAGATATAATGTGAGTACCTGGTACCATGCACGCAAGACATGCAACTCCAACAGCAACTCCAAATGCTCCGTAATCATCTATGCTGCAAAACTGGCAGGGAACCAGGTCCTCAGAGGGACGTAACAAGGTACAGAAATACAACATGCCAAGTAAACAGAAAGTACAAGTGCAACAACATGGTACTCTATCATAACCAAACAAGTGTGACACAGTTTAAAGACAACGTTCGACGCGTGGGCTTTCTAAAGTAAAATTGTAGCTCCGGACACGAAAACACACGGCACGTACCGCAGCTCCGGACAAAGAGTCACACGGGTGAAACAGCTACACTAGATACATGTATCACTACAAAATACTACATATATATAAGCGCGTGCATAGTAGCCCAAACGTCTAGTAACTGTCTTCCCCTACCCAAGCGGTCAACGATTGTGCGCTGAACCTGAACCTCTAACTACAGTCTCGACACACGGAAATAACTCAACAGACGCGACCTTAAGGTCGTCCCAGACTCTGGTCATGATGTCAGTATCAGGAAACAGGAATCTGGAACGATCACAGTGTATGAATGTGTCCTGGGGTATCGATGTACTCAGGTACGTGCATCGAGGTGCTATGAAGCATCTAACAATTATTCTAAGACGTTACGTCGAATGTCAACACCCGGTTGTGAACCGGACACGGAGTATCGAACGTCAACATAAATATATGCACAATATACATAACAAAATATAAATATCTGTAAACTGAAATACAGGATGGCAAGGTACACTTGCCTGCATGCGGCTGCTAATGACGGGGATCTGGTACCGCGTCCAAGTCTGCAGGTCCCGCAGTACCTAGAGATGAGATACAAACCAAAATTAATACTCTATTCTATGTCAGACAGGGACACGACAAACATCTATACCCAAACTCAGTCTCAGCTACGACTCATAGGGACAAGACGCTAGGGGTTGCGACGCCGACTTTGGTGACAGTTAAAAACTGTCACAAAAGGAGTGACAGCAGTGCAGTTGCACAACAACGTTTTTGCGACGGTTTTGCTGTGAAAGTTGGGACTGTCACTATAAGTCTGTTTATTGAAAATTAGTATTTTAGCACACTGTTTTCAGTGACAATTGGGCATATTTAGTTTATATATTATATATTATATTTGTATATATATATGTATATATATATATATATATATATATATATATATATATATATATATATATATATATATATATATATATATATATATATATATATATGGGTTATTGTGAGGTATAATACTAGTATTGTTATTATTTTATTTATATATAATATATTAGTTTATATATAATATATTATGTATTAGAGTAAATAATATACCTATATGTATCTTGAGCATTACTTTGTGTGGATACCAATTGGGTTCAAAACCTTGATTCCTAAATTATTGTATTTAATATTCTATATTATGCATTATTATTAATATTAGTATTGTGAGGTTTATTTTGAATTCACGTATCCGAAGATACGGTATACTAATATTTAAGGACGTAGTCTTATGACTTAGAGCTTAGTATTTTGATCCAAGTTTTTGGTGCTAGACTTGTACAACCTAGAAATAGATAGTTGACCTTGGGTTGACCACAGTTGACTTTTGACTTAGAATTGACTTATTGACCTAGAAGTTGACTAGTTTAACTTGTTCTCTTTTCGGGATCTTGTATTGATATTATATTCCATATCTAGGTCTTCGAGGCACCGAGTCAGACATCTGTGAGACTATTCATTGGACTTCAGGCGAGTACATTCTCTGATAGTTTCTCAGTTATGATATCCTCTATGTTCACTGTATCTAGTATAGATATCCATGTTCTCTTGACACTATGGTTACACGGATTGGTATATCCGGATCTCGTCATGAGATATTATTCCTTGGTATATGGTGTATATGGTGCAAGTATTGTTTTATTGGTTATCTTGTACATGTACAGACACCGATTCTCGGGGAGACTAGCTATCTTCTTGGGAAATCTCGTGCCATAGCATACCGTGGTTGGATCTATTATACCAGTCGGGGGTGGGGAGTATTAGTATAGATATGTGATCAATATCCCTATTGAATAAAGTACTGTTTACTGAATAGTGTTGATCATACACAGCACGTATGATTAGCCAGGCCGTATTGCATCTTGCCCAAGCCGATCACATGTTAAGCTAGTACTCACACACTTAGTCATTAGTATATTTATTTCATTGGCATATTGTTCATTATTGTATTTATTTCCAGTATTTCCTTATTGTATATCTATCTCTTGTATCTATTGTGCATCTTGTTTATCCACAGCTATTTACTGTTACATAGTTTTTATCATTAATTAGAACTGTTGTTAGAGATGTACTCTACTCCTTTTTTGACTGGATATATTTTTTCAGATGACACTGAGGAGTGGTACCCTACCTATTATGGACCCCAGAATGTTGTGGGTTTAGATTCTGAGACCCTGGCTCAAGAGGGACTTATCCCAACTGAGACAGTTGACCCTGGAGTTGTAGCTTCGTAGTATTCTTTGTACTGGATTTGTCTCCAGCTTATTTTGTTACTTCTTCAGACTCATTGATGTATTATTTAGACTCATAAGTTGTATTGTGACTATTCTATTCTTTATCCGATTCGTGCTCATTTCTATCTTAGTTCTGTGATTGAGTATACTATCATTATTGGTGGTTCATTATATTGTTAGATAGATTATCTAGACAGCGTTCTACCGCCGATTCTGTGGCGTAGGCTGGGCGTTGTTTCCGACTAGTACCCTTACACCAGGTGCGGGTCGTGACAGGGGTTGACCAAAGTAGGTTGCATCTAATACGATCTATCACAGTGTATCATTATCATACCATCCTCAGTCTTTTATCTCACCACGGTGTCTATCAGTATCTCAAGCCATGATCAATCCTCAGGTTTTACCCCGGTGCTTACAGACGTTAATATGTACAATTAATTATCATCCTCAAAATAAATAAAGAATTATTTATTAAACCCTCAATGATGCACAACCTTTACCAATTCACAATGAAGCTACTACTCAATTAAGTTCATCACACGTCAATGAAGGATTATTGGTTCAATATTACACACTACTGCACCACACTCACCTATTCCTCAATTTCAATCAGTGTCTCATCATTAACAATGTTAACTCTTAATATTAACCAATGCGTTGATAGCACAACGTTATTCTATGACAATACGCACCTCAATCATATTCAATGTTCTTGTTATCGCAACATCATTTCACAATAATTAATCCTTCTCCTCGATACTAATTACTATATTAATTTCACCACAACATTTCAACATACTTAAACCTGCTCCTCAATAATAATAATGTATATTTATATTCTATGGTTTCAAACAACTTCCAATATTTAACCAAGGGTCGATTATTCCCCTACCATTTATTAATTAATCTTCTCCATGGTATTAATCAATGTTTTAATATCACCCTCCTTCCTCAAGCGTTTAAATGTATGCACAACATCGATGTATATAATTCATAACCCAATTCATTGAATATTTAAAACATTCATAAACCTAAAATTCCTTGCATATCTTTTAATTCCATTTTATTTACTTATGTAAGAATAGACTCTAAACCTTCATTAACAATTTTAGTCATCCATCATTAATCACAAAGTTATTACTACACTACCTCCACACAAAACCTTATATCAACATAAACCCTAACTAAACACCAACAATATATATCAATTTTAGTGGGGGAAAAAGTGGTATACCTCGACGGCGAGGTGGGGGAAGGACGCAGGCGGTGGACTGGAAGCCGTGGTCGGAGGTGATGGTCGTGATACAGCGGGAACAGGGGGTTCGGCCATGGAGATACAGGGAAGCGGGGTAGCCGTCGTATGGAGGTGTCTCAGTTGCTCGACCGGAGGTGGTTGCACAACGGACGTGGCAGAACGGGACCGGTCGGGAGCTGCTGTGGTCGAGCTCGTCGACCACACGGAGGAGCTCCGGTCGGGAGCGACTGTGGTCAACTCGACCAAGCGGAGAAGCTCCGGCCGGGAGCTGCTGAGTATTGCTCGACATCTGATCGTGGAGGTGGAGGGTGGTGCTGCGAGTAGAGGGTAGCCGGAGAAGACGCCGGCATGGTGGTAGTGCAGGGCGCGACACGGCCGGGAAGGGCCGACGAGAGGTGGCCGAGCGTGGGCCAAAACTCCACGCTGTGCTGAAGGTTCAGCCGCCTGGACAGTCGGAGACCCCGCGAGCAATGGCCGGCTGCGCGTCATCTCCGTCGGGCTTCCATTCGAGCAGCCCGCAGTAGAAGTCCGGTGGAAGGTCGTACAGTACACCCTCCAGCCTGGGCTCCGGTCGCTGCTGAACATGGATCTGGTGGTCGACCTCTCGGCTAGGATGATGGTTCAATTTAGGGTCAGGGTTCGATGAGAATGTAGCCGCAGGTGGAGTGTAAGAGAAAGAACCAGGAGGGGAAGAAGAAGAAGAAAAAAGAAAGCAAGAAGAAGAAGAAGAAAAAAGGAAATGAGGAGGAAAGGTTTGGTTCCTGATGTAGAATATGGAGGAGAGAGAAAGAGAGTGGGGGGGTTTCCACACCTAGGGATTAGGGCCGGCCTTGGGGGTTGTGTGAGGGTGATGTGATGGCTTTATAGGGAGGGGTGTATTGGATGTGTGGTGGGGATTAGCCTATTCAAAATAGAGTGCTAGGATTTCACATGAGTATGATTATTTCTTCATGAGAAATGGAGGGAGGAGATGTTGCATATGGTCCAAAATAATTAACCTCTTCATTTGGTCTTGGCCAATGGGGTGAGGGCACCTAACATTTATAAATTGCAACTTAGTCCCTTAAATTCGAGAAATTGTACGAACACATAAAATGACACAAAAATTGTGGAGAAAATTGTGTTTAGTAATTTTCATGGTGAGAGGGTGTTGTGCGTTAGGCACGAGTTTAATTAGAAAGGCATTGGGATTAATTTAGGATTAAAAATGGGATTTACAAAGTTGGTATCCCCGATTTAAATAGAAATAAAGTGTCCCGCGAATTTAAATTAATTGGGGGCACTTGGGGTCAAAATCCGGAAATGACGCAAAGGTCAAAAATGGTGGGGGCTTGGAATCAGTCTTGGACCCTTTAGTTGGTCCGGCTCAACGGGTTAAGTTGGTATCTCAAAATTTAGGGTAACGACACAAGTGTCCGACACGGAATTAAATATGGATTAGGGTTTCGAAAAATTGTGCAATTAATTTAGAGCACAACGAAAAGCTGATTTTGGTCGACGGAAAAGTCCAGTGCCTAATTTGGCGAGTCAAGTCAGAAGTACAATAATTGAACGGAATTTATGGGCTGATATTGGGCTCCGAATAATCAAACAATGATAGGGCGCGCCAAGGGTTTTAATTAATTGAATTAAATACCAGATAAATTATCTCCACTCTAAACTTCGACCTCTGCTACCAAAACCAAAATTTTCCCAATCCACTCTAACTATCTACAGAATAAATCGAGGGGGTTTACAATAATGGATTTGACTTGGAGTTTGGAAGAACGATCTTGAATCAAGATAAAAAATATAACCTTCAAAATCATTCCTAAACGAGAACGATTATCCTGCGGGAGCGGCGATATGGTAATTTCACGTACGGCGGGGATGATCAAACTCACGAGAACATGTTCGGTAATTATTTCAAACGAACTCGATGAATAGAACGTATCAAAAATAGATAGACTTTGGCTTGAATATTTGAAACTTAGTTGCTTGAGGAATGTCAGAAGTAGACTATGGATATATCGAACTGTAACATTGAAGTTGGATGATTTTGCTAGATAAATTATAACCATTGCATGAACAAACATGACTTGGTAGATTTTGATATAACTTGGATGGATCAAAGTGAAAGGATAAGGTATCTCGATCATTTTGATGATAACCATAACGTTCAAACATTCTTGTCTTGTGCGAGCGTAACTCTATGCTCGTACATGCGTCACGCCCGGATTAGGACGATTATTCAGCGAAAGCGTTGGCATGGTGATCTCACGTCCAACAAGGGTGATTGAACTTACGGAAGACCGGAGCGTGATAATTGATAGATCATTTTGACTTTTGGTTTGACACGATAAGACAAATTTGGGAATGCAAGCGAATCAGAAATATTTTAGGGATAAGTTAGCCTAGAACTTGGAGTAAATCACGCTTGATGGTTTCGTGAACGGATACGTGAATCTTGTTCAACGATTGAATCTTGTTGAACGATTTGGAGTTAAAATTAAAGGTTTAGAATTGAATCTTGGCTTGGAGGTCTAGACTTGGAATGGATATATGGATACCATCAAGCATGTCCTAAGGAGATAGACTATGCGAATCACTAGGCTTATCCTGCAACTTGGATATACCATGGATTTGACTGAACGAACTCGAACCCTGTACAAACAAATATGTTATTGTGTGTAGGATGATCCGTGCTCGATGTTTAAAAATTTGAGTGAAACGAGCTTGGGTAGAATATCCCGTGTAAATGAACCATGGTTTGACCTTAAAAATTAGGGAGAGCATCGTGCGACGAATTTGCACGATGAATCGTATGCTTGAACTTGTACCTATGATCTTGTGCGTTGACCTAGTAATTAGACAGATGACCCAGTGCCGAGTGAAAGAAACTTGTGTTACCGACTTTAGCATGTTGCTTAAACAAAGCCATATAACTGGGACAGCAAGACTTATAGTTAGACTTGGAACGGTAACGTGTACTATGTTTGACCCGAATGGATATACGCTAGTCGGTTAAGATCGGATAGATCGTGCTTAATTGTAGTACAAAACTTGATTTGAATTGGAATGGAAAATGACTTGGATTTGATTGACCCCGTTGAAAGTATCATCGTGATTTATAAAACGAGAACCCTTAAGATTTTCGCAAGTAGCTTGTCCGATTTCATTATCTCTAAGTTTGGTTGAATGCATATGTTTGAGGGATGCCTTGAATGTATGCACGATCCAAGACTCAATGATATGTAAAACTCGAGTGCTAAGACTTCGCTATCGCTAAGTTGGTTGACATGCATGTGTTTGAAGGACGCTTTGAATATGTGTACGATCCAGACTCGCGATATGCTGATCTCGAATGCTAGTGCAAGTGAATATCCACATGAAAAAGTATAACAACTTGTATAAGTTTGCCTCAGCCTTATATCGTTATTCATGATAGATTATAACGTATCCCGCATTATGAGATATATGTTTCGCACTAAGGCGCAATTGAGACCGAGTCAGAACTTGGATTGGATGATAAAGTCATTCAATAAGATCGATCCGGCATACACGCAACACGATAATAAGGAATGAGTAAAAAATTATGTTCGAACGGATCTAGTGGTAATGATTGCTACGCTTGGGATAGATTCGATAATGCTATAGAACGGCTTGCGCTCAGGAAGTCTCGAGGGCGAGACTTTTTCTGAGTAGTGTATAATGTAACGACCCATTCCGCTCAAGTGGACCGCCGATTCAAACGAAAAAAGTAGAATGACCTGACCTGCTTTGCTCAATGAGAAGACTCATTTGAGGCGAATGATTTTTCGACTTGGCCCTTCAGGAGTTCTGGCTTAGGCTTTCAGAGGCTTGCTCAGAGTATCGCTCGACCGAGGCGAATCATTGCTAAGGTGGGTGGCTACGATGAACTTGTCTTTGCTTAGCTAGCACACTTAAAATATGGACGATACATGCTAGTCGCTAGGTGAATCACCCCTGCATGCTAATAAAGAATACAACGCACCTAGCTAAGGGAATAATCCTAACTTGTATTGCTTGTGTTAGAACATGGAAATAAAACTTTACTAATAAATGGACCCTTGCATGCTACCTTTGCCTTGTACAATTAGACCCCGCTATACCTCGAGTAGAACATTATACTCTTCGTAGTGTACTGTTTAACTTGTTTACACTGCACGCCCATAGATTATGTCGATCGGTATGCTCCCTTTCGATTTTACTTCTCGCTTTACCCTTTGACCCGTACTAAAGTAAATATTTATGTTCTATATGAATGCAATGCTTGCCTGCTTATATGTTAACTTGTATTCGTTGCCTCATTTCAATGCTTATCACCTAACCCATGTCTCGACTGTGTAACACTATTTATATCATGCATTCATTTAGTTCTCCCCGGAAGACTATCTAATAGTCATTTCGTGCATGTGTAAACCTGAAAGTATCCGGGACCATTAGGTCGCCAAGGCAGTCCCCGAACCAGAGGAATGCATCAAGGCAAGTTGAACACTGAACGAGAATTGGGTCAAGTAAAGCAAGAAACACAGCTCGTGGAGCAATACTCATTCAGAGCAAGAATCAAGATTTAAACATGTCGTAAATCTCGTGAGTCTCGTGATTCTCGTGAATCTGGAAGACCTTAGAGACTTGCATGTCGCGGACAACTTGGAAACAAGTTCATAGTTCCTGCAGACGATCGCTGGGGCACTGGCACCGATCCGATCTGGACGAAACTCCGTGTGTAGTCATATCGTGTACGGCGGAATAGTTTGTAGCACATCGTGTGCTCTTGTTGCATTCCATCCTCATCATTGACTAGGTCCTTTATGGCTATGTCAGCGACTCATGTTCATATAGATAAGTCATCCTCGCTTAGCGGCAATCCGCGTATGATTCATTGCATCGCATCGAGAATATCTGAAATACTTGAACGATCTTGAGTATAACACACCTGTTCATATTGAGCACTTGAACATCTTCTACAACACACCTGATAATCCATGTAATCGTGCACCCGAAACATAACCTCGCTCATGACACTTGTGATTGTATATGCTATTTGCCCCTGGTTTTGATAATAAATGCTTATGCTTGATTTAACTTGGTTTGCTTTGGATAGGGAAGGACGGATGGTAAGTTGGTAAGTCTCGCCGTATTCCTTTATATCGCACGGCGCACTGCCACGCGAGTTAGGCTTTTCATCATTGTCATAAAATCGATCCTAAGGCAAGACTAGAAATATAACTTAATAGATGGTGCATGGAACCTATATAACATGTCGAGCGGGCGAGAAGCCTCCCCACCAGTGCATTCATGTACTGATAACCGACCAAATTGTTTGCAGGGTGCGAAAGAACCTCGTTCGGTGTGGATGCCTCCTTCGTGCGTGCTAACGCATGGAGTTCACTCTGAAGCCTTGGAGCGTTGCGTCCGAAACTGAAGCACATATACAATACGTAATATTAGAACATCGGCTATGTATCATTCCATAAATGTAGCCACTTGACACGCTTTTACTGTTTCAGAGAGAGAGAGAGAGAGGCTTGAGCGACTTATAATCTCGGCCTAGCGCAGCATGTAACACTTGTTCAATATCAATAAAAAGTTTACTTTACTTCTATACTTGTGTTATTCAATGCTTCCGCTATTGACGACTCTGTGAACTTGTTACCAATCGCATGTGCGTTTATTATTCCGCTGCACTCAGATAATCTGTGCGACTCTGTGGATTAGATCTTTTATCGCCTGTTCATATCACGATCTTACATGGGCGCGGCTTACACTCATGCGGCATCACACCCAGATGGGTCAAGCGATTATCCCGCGGGAGCGCTGTCGCGGTGATTCGTGCTTAGCGGGGACAACCGATTGCCTACGGGAGATCGGGACATGACACTGAAGGACTTCGGAGAAGGCTTTGTTACCTATTATGTGGAAGCTGGTCCGCTTACCTATGATGAGGCAATGAAGACCAGAGATGCTATTTTTTGAAAGAGGCTATCCATGACGAGTTTGACTCGATAACTTCTAATAATACTTAGAATTTAGTCGATCTTCCTGAAGGAGCTAAACTCATTGGATGCAAGTGGATCTTTAAGAAGAAGATGAAAGAAGACAGAATTGTTGACAAGTTCAAGGCCAGGCTAGTGGTCAAGGGATTTTCTCAGATACAGGGGGTTGACTACTTCGATACCTATGTTTCCATTGCACGGATGACTACTATCAGGATGTTGATTTCTCTAGGTGCTATTCACAGAATGGTGATTCATCAGATGGACATTATGACAATATTTCTGAATGGTGAACTGACTGAGGAGATTTACATACAGCAGACAAAAGGGTTTGTTGTCAAGGCAGGAAGGCTATCTAGATAGTCGTTTTGAGCCCAGTATAGAACATTAAAAGTATTTGGGACTGTAAGATCGCCAAGGCATTTTCCGAAATAGGGGAATACATCATGGACAATTAAGCAAGATAACATCACAATATCTCTAAAAATCAATACTCGTTCTGTACTGAATCTGACGGCTCGGGGAGTCGATACTGAACCTGATAGATCCTAACTGAATCTGAATCTGTAACTGTACCTGTACCTGCGAGAATCTGAAATACTTGAGGATACACGTGGTCACGGACAACTTATGCACAAGAAGATTTTTGAATCCAATCTCCGCGGACAGTCTCCGGGGCACTGGGGCCGATCTGATCTAGACAGAACAACCGAGTAGTCGTCTGTTTGGGGCAGGATGGGTGCAATACTACCATTGTATACTTGCTTGCACGCCATCTTTGCCTCGTAATTACATTATCCACTATGGAACTTATGCCAGTGACCATCTGTCATATAGATTAAGTTGGCTCGATTGCGGCAACCCGCGTGCGAGCCATTTGCATTGTAGGCAACTACTCTGTGTAACACATCTGTATCTATCTCTGCATCTGAATACCTGAGACTTTTGAGTATAACACATCTAAGTAATTCTTGTAACTCGTGCACCTGAATCAGAACTTCGCTCGTGACACTCGTATTTGCTTATGCAATATGATTTGGATTTCAATATATATATGCTCTTACTTGGTTTAACTTGGTTTTCTTTGGACAGGAAATGACGGATGGTAAGTTGGTAAGTATCTTTGTGTTACTCATTCGCACGACGCACCGTCATACGAGTTAGGCTTTTTATTATGCCATGAAACTATTCCTAAGGCAAGACTAGAAAGATAACTTAATAGATGGTGCATAAAACCTGTATAACGTGTTTGGATTTGTCGAGCGGGCGAGAAGCCTCCCCACCAGTGCATTCAAGTACTGATAACCCACCAGATTTTTTGCAGGGTGTGGGAGAACCTCGTTCGGTGCGGAAACCCCTTCGTGCATGCTAAGGCATGGAGTTCACGTTGGAGCCTTGGAGCGTTGTATTCGGAGCTGAAATGCATATACAAGACATAATGTTGGAATATCACCTATGTATCATTTCATAAAATGTAGCCACTTGGTACGCTTTTATTGTTTCAAGAGAGAGGGCTTGAGCAATTTGTAATCTCGGTCTAGCGCCGCTTGTAATACTTGTTCAATATCAATAAAGTGCTTATTTTACTTTCATACTTGTGTTATTCAATTCTTTCGCTATGACAACTCTGTGAACTTGTTACCAATCGCCTGTTCGTTTCTTATTCCGCTACATTCGGACTATCTGTGCGACTCTGTGGCTTAGATATTTTATCGCCTGTTCGGATCATGGCCTTGCACGGATGCAGCTTGTGCTCATGCGGCATCATATTCAGATGGAAAAGATCGTCCCGCGGGAGCTCTGGCGTAGTGATTCGTGCCCAATGGGGACAGCCGATTCCTACAGGAGATCGGGGCGTGATACGGCCCGGTGACCATGTGGCTAGGAGTGCATGCGGCCCGGTGCCCATGCGGCTACGAGCGCATGTGGCCAGGGGTTATACTGTCAGGGGCTCATGCGGCCAGGTGCCCATACGGTCCAGTGCACATACAGCCAGGAGCCCATATGGCCAGGGGTCTTGCGGCCTGGAGCTATGCAGCCATACGCTATGTGGCCAGCAAGTTAGATTGAGCGAGTCAAGTGTGGAGGGGACAGGGACTGCTGTTGGCGGCTCGGTGCGGCGCTGTTTGCTCTGTGCAGTACAGCGACGCAGGCGGCTCATGCGGCCTATTTTTTTTCTTACACCGCATGGAAACTGAAATCCTTTTTTAATATAGGATCTCCTCTTTTATTTAGTGGGTTAAAAAAATTGAGAGAGAGAGAGAAACCGAGAGCACCAGCAGGATATGCGGCAATTTTTAGCATCCTTCCAAAGAAATCTTTCGAGTGATCCGAAGGTGACCAAGAGCGTTCTAGAAGTTCTCGTGTGAACTTGTTGGATCATGGGGGAAGATTATTGTATAAAATGAATCTTGCCTTGAGATCTGGTGGTTTTGATCACCCCATCAAGAGTTTCCTTCTTTGTATTTCTGTTATTATTCTCGTTCTTCTCGGTGTAGCATCTGCGAACGTAAAGAGAAGAACGGTTTTCTGATTCTTGTTGTATTTATATTTTCTTTGGGTTGTTAGTTTGTTACATGTTCCTTGTTTAGTACTTTTGTGGGGTTGTGTGTCACTGTAGAGGAACTCTTGTGTGAATCTCAGTGCACCAACTTCTCTTTTGGAGTTTGTAGAGACGAACTCTTGTGTGAGTCTCTACTTTGTGGCTAACTCTTCTTCTTTGATCTGACTTCGGAACTAACAATCTCAAGGCAAGATCCGAGTTAATTAGAATGGACAACCGCTCAAACTTTCTCGATATTATATTTCACAAGCTTGAGAAGTTTGATGGCGAACACTATAACATTTGGATGATGAAGATCTCTTTGAATCTTCATCTTGTCAAAGTTACTTATGTGTTGGTTGATCCTGAACCTACCATTCCCGAAGATGGAGGAGAGCTTATAGTTGGTGTGGCGCAGGACGTGCACTCGAAGTGGAAGGAAGACAACGACCTCTGCAGAAGAGAAGAGAAAGGAGAACGAGTTACAAGGAGAGAAGAGAAGAGAAAGGAGAAGAAGGATCTCAGCTTGCTGGGGCGATGAAGATCACCATTGCTAAAAGCAAGATTCGTCTCACACTATCTGCTCTCAGGAACCAGCAAGTTCACGAAGAACTTCTAAAACGCTCGCACTACCTCCTTTCTTGACTCGCATGAACTCCTGGATTCCAATGATGAAGCAGTCGAACCTCTCTTCGTCTATCTCCTTTTTCGAAGTGAAGTTCTCAAAGGGTCTACGAAGATAGTACTTATAGAGCAACTTGGCCGCCTATACGAAACGCAGTGCAGTAACGCAGCGGCCCAGCAGCGCATCAACCCATGATCGCACATGGCAGCACATACGCCCGCGCATGCGCCCGCTCAGAACCCCGCTCATGCTCCTGCGCATGCAACCCACGTACGAGCGCCATGCGCCGATGTGCTAAGTGCAAAGTGCGCAAATGAAGCACCACTTTGCGCCCTTGAGCCCGATTCTGAGTCCGAGTTACTTAGCTCCTAAGAAAAACTTACCAAAGGAGGTGACAAAATAAAGATTATCATAAATTGGTTCACACTTAATCTCTCTAGAAAAGTCAACCCACATGGGCCACCTCCCTATGTTCATATACCAATACTAAGCATAGCTATATATTGGTATATACACCTTGATGATTTTTCAATGTGGGACTAAAACTCCCAAAGCTAAGTGGAAAACACCAACAAAAGGACTTTGTCCCACATATATGTATATATAAAGCTCCTCTAGTCCAGGTGGTAGAAGAGGGAGGCATCCCCTCCATAGGTTGCGAGTTCGAGCAACAAAGGAAGCAAGTTTAATTCCTATGTAATGAAAAATCGGTGCAGGTGTAGGTGTGGACCATCGGATCAAGTTTGTAGACCTTCGGACCAAGAATCTTATAACACATAAATACTTTCTTTCAAAAAAAAAGAAAAACATATTTTTTATATATATGGAAATTTGTCTCTTTCACGTCCTTTATAGGATATAAAGAGCTTCTAAACATTCGCATAAAATATTGTATATTCAAGGATGTAATTATCCAAATAATGCTTTATAACACATTTAAGATTGATGGATTTTTTTACTATCATTGAGAAATGTTGTCCAAATGGCAAAATTTCATTTGCAGCATTTTGTTTGCAATGTTCCGTATCATTGAGACTTTGAAAAATGTCAATGTTACATGAGAGACTATTTCTTCTCATTACCAAAACAACTTTAAATTGAAGTAATCCTCTCTCTCTCTCTCTCTCTCTCTCTCTCAATTTTGTGTAGTTAGTTTAGGGGAATACTATTCTATATGGATATATTCTTGTGTATAAGAAATTTATATTAAGAAATTACTTTTTATATTATATGTTTGTCTTTTTTTTTGGTTACTTGTAGTTTGGCCCTGTAAACACCCTATTTTTCAGAATAATTTTAATATAATTTTTTTCGGATTTTCGGTATTTTTCTGGATGAAGAACCAAGGTAATTATGATCAAAGGATTTTTAAATGAAGTTTATCGATGTTAAAATATTATGGAAATAATATTTTATGGTGTAAAATAGAAAATCGGACATAGGGTATTTTTTTGTGTATTTATATTGGACTCCAAAAACGCGTTTAAAGCCCCAAAAACTATTGTATATAAAAACCTGAACCAAACCTGAACCAAACCAAACCAGACTGAACCAAACCAGGCCAAACCCAGCATAGTGGGTCGGGTCGGGTCGGATCTGAGACAAACCCGACCCGGACCCAAACCCGCAGAAACCCTAAAATCTATCGGATCGGAAATACTGTTCCGACCCGACAGCGCCGTATAAACCCCCCCTCGACTTCCGTGTCGACCGCCGCCGCCAGACCTGTCTCCCCCTCATCCTCTCCACACCCCTCTGCCGCCGACGACTCCCCGCTCAGCCGATCATCTCCTTCCCGACGCCGCCGTCTTACAACCGACCTAACTCCCCGGAGCCCTCGACCACCCCAGCATCTCGACTCCCCCCCCCCCCGCCGCTGCCGCCAGGCTGTCGCATGACTCCTCGCCCGTTGACCTCCCCGTCCAGTACCCTTCCATCTTCAGCCCACGACCCCGACGCCGCTCCGCCCAGTCCAGCCCGACTCCACCATCACCTCCCCGCTCGACTCCTCGAGCCTCGCCGACCCAGCACCGGCCGCATCCGCCGTGTCCACCGACCACAGTCGACCCAGCAGTGAACCCTAGACTCGACACAGCGACTTAGCCAGGACACAGTTCGAGTCGGACACAGCAGACAAGACACGGACGCGTGAAACTCAGATTCACGGAGCCCTGTTCAGGTACCGTTTTCTCCCTTCTCGTATTTTCGTTTTCGATTCCGTCGATTGCAACGCATAGACTGTATAACCCTCTCGGTGCCCGTGTAACCCGCTTGGTGCAACGCGTCCTGTGGTGATCGCAAACCGCGATCCAAAAACAGGAAAAATAATGCCCTGTTTTACCCCGGAACTGAGTACGCCCCGCCAAACGGGATGACTTGGTAGCACGCGGTCTTTACCGAAACGTGCGCGACGTTGATACGGACGTGTGAGATTTCGCAGAAGTCGATTCGGATGTGCGTGCACACCGGAATCAACGCATATCCGCCGACAACGCCCTGTATCCGTCCATTCTGGAATACGCTGTAACTTTGTGTACACACGTCGGATCGAGACGAAACTTACGCCATCGGACTCATAGCAATACGCTGGTCCTGTGACCCAAGTTTGGTTCGATTCTGAGAACGTTGACAAAATCGTGTATCGTGGGCCCCACAAGCTCTACTTGACGGGCAATTTTGTGATCGGCTCATCGGAATCCAATTCTGAAAGTTCTATTTTGTTCGTATCATCGTTCCTGACCTGTAGACACTAAGTTTGGTGAATTTGGAGACCTTTGACCCTGACACGCTTTTCGGTGCAAAGTGGCCCACATGTGGACCCCGCTTTGACCCAGAAATGTTATTTTTGCCCATGTGTCCAAATTGAACTTAAGGACAGGCGTTTTTAGTTATTTGATATCTTCTGAGACTGTTGGTGATGTTTATTACAGCTTTTGGAGGAGTACCCACAGGATCCGCTGATACAGGGACGACTGTTGGTATTCGGACACCAGGCAAGTGTACCTTGCCAAACTCTGCAGTATTGTTATATATTTTCCTTACTTCATTATATTGTTGTGCATGTTTAACCTAGGACCGTGTGACGTACTTAGCGTCCTATTATTAGTCGGGTGCCAACACTGTACGCGGTGTTGGGTACTGTCATCTAGAGATGGACATTCGTGACACTTTACATTCTCGTACTTGTCTTATCAAGTACACTATGACCCAGGACACTTGACACTACTCATGAGACAGGATCTTTTCGAGATATTCGAGGTGATTCTGTATAGGATACAAGACTTGACATGGACATTTTATTCTTAGATATTGTATGACTTGTTGTATTAGCTATGATCCCGCTTGACATGGACATGAGACGTTATGGTCATGATATGCGTGGTTACATTAGGTGGGGAGAGACACACATGCTACAGGCTATTTTATATATATATCTTCTATTATTGCGAGGTTGTAGACTCTCGGAGCAGAGCTAGACCCACTACCGGTTATTACCGCTACCGGCTCCCCGACACAGAGCTTGTAGTGGCTCAGCCTGAGTACTCGTGTTGCTCTCATCTTGCATTTCACATAGATGGTTATATACTTACCCTATTTATCTCATTATTGCTGAACTACTTATATTTTGGCTTGTATATTTTCTGTACCTTGCTATGTCCCCTGAGGACCTGGATATGGATTATGTCCCCAGGATTTGAGGACGAGATCTATCCCGAGGTATACGGGACCACAGCAGGAGCTGATCCAGGAGCTGTACCGCCATCCGAGGACAAGGTGTTAGCCGAAGGCTTTTCCTGAGCATCCATGTTTCATGCTCAGTATTTATTTATTTCAGTCATTTATATTCTGGACCGTTGAGCCCTTGTATCAGATATTTATCGGGTTGTTCCCCGAAGCACTTTGTTGAGACTAGCTGATGATTTACATTCCTTATTTATTCTGTGGATCATATTTTATATCTTGTGTGGATGAGATTAGTTGTGCCATGTTGTCGTAGACTTGATTTTACAGCTTAAGTATGCCCTGATGGATCCATTAAATTGAGTTTGTCCATCGGTGCGTACTGCTGGCCATTGCCACGTATCTGGTCCCTCGGTATTTTAGGACTGGGGCGTGACAGGCCCCTCCTAAATCTTGTCTCAAGTTCTGCTACTAGATGAGCAATATGCGGTTAAAGAACAACAAAGCAAACCAAATTAGTTTATTCTTTTCGTTTTTTGGGGATGTGGTTCGATTTGTGGTTTTAGATTTGAAAAATTATGATTTTGCAATTCAGTTTGCAGTTCTGAGAAGACAGATTGGTTCGAACCAAACAATATTATAAGGCTTGTGATAAAGGCACTACAATGAACACTCATGGCTAGTCCAGTATTAGTGCTAGCCCATTAATGAGAATATTTTACTCATACTAGCCCATTTACTATTCAAGGCTATCCAAGCCCACCCTCAAACATACAATCCCTCTCCCCGACCCAGACTTCCCCTGCATCCACCCGCTCTTTCCCTCCTCCTTAACTCCTTCAACTTGTAAACCTAAAATTTGCAATCTCCATCTCCTCCAATTCTAACATTGTTTCGATGGCTCCCAAACCCTCCTCAAAATCAAGATACAGTTCTTCTTCCCCATTCTCTCTCTTTAATTTTCTATTTTTTTATTGCATTTCCTTAAAAAAAATTCCGTTCTTCCTTAAATTTTCTTCCCATTCTTCGTTAATGGCTAAAATTTTGCAATCGACGTGTTTCTGGAGTTTTGAACCCTATTTTAGCGTAGGAAACTTCGCATTTTCCTGAATGGTCGGCACTGAAATAGGCAAGACTATTGAAATTTTTGCAGTCCTTTGTATAGCATGTACTATTAAAATATCTGCAGTCCTATATACATATAGGACTGTAAACATTTCTACAGTCCATATTATTCAATTACTTTTCTGCATTTCAAATATATATCTTGTCTTCGTATAAGCACGACCCCGGGAAGGGTCGTAAGGCTGAAGGTACTATAAGAATATGCCCTACTACGTCGATGCGTAAGAAATGCAACGTTGAGCATGGTGCTGCGACATGCGTCACTATCGTCGAGCCCGAGGCACCCCCTCAAGTTAGGAAACGTCAAAATAAAAAGACGGTAGCTTCGAAGAGAAGTTCTCCTGTTAGATCATGCACTAATTTTTCTTCCTCCTTCGATGTAGAGATACCAACCGTCTGAAACTGACCAACTGATGGTTCAGGACCTTCTTAGTAGCCAGATAGTCCAGTCGAGACTCGTTCAAACGGTTGCTCTATGTTGTCGTCGATCAAGAACTATATTGCATACCAAATATGGAATAATCCGGTAAATACATTACGTTATGATAAATTTAATTATTTATAAATAACTACATTTTATAGTTCTAAGTTCATCCAATTGTTTATTTTTCAGGAGAGTTCTTGTATGTTAACGGTGATCAATCAGGGAAAAAAATACAATACATGGGGGTTTAAATTTTTCGGAAAAGCCGTCAAGGCTAAAATCAATCCCACCGGTTTATAAAATTTGGCTAACTACTCATATAAGATGGTGGACAATGCACCCATATCAGCTTTTGTGGAGTGCTGACATCCAGAACCAACACTTTTCATCTCCCAAAAGGGGAGATGACGATTACCCTGGAGATTACGAGCACTTTCTGACATTGAAGCGGGCTACACTTAACCGAGAGTATGATGAGCACCTTCCTAGAATGTGCAGATAAAAGCCAACTAAGAAAGATGTCAAACGTTTGCACAGCTTGGCCGTCCTACGGAATGCACTTAAAGATATGACGACAGAAGAGGTAAAATAAGACCTTATCTTATATGTTTGTTGGATTATTTTGTTTGGTAATAATATAGTAAATTATGTGATGCTCAATTTTATGTGTTACAGATAATATGGCATCCATATCGGGATTTGTGACAGAGTAGTTGTCCACTGCAACCAATCGCTTTATTTCATGGTGTGATAAGGTGACACTCTATCGATGAGCCTTATATGCCTGATAGAGTGCTCCGTCATTTTGGCTATAAACAAACGGTACCGAAGCAGACATTGAAATTGATAAGTTCTTCGAGAGTAACAAAAGCCCAAAACTATATCCCTGCGGCGTACCATTGGGTCTCGTACTTCTTCAGTGAGTGGCAAAGTCACGTTATTGGAGAATCTGAACGAGTAGTGGCAGTCAATATGACGGACTGTAGCGACGACTACATCGTCTACTACGCGGGTGTCGGACTGCTTACGTTGTTCAAACACGAAGCCGATATTGTGCGCGTACCAGCAGATCTTTTTGCCAAATCAGTCTTGTATACTGCATTGGTCAAGATTGTAAGGGATAATTGTTCACTTTGATGATTTCTAAATTTTGATAATCCGACAAAATTTATGTATTTTTATCAACATGCTAGGAAAGCAAAAAAGTTGGAAAGAAGTCTCGTCAGTTGCCAGGGCCAGAATTATATGAAAATCAATGAGGAACTACAACACATCGACAACACTAAAGACTTCCCCTTCATGGAAAATAGGGAGCAGCGTACTAAGAGGCGGCATAAAGTTTAGGCGAACATTTATATAGATGTGGTTGTTGGTCCTAGATGAAAGTTTGTTTGTAACTTTGACATGACGACATGCAAATTTTGATATAACTTTGACATTTTAAAATTTTATGTTCGAAGTTAGTTTTGTTTCGACTATTTTGCTACATTTTGAGGATGTTTGAGGATGTGTTGATGTTTGTATGCCTCTTAAAAAGTGCTATAATTGTTTCAAGGATGTGTTGATGAAATCATGTGTTGATAAGCTTAATTTATTACACATTCACTATTCTTTATATACCAGGCTAACTAGTACAAGTTTAGCTAATGACTTTAGATGAGAACCTGAATCAAATTCTCACATACAGGTTGTAATCACTTGCAATATGTCCCATTTTGTGGAAAATTCACTATAGACTTTATAAGAGGTTACTGCAAGTGTTTGTTTTAAGAGAAAAATTACTATATTTCCAAATTCATGTTATTAACTATTAAGTTTCTTTGTATGTATCTACATGCACAACTTTACACAATATTAGACAACTTTACACAATATTAGACAAGTGTTTGTTTTAAGGGTAAACTCATCATGCTTATAATATTATTTGGAAGTTTCTGCTTTTTAGTCTGTTACAGAAGTTGCTAATGCATGATACATATATCATGTGTATCAGTATGTAGACCTAGAACATTAATTTTGATGTTCCTTAAATTGTCATACACTTGGGCATTTGATGGAAATTTTGGACAATCATGGAAGTAGTTTCAGTAGATTTTCTAACCTATATAGCATGCTCTGATACGAATTTATCATGCTCTTATTTAGTAGTGTTTCAATAGTTTCAGTAGTGTTGTGATCATGGTTATTTAGCCTCTAATCTTGTACTACCCAATATAGCATGCTCTGATACGAATTTGCTAACCAAATTTGCAGCCACTTATCTAGGATTGTCAAAATTTTGACACTCCTAGTAGTAGCTAAAATATAAATTAAAGTCCTAGCTGCTACTAGGATAAAATGTAAATTAATGCATGATTCATCTAGGACTGTCAAAATTTTGACAGTCCTAGTAGCAGCTAGGATTGTCAAAATTTTGACAGTCCAAAATGAAACTCTGTCAATTTATATTTTATATAAAATATAAATTGACAGAGAGTTTCATTTTGGATTGTCAAAATTTTGACAGTCCTAGTTGCTATGTAAATTGACAGAGTTTTATTTTGGACTGTCAAAATTTTGACAGTCCTAGTAGCAGCTAGGACTGTCAAAATTTTGATAGTCCAAAATTAAAGTCTCCGTCAATACACATTTTATATAAAATGTAAATTGACAGAGAGTTTCATTTTGGACTGTCAATTGACAGTCCAAAATAAAACTCTCTGTCATTACACATTTTATATAAAATGTACTCTGACAAGTATCCAAAATACAAAAGATACAACTGAAACTCGATATTGCACTACCAAGATACAACTGAAACTGTGACAAAGAGTTTCATTTTGTTTCTTTCACAGTCACTATCTACTACAGTACCAAGATACAAATTTTTTTTCCCATGGTGCCTGAACACACCACCTCTTTCACAACCCAGCTCTAAATATTTTCTGCCCGACTGAGATCGGATCGATCTTGCAATGACAATGACTATGTTATGTCGTCTTCCAACTTCTCAGCACAAATCTAATACTTTTTTATGGGATGCAAAGCGAATATCCATTGAGAATATATTCTCCACATCAACCCCAATAGCAGGATGTAACATAGCATCTGTACAAGGTAGTTCCTATAACCAATATAAAATAATCTAAAAATTAATACTTGCAAATAATTGGCAGTCCAAATTAGAACTGTCACAATTTTTACAGACTAATGTATTGAGTAGACTGTCAAAATTTTACAGTCTTGAAGAAAATATGATGTTCAGCATGTTATCTTCAAGACTGTCAGTATTTTGACGTCCGCACAGTATATTAGACTGTAGAAATTATGACAATTCTAACACGATGACTGTCGAAATATGGTTGTCATTTTGCGTACCGTAGGTGCTTCAGAACAACTGATGTGTTCTTCAGAAGGTGCGGATTGCACATTTAATGGATTGCATGATCCGACTTCTTCATTGACGATAATTTCGTGCATGGTTCCTACAATTGTCGAATAAAACTCAATAATTTGGTGACAATTTCATGCTTGAGAAACTTATTCATCGTATGTTATCGAAGACATACTGAATTTAACAAAAAATATTCGTTGGAGAATCACCAAATCAGAATTTTCTTCCACTTGGGACCACAACAATCAAATTCCAAAGTTAGGTTTAGGTTTTAGGACTTGGAGAGAATGATGGATTCTTCATTTGAAGGTGAAAAGAAAGTAGATAAATTGTTTTAACTTATATAGATTGGTATGGGAAGTCCTAAGCAAGTTTAGGAGTGGCAAACTTGTAATTTTTAAGGGTTAAAATTTGGACTGTTCTGAGTGATGTTTGCAGTGCCTTTATCACCGGTCTATTATAACTAGGTCACCTCTTATATTCCTATTATCTAAAGAGTAACCCAACCCTTAGTCTTCCATACCTACAGTACCCCCCTCCAATCTCCACTCTCAATGTGAGGCTTCCTCTAGTAGCATGGCTCTTTATTAGTAGTCATGACTTAACT
Organism: Iris macrosiphon; assembly: GCA_036927795.1. Classification (NCBI taxonomy): domain Eukaryota; kingdom Viridiplantae; phylum Streptophyta; class Magnoliopsida; order Asparagales; family Iridaceae; genus Iris; species Iris macrosiphon. Next base: position 181,504,333 of record JAYESA010000003.1, on the reverse strand, counting down.
CTCAGTATTTTTTTTCTTCTTCATCTTCATCTTCTTTATGAATGCTTTGCAATTTGCAATTAAGGCAGAATGAATTGAATTATTAATATGGTTAAATACGATTTTGAGATTATGCGGTGCGGTTTAATTTGATGCTATGCGGATTGCGGTCAAGTATGGTTGTGGAAAGCTACACCCTACTAATCATTAGCAACGTGAAACTCTCAACCCTAAACGCAATCGAAGTTGGAAATTTTCCAAGCAGGCCAAACCCAACCTGCTCCTGAGTTGGAACCATATCTGTTTAGATTGGCCCTGAAAGGTGGTTCAATTTATAGTAAATGCTAGAGTATGTTTTGTACAAAAAATATATTATGTACAAGCGACTGCACTCGTTATGTCCAAGTATAATATTTATGGATAGTGTATAACCATATGTAAGATGATTATTATTGATACGGGTCTTCTCTATATAAAAAATAAAATCTTTTATTACAATATAACCAAATTTGATTTGGGTCGGATTTGAGTTTAGTTCAAATTGTTTGTTCAGGTGACTAATTCAACACAAATATGACCAGGCAACATTATTTTCAAAATCCTTGCCCATATTTATTATATGGTTCCGTTTGTATTCGTTTTGCTCTTTAATTACATGGTGTTTCATATCATGACGTGTGTTTATTTTATAGGTTACTTATGAAGACGTACATCAGGACTTTCTTATGTATGGAACAGCAGAAGACACATGTTGCATGCACTCATCTGATGGTTGGCACGTCGAGATAATAGAATCACCTTCATGTACGGGAAAAGTGTCGAGTGTGTGGGGATCTTTCATAAAGAAGAGAGCGCTCGCTGTGTCTCGCCATCCAGTTGTGGGTGGAGCTTTTGCATGCAAGAAAGCAGCAGCGCTGCAGTGCTGAACCATTCCCTAGTTTTCCTCCTCTCCTTCTGGGACTACTTTGCTTTCCATTTCAAATGACAAATACCAAATGACGTTCTTACTTAAACCAAATGAGTTTCATAATTTGTCGTTTTTGTCAAACTGCTGGCAGAAACGGCAAACGTCCAATTTCAAATGGAAACAGAAATAGCCTCTAATCATATTGGAAAAACTATCCATTTGTTTGATTGGCTTCTACATAATTGTATCAGGTTTACTTATCGCACTCATTGACCGCTTCAGAAGATCGCAGTCCAGTCCAATGGGAGTTCCTATGTTTCCCTTTTTAATGGGAAATTTTTTTTCTCCCAATAATTATTTTTATTTTTATTTCTATTCTACGTGGTACTGATGTAGGATAAAAAAATTCTACTCCTAAAAATTCTTTCTTTCATAGCAATTAATATATTAAATTTTTTTTATCTCTCATAACAATTAATATAGTAGTGTAAATACGTACACTAGTGGTTCTTCATTTCCATCCTAGGATAGCCTAAAGCCATCACCAATACGAATTTCTAAATTGAGTTTCTATTTTCCTTGACATTGTACTTTAAGAAAATTATATCCTAATTGGTAGAGTTTATATTTAAAAAATTGTAAAAAAAAAAAAAAATCTCTTCAATGGTTCTCCATTTCTATCGTACGTTATAAAAATAAAATAATTAATTTAATAATTTAGGGTTCAATATTAATTGTTATGAGAGACTGTAGGGCTCAATGTTAATTGGTATGAGAGACTGAGAATTTCAATGAACGTTTCGACATGTAGAAATTTTCATAAAAATTCTCCGTTCTACATTATCGTCACTTAGGATAAAAATTGGATTAGAAATTATGGTTGGAAGAATTTTTTTTTTTTAAAAAAATATTTTTTATCATAGAAATATAAGAAATAGAAACTCCCAATAGAAATGGTGTTATTGTTGACTTGTTGGGCAGCCTCGAAGATGGTTTTTTTTTTCTGTATTAAAAAAAAAGCGATCTGTACAAAGTTCTGTAGGCTTGAGAAGATCAGTAAGTATTGAAAATGCTCCGAGTAAAAGACATTTTCTACAGCAGGATTGTGTAATTATGAAATCACCAGTTCGACCAATTATAGTTTTAATATTTATGGCGGTCGCTATGCTTATGTTCACCTGAGGATTACTTGGCTCGTCTATCTTGTTCTTGTATCCACAATGCTCTGCTTTGTTTTATGTCATGCTTGGAAAAAACAATCAACGAAGATTTTACCATTATTCTGGAACTCACCGCACTTATGTTAACTATTTTTATGTTTGGTACTTATTACATTAATCATCTTTATTTTAAAACTAATTATACCAATTATACATATATTTTCTATTTTCTATAAAAAAATATAATATTAACCATTCCTACATTTTATATATATTTTTATAAAGAAGATGAATAGTTCGTGTAATTAATTTCAAAATAAAAATAGTCCATATAATAACCATTAAACATAGAAGTGATTAATATATTTATTTTTTCAAACTAGAAGGACAAATTATATATATTTTAAAAAAAAATTATGCGTAATTACTTGACTGTTTTTATTAAGTTTAATGAATAATTTTAATTGGCAAAACAAGGAAAGAATATATATTTGGAATATATATATTTTTTTACCATAAATTTAATTTATTATTATTATATAGTAGTATAGATACGTACATATAAATGAATGCTTCGTCAATTTTCTAACGTAATATGCATTTAACTAATTAGCTTTGATCTATTAACTTCTCATGTACATATCTAAACAATTGGTTGATGGACAAATCATCAAATAAGCATGAATTGTACCATATCTTCTTTCTTTATAAGTGGTACAAGTAAGACAACCACCAACTACCAACCTCCGAAGATGACATCCATCAAAACTAGCAGCCACAATACTCTAACCGCAGCATAACCATGTGTGCTTAATCCAATTTGTACCCTAATTTAATCCTCTGTGATCATCGCTTGTGTATTAAATAATAGCTAATTATTCTTTTAAATACCTTCAAGTTAACTTTTATTCATGGTGTATATTGGGCCGGTCCGAACCGGCCTGCGGTCTAAGTCAACTGGGTTTGACCGGGTTCGGTCCATATCGGACTCAACTCGAGAGGAGAGACGGGCCGGTCCGGTCCGGTTAGAAAAAATCTCGATCCAGTTCGGACCTATGACTCGGTCAGAGGAGGACCGGGCCGAACCGGTTCACAGTCGGGACGGTCCGGCCCGATTTACATTTATTTATTTATTTTTATTTTTTTACGTTTTTTTATAAATATTTTATATGATATAACTTATATGTTAATAAATTTAAGTTAAAATTTATAGGTTTTTTGTTACTAAGTTATTTTTATATAATTTGAAATTTATAAGTTATTTGTTAGAAAGTTTTTTTATATAACTTTAAGTATACATTTAATAAAAATTTATAAGTTATATGTTTAGTATAATTTGAAATTTATAAATTTATTTGTTAGAAAATTTATTTAATTTATTTATATCAATATTTATATAACTTTAAGTATAAATTAAAATCTAAATATTTATAAGTTGATTTTTTTAAATTTTTTTGAAATAACTTATATAAAATGTATAAATCTATTTTTTGATTTTAAATATAAATTTATATCTTGAAATTTAAAGAAGTTATTTATATAGACATGAAGAAGTTAAATGTAAACAACTAACAACATTAAGTAAAAAAAAGCTGAATTTTTTTTATTAATGACAATAAAATTATAAATGTATTATAAAATTAAGTAACAAAAAAAAAGAAACTTGTAAATATATTTTTGTTGCATAAAGCTTGTAAAAAAATGTATAAGTCTTTTAAAAAAAATTTGTCGTCCGTCTTTCGTTGAAGTTTATTGCTCAGCTCCTCCTTCAGTAGCGTCATCCATAGTAAGAGATTGAAAGTCCAGCTCTGAGATATCAACACTTTCATCTCTTGTGTCACGACCCGCACCCGAAAATTCGGACATGAGTCGTGGGTATGTCCAGCCTACGCCGCAGCATCGGCGGTAGAACGCTGTCTAGGTCTACTATCTAGCTAACAATCTCACATAACAATATAAGTACCTGTCAATATCTCAACTCCAAACGGAGAGCAATATGATAATGATAACACAAGTACTCAATCACGAATCTAAGCACGATAAGATAACAAAGAAGTCTAACAACTAAAAAGTCTAAACAACTGCTACTAAAACAACAACAACAACAATAATAATAATAATACAACAACATCCTAAATCATATACAATACAAGTCTCAAACCAAAAGCCGGGGACAAATTCGGTATCAAAAGCTAATCAATACAACAACTGAGGTCCTAGTGATCCCGCCTTCCAACCCGAAAATCACTCCTCAACTAGGGGGTCCCTGTCTGCACCATCGGTAGGCTGAGGTCCATAAAACGTCGGACACCAATCCTCCGGATCCTCTAAAAAATATATCCAGTCAGGATTGGAGCAAGTACACCTCTAACAGTAGTTCCAGTTAAATGATAAAAACTATAAAGCATTTGTAGCAAGTAGCACAAGATGAAGGAAATGAAGTATAAACAAGATATATATATATATATATATATATATATATATATATATATATATATATATATATATATATATATATATCACTGGTGCATAAAGGTAAAGATGCATGAAAATCAGAAGCAAGATAGATATGACTGCAGGATACAAGAAATCTAAACTAATATCAAGTGTGTGCACAATCTCGTGAGTGAGTCCAGCAAGAGTAAATATAATGAGTCCAGTCCAAAAACATATAAGTGAGACCAGTTAAGAAGTGCAAGAGAGTCCAGACTAAAAAGAATGAACTCGTGTCTCTGAAATACCTGTTTCAACATGTAAACGGTTAGGGGTAAGTACGGCTCACCGCACACTGGGTGTGCAGCTGCTATCATTCCACATTAGACAAGATGGGGTGATTCCAGTGATTCCAGTTGGGAATGTTTACATGTCTACTTGAGTATTTTTTTGCCTCGACTAGTATAAGTGAATCCAAGACCCGACACGTACATCAAGTATGAGTCCAGCCAGAAATATGAGTGATGCCTGTAGTGAGTCCTGATGTGATGCCAGTAGGTGATTCCAAAAATATAAGCCATAAACATGAAATATACATGTCGCAAGTAAATGAATCCAGAAATACTAGTCAGTGTCGTGCCAGAAAATCAGATAATACTATACTAGAAGCTGAATCATAATAATCATCAGATAATGAAAACTATCAGAGAATGTACTCGCCTGACGTCCTGAGCAACCAGCGATCCGAATTGGCTTCGCAATGACCTATTGCAAAAAGTACGGTTCAACGGGGTTCTAAAGAGTTAAACAGATATAAAATAGCTAAAAACAAGCTTCTAGGGTCGTTCTAGGTCAAACGGATCAAACCGGTAAAATCTGGGTCAAAAAGTCAACCCGGGTCTAAAAAGTCGACTTTGGGTCAAAACTAGGTCAAAGGTTGACTTTGGCGGTCAACCGGGGCAACTACGGTCAACTCTATGTCAAACTAGCGTGCCCCTAAAATTTTAGGTCAAACTAGGTCATTAAGCTAGTAAACCCTCAAACTCGCCTCCTTGAGATACCGGGATACCCTCGGTATCCGATACCTCAACCTACGCTATACGTCCCGTCTATACCCTCTAATATATATATACTAACACGTATATATATATATATATATAACTAACTCTAACCTCATTCCTAGGTAAAAATTCAATACCTCGTCCCGATGCCCAATACCTTGAGTATCTCAAGGTATTAAGATACCTGGCATAACCCTCTCACTAACACTAGCTAACTAACTAACTATCTATATATATACTTATATATATACTACTATATATATATATATATATATATATATATATATATATATATATATATATAACCTAGTGTATAGGCAAATATCTCATCTCCGATACCCAACTTACCTCAATACCTTGGTATCTCAAGGTATTGAGATACCTTACCCTCTAACTCTAACTAACTATAGCTAACTATATATATATATATATATATATATATATATATATATATATATATATATATATATATATATGTCACGCCCCAGTCCCAAAATATCGAGGGACTAGCCACGAGGCAATGGCCAGCAGCACACACTGATGGACAAACCTAATTTAATGGATCCACCAGGGCGTACTTAAGCTGTAGTACAACAATAAGGGTCTAGATATACTAATCTCATCCACAGAAATGAATACAACAATATCAGAATCATAAAGCAAGATCAATCTCAATAAAATATAAACTCGGGGAATAACCCGATAATGAGTCTGATACATCTGTTAAGATACAAGAATAAAGCTAACCATAGCAAATACTGAGTATGAAAACATTATATACTCAGAAGATACCCTCAGGGATCACTCGTCTACTAGATCTGGTACTGCTCCGGTAACTGCTCCTGCTCCTGCTCCTACTAATGCTCCTATCCCGTATACCTCGGAATCGATCTCGTCTGCTAATCCTAGGGACATAATCCGGATCCAGGTCCTCAGGGGACATAACAAGGTACAAAATAACTCAAGCCATAAATAATGCAGTGCAGCAATAATGAATCAAAAGGGTAAACTATATAACCAGCTAAGTGATATGCAAGATGAGAGCAGCACTAGAACTCAGGCTGAAACAACTACAAGCTCTGTGTCGGGGAGCCGGTAGCAGTAATATCATGTGGTTGTCTAGCTCAGAGAGAGACTGAGACTCCGGCATAATATAATTAACCTGTAGCCTGTGTGACTCTCCAGCAATAAATGAAACAATAGGGGAATACTATATAACCAGCTAAGTGATATGCAAGATGAGAGCAGCACTATAACTCAGGCTGAGACCACTACAAGCTCTATGTCGGGGAGCCGGTAGCAGTGATATCATGTGGTTGTCTAGCTCGGAGAGAGACTGAGACGCGGCATAATATAATCAACCTGTAGCCTGTGTGACTCTCCCCACCCAATGTAATCATATATCTCATGTCCACAACGTCTCATGTCCATGCCACGCACGATCATAACTAATGCATCAAGTCATAATAATATCTAAGCATATAAAGAATATGTCATGCAACTTGTATCCTATACAGAATCACCATGAATATCTCAGGAAGATTCTGTCTCATGAATAGTGTCAAGTGTCCTGGGCTATGATATACTTGATAAGACAAGTACGATAAGGTAAAGGGTCACGATATAAATGTCTAGATGACGTTACCCAACTCCGTGTACGGTGTTGGCACCCGACTATTAATCGGACGCTAAGTAAGTCACACGGTCCTAGGTTAAGCATGTACAACAATATAAATACAGTCGGGGAAGGAGGAAGAGGGGAGATGGGGGCTCGGGGTGGCTAGGGCTCAGGCAGCCGGGATCGGGGAGAGGGCGGAGGAAGGCGAGGGGAGAGGTTGTCGAGGGCTGTGGGTCGTCGGTCGAGGGTCTGGGCGAAGGAGACAACGAGGGGAGAGGGTCAGGCGGAGGGCGGCGGTGGCAGAGGAGGGCAGGAGAGATGACGAAAGATTTCGACCGGTGAAGCGAGGGGATCGAGGGGTTTATAGGGTTGCCTGAATAGTGAAGAGGTTTCGGATTAGGATTAGGGTTCCGGCGGGTTAATGGGTTTGGGTCCGGGTCGGGTCGGGCGACGGATCCGGCCCGATCCACTAATGTTTAAGTGCGGGTTTCGGGTATTCGGGTTTCTGGTCGGGTTTAGATCCGACCCGACCCGACCCGCTAAGGTTGGGTTCGGTTGAACCGGGTCTGGGTTGGTTTGGTTTATTTTAGAAATAAACCGGGTTTATTTCTAGGGTTTAATTCGGTTTATTTAAACTTAGTTTTTAGGGCTTTAAAATGCTCCCGGGGTCCAATAAATTTCCGAAAAATTACCCTATGTCTAATTTTTTATTTTACACCATAAAATATTATTTCTATAATATTTTAATATTAATTAAAATTATTTAAAAATCATTTAATTAGAAAATACCTTAGTTTTATTTACAGAAAAATCCCAAAAAATTACAGAAAATTGTGAAAATCCAAATAAAAAAATTTCTAAAAATCAGAGGGTTTACAATCTACCCCTCTTAAGAGGATTGCGTCCTCACAATCAAAGAATAACCGGTCAACAGAGATGACACGGTTGTAAACATTATTCGAAGCACATCACGATCAAGGAGAATCAAGGTTGAGGGTGTAAGAATAGCATATAGGAAAAATCATTTCCCTAAGCATTAAAAGTTTTGCAATCTCCCGGATGAAGAAAATCTAGAAAACTATAGTTTTAGAAAAACTAGGTTATCACTTAAGAACATACTAGATTATCAATTATTAGCAAGTTCAAAATTACTAGGTTAAGGCTAAGGTCACGAACCAATACTAGACGAGAAAACTACGAATCACTTACGCACATTAGCTAATCCACGAGTCTGCACGTTCTCCAAGGTCATCGCGAAAGCTTGTCCACGTCCTTGTAGTCGATTCCTCTGCTGCTGAGCCTGCAGGAAGAGTAGTGCCTGGGGTATCAAAGGTGGCTTCGGCTGATACCCTCCTGGAGCTGGTGGTAGGACTTCTTCAACTTCCGTTTGTGGTACTCCCAATGCTGGATAGGTTGACCTCGGTACTGGTAACGCTTGTTGGTTAACCGTTGGTGCTTCTCCTCGATGCATCGTGCAACTTCTGGCTAAATGTTTGCTGGATCCGCAAATCAAGCACAGTCCCAACTTGCGTCTGTACTCCTTATTAATATGGCCTATCTTGCCACAGTAGTGACAAGTAGGAAGAACTAAGGCTCTTGGTGCTGCCCTTGGTGGTGGATTCATCTGTGGTCACTTTGCAGCTCTTTCCTGTTGTGCTTGGTCTGGTGCATACGGCCGCTTCTAGCTGGACTCTATCCTAGTGATGTACTCCATGGCCTGTGCTGTAGTAAGAACGTCCGTTGCAACGGAGTTGATTAACTTCCGTAGCTCAGAGCTAAATCTGTCGATGAACTTCTTCGCTTGGTTTTGCTGAGCTTCTTCATGAACCTTCTTATGGGCTTGCATCATCGCGTAGAACATTCGAAATATTTGTTGTTCGTCCATAGCCTGCCCTTATGGAAAGGTAGGTATCGATGGAGCAAACTGCGTCGATGGTGGAACGTCATCTTGCTGGATTCTCGTGGTATGCTGACTTGTTTGACTGCGTCGTTGAGCGGATTGACCTTCTTCTACTGGTGTTACTTCCTCTTCATTGGTTACCAAAGCATCCCGTGGTGATCTTGCAGGAATCTCGTTATTTATTCATGAATCCATAACTCTGCAACCAAAATAAACAATAAGAGGCGCACATGAATCAAGGCAGGATGCAAGTCAACAAATAAATTCGAATCCGATAGATGTCAAGAACGTTTCAAGCAAGTGGATGAGATCCTAAAAACTTATTCTATTCTTATTGCAGGCTTGCTTGGTCCCTAAGTTGAAACCGAACAATTTAGTCGTAGACCTGCATGGGCCACCACAAAAACTATGTCACGCCCCAGTCCCAAAATATCGAGGGACTAGCCACGTGGCAATGGCTAGCAGCACACACTGATGTACAAACCTAATTTAATGGATCCACCAGGACGTACTTAAGCTGTAGTACAACAATAAGGGTCTAGATATACTAATCTCATCCACAGAAATGAATACAACAATATCAGAATCATAAAGCAAGATCAATCTCAATAAAATATAAACTCGGAGAATAACCTGATAATGAGTCTGATACATCTGTCAAGATAAAAGAATAAAGCTAACCACAATAAATACTGAGTATGGAAACAGTACATACTCAGAAGATACCCTCAGGGATCACTCGTCTACTGGATCTGGTACTGCTCCGGTAACTGCTCCTGCTCATGCTAATGCTCCTGTCCCGTATACCTCGGGATCGATCTCGTCTGCTAATCCTGGGGACATAATCCGGATCCAGGTCCTCAGGGGACATAACAAGGTACAAAATAACTTAAGCCATAAATAATACAGTGTAGCAATAATGAATCAAAAGGGTAAACAATATAACCAGCTAAGTGATATGTAAGATGAGAGCAGCACTAGAACTCAGGCTGAAACAACTACAAGCTCTGTGTCGGGGAGCCGGTAGCAGTAATATCTTATGGTTGTCTAGCTCAAAGAGAGACTGAGACACCGGCATAATATAATCAACCTGTAGCCTGTGTGACTCTCCAGCAATAAATAAAATAATAGGGGAACACTATATAACCAGCTAAGTGATATGCAAGATGAGAGCAGCACTATAACTCAGGCTGAGACCACTACAAGCTCTGTGTCGGGGAGCCAGTAGCAGTGATATCATGTGGTTGTCTAGCTCGGAGAGAGACCGAGACGCCGGCATAATATAATCAACCTGTAGCCTGTGTGACTCTCCCCACCCAATGTAACCATGTATCTCATGTCCACAACGTCTCATGTCCATGCCACGCACGATCATAACTAATGCATCAAGTCATAATAATATCTAAGCATATAAAGAATATGTCATGCAACCTGTATCCTATACAGAATCACCATAAATATCTCAGGAAGATTCTGTCTTATGAATAGTGTCAAGTGTCCTAGGCTATGATGTACTTGATAAGACAAGTACGAGAATGTAAAGGGTCACGATATACATGTCTAGATGACGTTATCTAACTCCGCGTACGGTGTTGGCATCCGACTATTAATCGGACGCTAAGTAAGTCACACGGTCCTAGGTTAAGCATGTACAACAATATAAATACAGTCAAGGAAATAAATAACAAAACTGCAAAGTTGGCAAGGTACACTTGCCTGGGGTTCTGGCTCCAACTGTAGCTCTGGTCTCAGTGTGATTTTCAGGTACTCATTTGTTTGCTGAAATAAACATCACCATCAGATTCAAAAAATATCAAATAGCTAGAAATGCCTGTCCTTGAGTCCAATTTGGACACAGGGGCAAAAATGACAGTTTCTGGTCAAAGCGGGGTCCACATGTAGGCCGCTTCGCACCAAAAAAATGTGTCAGGGTCAAAGATATCTAAATTAGTCAAAATTAGTGTCAACAAGTCTAGAACGATGATATGAACCCAAGAGAACTTGCAGAACTGGATTCCGATGAGCCGGTCACAAAATCGTCCGTCAAGTGGAGCCGCGGGGCCCATGATACGTGATTTTGTCAACGTTCTCAGAATCGAACCAAACTTGGGTCACATGACCAGCGTATTGCTACGAGTCCGATGGCACAAGTTTCGTTTCGATCCGACATGTGTACACAAAGTTACGACATGATCCAGAACAGGCAGATACGGGACGTTGTCGGCGGATACGCGTTGATTCCGGTGTGCACGCACATCCAAATCAACTTTTGCAAAATCTCACACGACCTTATCAATGGAGCGCACGTTTCGGTGAAGACCGCGTGGGACCAAGTTGTCCCGTTTGGCTGGGCGTACTCAGTTCCGGGTGAAAATGGAGCGTTAGTTTTCCTGTTTTTGGATCGCGGTTTACGATCGCCACAGGACACGACGCATCGAGCGGGTTGCACGGGCATCGAGAGGGTTACACAGTCTATGCGTCACAACTGACGGAACAGAAAACGGAACAACGAGGAGAGAGAACGGGTTACCTGAATAGGGCTCCGTGGAACGATGTTCTTCGTGTCCGCGAGAAGTTGCGACATGACACAAATTGTGTCCGGGTACTGTGCGACAGTGTCCGGTCTAGGTTTAGGGTTTTTGCTGTTGGGGGCTTTGCCAGAGGCGCTCAGGCGGAGCTCGTCGGTCAGTGGGGCGGCCGGAGAGGCGGTGCTGGGCGGCCGGGGATGATGGCGGTGGAGCGGAGAGAGGGTCGAGCGGCGGGTCGAGGTGAGGAGACGGTGGAGAAAGGCGGCTCTGCGGGGTCGAAGGCGAGGGTGGTTAGGGTTCAGGGCGGTGGTCGATGGGGGATGCTGAGCGGTGGCGGGGAAGGGTTCGTCGAGGTCGGGGACGACGACGACTGAGGCGGAGGAAGGTGGAATCGGGGAAGGAGGAAGAGGGGAGATGGGGGCTCGGGGTGGCTAGGGCTCAGGCGGCCGGGATCGGGGAGAGGGCGGAGGAAGGCGAGGGGAGAGGTTGTCGAGGGCTGTGGGTCGTCGGTCGAGGGTCTGGGCGAAGGAGACAGCGAGGGGAGAGGGTCAGGTGGAGGGTGGCGATTGTAGAGGAGGGCAGGAGAGATGGCGAGAGATACCGGCCGGCGGAGTGAGGGGATCGAGGGATTTATAGGGTTGCCTGAACAGTGAATAGGTTTCGGATTAGGATTAGGGTTCCGACGGGTTAATGGGTTTGGGTCCGGGTCGGGTCGGACGACGGATCCGGCCCGATCCACTAATGTTTAAGTGCGGGTTTCGGGTATTCGGGTTTCGGGTCGGGTTTAGATCCGACCCGACCCGCTAAGGTTGGGTTCGGTTCAGTTGAACCGGGTCTGGGTTGGTTTGGTTTATTTTGGAAATAAACCAGATTTATTTCTAGGGTTTAATTCGGTTTATTTAAACTTAGTTTTTAGGGTTTTAAAATACTTCAGGGGTCCAATAAATTCCCGAAAAATTACCCTATGTCTAGTTTTTTATTTTACACCATACAATATTATTTTCATAATATTTTAATATTAATTAATATTATTTAAAAATTATTTAATTATAAAATACCTTAGTTTTAATTACAAAAAAATCCCAAAAAATTACAGAAAATTGTGAAAAATCTAAATAAAAAAATTTCTGAAAAATCAGGGGGTTTACACTATATATCTAGGCAAATATATATATATATATATATATATATATATATATATATATATATATATATATATATATATATAAGCACATATATCTATCTATCTATCTATCTATCTATCTATCTATATATATATATATATATATACATATATATATATATATATACATATATATATATATATATACATATATATATATATATATACATATATATATATATAGCTCTCTCTCTCTCTCTCTAAACTCTGCTGCTGCTACTACCTACTACTATGCAAACTGTTGCGGCTGCTGCTACGCAAAATGCTACGCTGCTGCTGCTAGCATATTGCCACTGCTGCTGCTGCGCTAGCTGCTGCGCTTGCTGCCGCGGCCGCGCTGCTGGCCTGCAGCTTCTGCTGCAGCTCCCTATGCAGCTGCCACTGCTGCTCTCTCTAATCTTCTCTCCTTCACTCCATCTCACTCTTCTCAATCTCTCTCCCTCTTATCTCTATCCCTCTATCACTCTATCTCACTAACTCTCGATACACACCAACACACACACACCTACACACATATATATATATATTTACACACACTCACACATATATATATAAACACACACACACACACACATATATACACACACACACATATATATATACACTCATATATACATATCTACACATATATATATATATAAACATACACACACACACTTATACATATATACCTATATATATATATATATATATATGTATCATACACTCAAACACACACACAGCACACACTCTCACACACACACACACAAACACACTCACAAACACACACTCTCACACACACTAACACACACTCTCACAAACACACACTCTCACACACACTAACACACACACAAACACACTCACCACACACACTCAACCCACAACAAACACACTACCCACACACATAAAAACACACACACACACACACACACACACACACACACACACACACACACACATATATATATATATATATATATATATATATATATATATATATATATATATATATATATATATATATAAATATATACTCAAAAACTCTAATACACACTCTCCGAGGCTAAACTAACCCGCACACAAGTCCAAAATCTAGAAACCAAGTCAAAATGGCTATTCGGTCATTTCGACGAACACGTGGAGTGTGATTCGTGATACCTCGTGAAACGCACACCAAACCTACTCGGAATCGATCCAAATTTTTTCCATAAGTTCTAATCAATGTCTTGAACCTCAAAAAAAATGCTAACTCTCTAATTCTAGGTCCGTGACAAAATTTCACAGGCATGTGGAACCCACGACGACGAAAAACTCCCAAATCGTTCGAAACGTCCAAATCTCTGCGACACGGTCTCATGTGTCCTAACGGGGACACGTACTCACCCTCAAGACACCCAAGCACGTCTACCTAGGTCCGTCTAACCTAGGACAACACCCAAAATTGGGTCAATCTCGGATTTCACCCAAAATTAACACAAAACCTAATGTCAAATTCTCCAAACACATCCAAACAAGCTCCAACTTCCTCCCATGGGTAGACCTAAGGTCTAGGAAGATTCTAAACTACTAATTACACTATATTAGAGTAATCACAAGGATAAAAAATTAGGGTTTACCTCTTGGGAGTTGGAATCCCAAGGCAAAAGTCTCCAAAAAGCCCCAAATTCACCACACCAAGCATCCAAGCCTCCAAACCAAGCCTCTACACCAAATCTAAGCTCTACACACCTAGGTTAGAGAAAAGCAAAGGGTTAGGGTTTGCATCTATGGAATAAATAAAGGAAGGAAGAGAGGAAAGTGAAAAAAACTTACTTGGAGAGAAGAAATTGGAAGAAGGAAAGAAGAAGAAAATGGGAAGAAGAAGAATAGAATGAGGGAATGGGGGGTTCGGTCATGAAGTGTTAGGATTTGGGGGGGGGGCGTCTATACACATAGAAATAGGGTTAGGGTTAGACACAAGGACTAAAATGCCCTCCAAATTAGTCATCCAACTTGGATTTAGGTTTGGGGTTTCCTAAACACATTCTAACTAATCCAAAACTCTCCAATTAGCTAATTAAAAATATAATAACTATTCTAAACCCATAAATAAGTCTGACAAAGGTGTTGGTTGGGTCTGACATGGGTCCACTAGGGTCTAACATGGGTCCAGGCTAGCCAAAACCCTAAAATAACTAATAAAAATAAATACAACCAAGTAATTAAATATTAATACAAATATTTATGATAAATACACAATTTACCAAATTAAAATAAAAAAATATGCTGCCCTGGAAATGGGGTAGTGACATCTTCAGTCTTTAGTTCTTTGTTCAGCACGGGTCCAATCTTGAACGCAGACACAAGCTTCCAAAATATCTGGCAGCAACCGACTCCTCTTCTTGCTTAGCATCCTTGAACCTGCACTAAAATAAGATTCCGATGCTATCGTGGACATCGGGACAATTACAATATCGTATGCTATAGAAGAAAGTACATGATAAATTTTTTCGTGTCTCTTCCACCATTCTAAAATTGAATAATAAGATAAAGAGTATCTTCATCTTCTTCATAAGAATTTAGATATAAAGACAATTCTTGTATAGGTTGGGAAAATTATTTTTGTTTCTTCCTCTGTAGTACACTTTTAGCATATGATAATTTAGACATAAAATCAGAGCTACTACCTTGAACGGTTGTACTGGGTTGGGTGGATACAACTCTTTCTTCATATAAAGCAATTAAACTATCTAAAACATCCATAATTTATACTTTCAAACTACCTATTTCAACTCTCATATTATCTTGAAAATCGTCTAATAAAATATATACACCATCTAATTTAATCTTATGATAAAAAATCGAAGCCAAACAATATAAAAGAGGTATATTACCCCAATATTTTTTAAATTTGGCTTCCATTTTGGCAACAACATAATCAAAACTATAAATATTTCTATATTTACAAAATAAATAAGGCATGTTAAGAATTTTTGTTAAAGCTAAAAGAGAAGTTAGATAATAAACTCCAGATAGAATACATGTAGCATTGTAAAATAATTCTAAAAATTTAAAAATAGAAGTAGCAATTAACCAATCATTCTCAGTTAGTTGATAATCAAAACAAGGATTAGCATTACAATAATGTGTAATAACATCTTTAAACTTAATCGAAGATTGCAACATTAAATAAGTAGAATTTTATCCATGTGGTGCATCCTTAACAAATCGCCTAAAAGTAACACTATATTGTGTACATAAAATTTTAAAAGCTGGTTGTCTACTTGCAGAAGAGTTCAAACTATGTAAACATGATCTAAGATTTTCTAAATTTTGTTAAAATAATTCAAGACATTTTTGTACAATCAAATTAATAATATGATAAGCACATCTAAGATAAAAAAAGTCTACTTCTAACATATGCGTAAATTGTGTTTTCAAAACATTAATAGAAGCTGTGTTATTACTAGCATTATCAAAAAAAATCAAAACTATTTGATTGTGAATATCATATTCACGTACAAATTGCAATATAGCGCCACCGATTACAACGCATGTATGTAAAAATTCTAAAGGCCTTAGACAAATGATACATTTTTGCAACATCCATTTTGGATCTATATAATGTACCATGATACAAATATAAGCATAATTTTGCTTAGTAGTCTATATGTCAAAAGTTAAAGCTAATTTACTAACATGCATAAAACTTTCTTTCAAAACAACCATATCTTTTTAAAAAAAATTCAGAGCCTCTGCTCTAGCAGTAGATCTAGAAACTTTAGTAAACAAGGATTAAGGGTATTATTTGCATATTTATAATAGAAATTACTCTCACCAAATGTAAATGGTTGTTCCTCACATATCATATATCTTGCTAACTCAGTCTTGTTACGAGCATCAGAATAAGTAAAGTTACCTAAAGAAGATCCTTGACCACCTGTAATTAGCTGTGTTTGTGTTGTCACACCCCGATTTTTGCTAAATCGATAATCGTCCCCCAGGCGTGATGCCGTGCGAGCGTAAGGCGCGCCCGCACAAGGCCTAGGCATAATGATATACTTTAGAAACATATGTAACAGAGTACGCAAATAAGATACCATACATTGAATATAGAAAAGTTCTCTTTATTGATAATGAACATCTGGTTACAGACACTTGACTCAAAATTAATAAGGATGCCGCACGGACTAATAATTTGGACGCAAATTAAGATAGACGATACATACATTACATACCTTACTATTATTTCAAAAGAGCAAACCACCTTGGGTGCGTGTTAGCACTATCACCTAGGAGCTTCAAAATGGGTATGTGCACGCTCCTTGTCATGACCCGCACCCGCTTTTCGGATACGAGTATGTGGCCAAGTTCAGCCTACGCCGTAGCACCGACGGTAGTACGCTCTAGCGATCACGAGGCTCGAAGACCTCTCGCAATATAAGTAGCCAGTCCGGATCCGCGCTCCTGCAAATACTCATGAATAATACACCTGGAAAGGGGCCAGGTCCTCAGAGGGACATAACAAGATACATAAAAGCATGCCATAAAGTAAATACTGTAAAAACTCCAGGGTGACCTAACCATCTAAGTGAAATACAACTTGAGGAAAACTTTGAGAGTATGGAAAAGTGTAGGCTAGACATATGCTGACGTAATTCATCAATCGTGACAACTGGCTAGTATATGCCATATTTGCCCCCTATAACACGGGTACATTAATATAATAACGTCCAACGTTCTCTAGAGTGTGGTATCTGTAACGTCCATCATTCCGAAGAATGAGGTATATGTAAAATCACTAAGTAACGTCCAACACTCTAAGGAACATGGTATCTGTATAAATAATAACGTCCGTATCACTCTGTCAAGTACGGTATCTGTATAAATAATAACGTCCGTATCACTCCGTCGAGTGCGGTATCTGTATAAAGGAGGTGGGTGTCTCATACGCCTATTAGTCGTCCTCCCCGCCCAATGATCTATGCATGTTGTATCCACAACACGCTGTAGCTACTATGCCGCGGCGTCGTAACTCTGGCTCATATTCTATCGTTAGAACGATAGTCCAACCTTACAACCAAACAAGGACAAGGATGGAACCATCGTACCACTCTAGTCTATGCCCCGTCTACTAATAACTGCTAAGTCTTCTAACATGCATCACTATTAACAGTTATTCCCTATCCGTCGCACGCCTACACGTACAGGTGGCCAACCACATACACAGGTCCGTGCTCTACATGAGACTCACAACACGTGTAAGAAATGTGTCAAGGCCTGAGAGTCATACCAATAACTCCACAACTTTAGGTGGGTCTACTAGACACTAGGTCAGACACTGTCATAACGTCAACGCCTCCGTTGACTGAACCCGAGTCTCTCTCGAACGCGCACAGTTATATAATATAAATATACACATAATAATACAGAATTTAAATAATACAACAAGATAAGGTATACTTGCCTGGCAAGAGAGCTGCAGAGTGTAATGTCCAGATGTCAAACACCAAGAGTCAGAAACTACGGCCTCAGAATGAACGTCTTCGGATGCTGAAATACTCATTACCAATATTCCCAGAATAAGCAAAATAGCTAGAAGTTACTCCTCTTTCGTCCAATTTGGACACAGGAGCAAAACGGTAATTTTGGATCAAAACGGACTCCACATGTGGGCCACTTTGTACCGAAAAGCGTGTCAAGGATAAAGGCCACTAAATAGGACAAATTATAGGTCAAACAAACTCTAAATATCAGTACGAACTTAACGGTACATCCAAATATGAATTTCGGTGAGCCGAACATAATTTTGCCCAAAAAGTCAACCGTGGGGCTCGCCAATTGGTGACTTGGTCAACTGTCTCAGAATTACGTAAAAATTGGGTCACAGGACCAGCGTGATACCACGAGTCCAGTGGTGCAAGTTTCGTCGTATTCTGACGAACATGCACAAAATACGCAGGGCTTTTACAAAAATTGTGACACGGGAGATTTGTTGCGGATACGGACTGATTCCGACGCGCACACGCGTCCAATTCAGTTTTCGCGGAATCTCACACGTCCGAGTACGCTGCGCGCACCTTTTGGTACACTTGGTACACGACGGAGGTCCCATTTGGCGGCGCGCACTCCGTATCGCAATTTTTGGAAATATAAAAAAGTAGGTTTTTGGGATTTTCTAACTAATTTAATTCTACACACAGTAATTAATAAATTAATATATTTGACAGAAAATAAACTAGGTCAAGTGGTCTTCGCATACCAACAAGAAAAACTAAATTCGGATCTCTGTGGTGGGAGATACAAATCCGTGAACAGGGATGGTTGCAACAGATTTTCTGGGATTTAAAATGTCGCAGTTTTTTATCGACTTGGCATCAATTTTTAACTAGGTTTGCGCGCTGTTCGAGACCATCTAATGCACAAATATGGAAGGCGGATAGGTGAGGATCATACTGGCGAAGATGGGATCAATTTTGGTCGAGCAGGGGCGCAGGAAACAGAGCCTGAACAGAGCTTCGCTGCAGTTAAATTCTGCTGCGCGCGGGGTGCGCTGTTGTTCACCTTCGTCGTCGAGTGGTTTTCGGCGGTCTGGGTGGACAGCGGCGGCGCGGTCGAAGGCTGAGGGCTGGCGGCGGTCAGGTGGAGTAGATGGGAAGTCGATCTAGGGTTACGGTTTAGAAAAGAGGTGATATATATATATATAGGAGGGAGAGAGATCGTGAGAGAGGGTCGGGGGAGAGGCTCCGCGCGGGGCTCGCATCTTGCGGCTGCTGCTGTTTCTATTTTACACATAAAGGGGCGGGTGCAGGTTAGGGTTTTAAAGTGGGTTTCGGGTAGATTAGGGAATGAGTTTGGGTAGTGGTCCATTAAGGTTTTTAAATTCTTTTCTTTTCTTCTCCTTCTTCTTTCTTTTTCTTATTTTCTATTTCTATTTTAATTGCTAAGCATTAACTATATACATATATATATATATATATATATATATATATATATATATATATATATATATATATATATATATATATATATATATATATAATTTCTAGAAATTTATTATTGTATACCTTTAAGCTAGCAACTGTCCAAAGGATCTCCTACATGAAATAAATTAGAGAAAATTTCTAATGGTTCCATAAATCCCCTAAATGCACAAACTCCTAAAATAAAATTTTAATAAATTCTATTTCTCCTAATTTGCTTATAATTACTACAATTAAATTAATAATTAATAAAAAATAATTAATACGGTTTTTCGAATTAGGGGTTTTACAGTCTGGTTCGCTCAAGGTGCTTGACCTTGATCTTGAGGCGGACGATTTGGTTTTCGTTGTTGGTTTGGTCCTCTCTCCCGACAGTTCACTGTCATATGCCCCGGGCGACCATATTTAAAACATGCTCCATTGAATACTCGACAATTTTGAGCGATGTGTCCGACATGATTACACCGGTTACAGACGAGCTCACTACCTTTCCCTGGGTTTGCACCCTAATAACAGTCGTTGTTGGGACGCTTTGATGCGTTGTTACCTCCTGCGTTACTAGGGGACTTGTGATGGAAATTTTGTACAGCGCTGGTGCGAACTGGGGGGTACTACTGCTATAAGGAAAGGGCGTGGTTTAGAGACTCACACATGGTACGGTACTGGGGGACGATGATGTGGGCACGAATAGAAAGTCACAGTCCTATTTTAAATCGTCGAGCTTGACTTTTGGCATCACCGAGAGGAGACTTGGCAAATTTTGTAAGCCTGTTGAATTCTGCGGCGTACTACCGCACTGTCATATTTCATTGTTGAAGATGTGTAAATTCGTCTTCTTTCTCGTGACGGACGGCGGGTGGAAGGTACTCCTTGTCACGCCCCAGTCCCAAAATACCGTGGGACTAGACACGTGGCAATGGCCAGCAGTACGCACCGATGGACAAACCCAATTTAATGGATCCATCAGGGCATACTTAAGCTGTAAAACAAGTCTACGACAATCAAGGCACAACTAATCTCATCCACACAAGATATAAAATATGATCCACAGAATAAATAAGGAATGTAAATCATCAATGCGTCTCACAAAGTACTTCGGAAAACAACCCGATAAATATCTAGTACAATGGTTCAACAGACCAGAAAGTAAAAGACTGAAATAAATAATAAAAGCTGAGCATGAACATGGATGATCAAGAGAAGTCTTCAGCTAAGACCTCATCCTCAGATGGCGGTACAGCTCCTGGATCGGCTCCTCCTGCTGCGGTCCCATATACCTCGGGATAAATCTCGTCTGCAAAATCTGGGGACAAAATCCATATCCAGGTCCTCAGGGGACATAGCAAGGTACAAGAAAGCTCATGCCAAAATAGATACAGTGCAGCAAATAATGAAGTAAGCAGGGTAAGTATGTAACATCTGTATAAATGCAAGAGAGAATATCAGTAGTACTCAGGTTGAACAACTACAAGCTCTGTGTAGGGGAGCCGGTAGCAGTGGTGTCAGGAGGTGGTCTAGCTCAGCGGGAGACTGAGTAGCCGGCATAACAAAATCAACCTGTAGCCTGTGAATCTATCAAGCAATAGATGGAACAATAAAGGAATACTAAAATAACCAGATAAGTGATATGCAAGATGAGAGCAGCACTAGAACTCAGGCTGAAGCATACTACAAGCTCTGTGTAGGGGAGCCGGTAGCAGCAGTAATAATGAGTAATGGGCCAAGCTCGGGCTTCAGAGTCTTGGGCCTCACAATAGTAGGGGTGTATATATATAATCAGCCTGTAGTCTGTGTGTCTCTCCCCACCCAATGTAACCACGCAAATCATGAACATAACGTCTCACGTCCATGTCAGCGGGGTCATAACTAATGCACAAGTCATAATGTATCTAGACTATAGTATCTCTATAAGTCCTGTATCCTATACAGAATCACCACGAATATCTCGGGAGGATCCTGTTTTATGAACAGTATCGAGTGTCCTGGGTCATAGTGTACTTGGTAAGACAAGTACGAGAAGATATAGTGTCACGTATGTCCATATCTACATGACAATACCCAACACCGCGTACGATGTTGGCACCCGACTGATAATCGGACGCTAAGTATGTCATACGGTCCTAGGTTAATCATGCACAGTAATACAATGAAGCAAGAAAAATAGGTAACAATACTACAGAGTTGGCAAGGTACACTTGCCTGATGTTTGAATATCAACTGTCGTCCTGGTATCGGTGGATCCGGTAGGTGCTACTCCAAAAGCTGTAATAAACATCACCAATAGTCTCAGAAGATATCAAATTGCTAGAAATGCCTGTCCTTACGTCCAATTTGGACACAGGGGCAAAAAGGTCATTTTCGGGCCAAAGCGGTTTCCATATGTGGGCCCGCTTAGCACCAAAAAGCGTGTCAGGGTCAAAGGTCTCCAAATTACTCTAACTTAGTGTCTACAAGTCAGGAACGATGATACGAACCCAACGGAACTTCCAGAATTGGATTCCGATGAGCCGATCACAAAATCACCTGTCAAGTGGAGCCTGTGGGGCCCACGATACGCGATTTTGTCAACGTTCTCAGAATCAGACCAAACTTGGGTCACAGGACCAGCGTATTACTATGAGTCCGATGGCATAATTTTTGTCTCGATCCGACGTGTGTACACAAAGTTACAGCGTGTTCCAGAAAGGTCGGATACGGGGTGTCGTCGGCGGATACGGGTTGATTCCGGGGTGCACGCACCTCCGAATCGACTTCTGTAAAATCCCACACGACCGTATCAACGACACGCACGGTTCGGTAAAGACCGCATGCGACCAAGTCATCCCGATTGGCGGGGCGCACTCAGTTCCGGGGTGGAACGGGAATTGTTTTTCCTGTTTTTGGATCACGGTGTACGATCACCACAGGACGCGATGCACCCAGCAAGTTGCACGGGCACTGAGAGGGTCATACAGTCTAGGCATAGCAACTGACGGAATTGAAAATGGAGATACGCGTTGGGAGAAATCGGTACCTGAACAGGGCCCCGTGAGTTCTGAAATTCACGTGTCCGAAAGCCAATTTTGACGCGAGCCGAGTCCTGGTCGTGTCCTCGCGGTGTGTCCGGTTGCTGTGTCCTGACCTAGGGTCTGACTCGGGACAGCGGGGTGTTGCTGGAGAGGGTCGACGAGGTTGCTAGGCGGCGGTCCTGTGAATTGTCGACTGATGCTTGGGACGACGGTGGGGCAGTGCTCGATGTGGTAGCGGTCGGCTACTGCTGACTCGCCGGAGGGGTGATCGGGGTTAGGCGCGGCTGCGTCTAGGCAGGGACTCGTCGGCGTGGGCGGCGGGTTGCGAGGTCGAGGGGCGGCGGTGGACGATCGGCAGGGAGAAGTTGGGGGTTCTGCGAGTCGGGGTACTCGCTGTCGATGGCGGTCGGTCGGCGTTGCTTGACGGAGCGGCGGATAGGCTGGAGGTAGGGGTCGGCTGAGATGAGAAGGGGAATTAGGGTGGCGGCGGCGGCTTAAATAGCCTGAACAGTGTTCACAGCTAGGGTTTGCAGCGGGTTTCGGGTTGGTTTGGTTCGGGTTTGGTTCACCATCCAATAGCTTTTAGTCCTTAAATCGTTGCTCCGGAGTCCAATAATTTTACCGAAAAATGCCACGCGTCCGGTTTTCTATTTTACACAATAATTTATTACTTCCAGAATATTTTAACACCCTTTGGCCACACTTAAAATTCTTCAAATCACAATCATCTTTGTTTTAATTTCCAGAAATACCAAAATCGAAGTAACTCATTTTAAAATTATTCTCAAAATTCATGGTGTTTACAATCTTCCCTCCTTAAAAGGATTGCGTCCTCGCAATCAAAGAATAAGCTACTAACGAAAACTATAAAAATACAAGGTTGCTTAGTTTACAACTGTCTCCTCTAACAGGTGGGGGTAACGCTGGCGCATACTATCTTCTCGTTTCCAGGTCGATTCGCCAGGGGAATGATGTTTCCATGCTACACGGACCAGTCTGATTGTCTGCCCCTGCAATGTCTTCTCACTGACGTCGATGATGCCAACTGGTTGTTCCTCATATCTCAAACTTGGGCCCACTGCGATCTCTGAATGATCGACTACGTGACTTGGGTCGGTCACGTACCTTCGCAGCTGTGAGATGTGGAATACGTTATGCACTCCTTCTAGTGATGGAGGTAATGCAAGACGGTAAGCCACCACACCAACACGCTCTAGGATGTCGAATGGCCCAATATACCTTGGGCTCAGCTTGCCTCTGCTCCCAAATCTGATAGTACCACGAGTGGTCGAAATCCTCAAGAACACGTGATCTCCTTCTTTGAACTCTAGGGGACGTCTGTGCGTATCTGCCCAATGCTTCTGTCTGTCTTGGGCTGCTCGCAGATGGTTCTGAATTTGTTTCACCTTTTCCACTGTTTGCGTTACCAACTCTGGACCCAGTATTTGACGTTCACCAACGTCACTCCAACATATAGGCGATCTGCACTTCCTTCCGTATAAAGCTTCAAATGGTGCCATCTGGATGCTGGCCTGATAACTATTGTTGTAGGAGAACTCTACTAAGTAGAAATGATCTTCCCAAGATCCTCCGAAGTCTAACATACATGATAGCAACATGTCCTCCAATATCTGAATGGTGCGTTCTGATTTTCCATCTGTCTGGGGGTGATATGCCGTGCTGAATTTGAGTCTGGTGCCCAGACCCTCTTGCATGCTTCTCCAGAAATGAGAGATAAATCTTGAATCTCGATCCGATATAATACTGACCGGCACTCCATATAATTTGACGATTTATCGCATATACATGTCGGCTAGTACCTCTGTGGACTGTCCCACTCTAAATGGCAAGAAGTGTGCCGATTTAGTGAGTCTATCCACGATAACCCATACTGCGTCTCTTCCGCTGGGGCTCCTCGAGAATCCTGTGACAAAATCCATCGTGATATGCTCCCATTTCCATTCTGGTATCGGAAGCGGCTGTAACATACCTGCAGTCCTCTGATGCTCGGTCTTTACTTGCTGGCAGACTAAGCATTTGGCCACAAATCTTGCAATCTCTCTTTTTATTCCGTGCCACCAGTAATACTGTCTCAAGTCTCGGTACATCTTGGTTCCTCCTGGGTGAACAGAGTACATAGAGCTATGTGCTTCAGTCATTAACTCCTGTCTTAATTCTCCATTTGGAACATACAGGCGATTTTCAAACCTCAATGTCCCGTCTTCGTGTATGCGAAGTCCTGTCTGCATACCCGCTTCTGTCCTCTCTTTCAACCTTCTGAATCTAGCATCGGTGGGCAATGCCTCTTTAATCTTCTCCATGAGTGATGACTGAATCTCGAGATTAGCCATCAAGCCATTCTGTCCCGGTAACACAACCTCTATCTGAAGCTCCTGTAGATCCTTCAATAACTCGGACTGCATCGTCAAGAAATAAGCCGTAGGCTTCCTGCTTAGTGCATCTGCTACAACATTCACCTTTCCCGGATGATACTGCAGATCTATGTTAAAATCTACCATCAATTCAAGCCAGCGTCTCTGCCTCATGTTAAGCTCCTTCTGAGTATATACATACTTCAGACTCTTGTGATCTGTAAAGATGTCTACTTTCTCCCCATAAAGGTAGTGCCTCCAAATCTTCAATGCAAATATAACTGCTGCTAACTCCAGATCATGTGTTGGGTAGTTCTTCTCGTAGACCTTCAGTTGTCTCGACGCATAAGCAATGAACTTGCCATGTTGCATCAAAACACATCCCAGTCCACTACCTGATGCATCACTGTAAACAACAAAACCTCCTGACCCTGAAGGAAGAGTCAAGACAGGGGCTGTTGTTAATCTTCTCTTCAGTTCTTCGAAGGCCTTCTGGCAGTCTTCTGTCCATATAAACTCCTGGTCTTTGCGTGTCAGCTTCGTCATCGGTTCTGCAATCCTCGAAATTTTTTCTACAAACCTCCGGTAATATCCCGCAAGTCCGAGAAAACTCCTCACCTCTGCAACTGATGTGGGTGTAGGCCAAGTCTTTATTGCCGCAACTTTCTCTGGATCCACTGAAAGTCCTTCTCCTGAGATGATATATCCCAAGAAAGGTACTTTGTCCATACAGAACTCACACTTACTGAGTTTGGCATATAACTTTTCCTGCCTCAAGGTCTCTAACACGATTCTGAGATGCTCCTCGTGCTCTTCAGGGCTCTTGGAATATATGAGAATGTCATCAATGAACACCACCACGAATTTATCCAAGAACCGATGAAAGACTCTGTTTATTAAGCTCATAAACACTGCTGGCGCGTTGGTTAAACCAAACGGCATCACCAAGAACTCATAATGCCCATACTTCGTCCTGAAAGCTGTCTTCGGGATGTCTTCCTTCCTCACCTTGATCTGATGATAGCCGGATCGAAGGTCAATCTTCAAAAATACCCTTGCACCACTCAACTGATCGAATAGATCATCAATGCGTGGTAAGGGATACCTGTTCTTGATGGTCACGGCATTCAGTGCCCTGTAGTCAATGCACAATCGTACTGTTCCATCCTTCTTTGGCACAAATAATATGGGTGCTCCCCAAGGTGAAACACTGGGCTGAATGAAACCTTTCTCCAAAAGATCATCAACCTGTTCCTTCAATTCCACTAACTTCTTAGGTGCCAGCCGATATACTGATGAAGTGATTGGTTCTGCTCCTGGAGTTAAGTCTATTGTGAATTCTATTTCCTGATCAGGTGGTAAACCTGGAAGGTCATCAGGAAATACATCCACAAATTCTGATATGACTCTTGGGTAACCTGTCTCCCCTTCTACAGATAGTACCCTAAGAGTAGGCTGAACTCCTTGCTCTACTGCTCCTCGGAGAAACTCGAATTCTCGATGTCCTGGCGGTCTAAATATAACCCGCCCAAGTCGGCAATCAAGAGTCGCATGGTACTGACTTAACCAGTCCATACCAAGTACGACATCATAGTCCGGCATAGAAAATATCAGGAATTGAGCTCGCATCTCTCGGCCACAAACTACTACAGAACATGATCTACAGACGTCACTAACCGGAATAATTCTGCCTCCCGTAAGAATTCTCTTCATCTTCGGAAGGGGTGCGGTAGCTACTCTATGGGTGGCTACAAAGCTAGCTGCTATAAATGAATACGATGCTCCAGAATCAAATAATGCTACAGCTGGTAATGAAGCTACTAAAATAGTACCTGCGATGACCTCGCCTGCTGTAGCCTCCTCCTCAACAGCTAAAGTGAATGCCTGTCCTCGCCCCTGTGCTTGGCCTCGCTGCTGCTGAGCCTGCTGAAATAAAGCTGCCTGTGGTGCCAGGGGTGGTCTCTGCTGATTCCCTCATGGGCCTGGTGGCCTGACGCCTCCAACTCCTGCCTGCTGTGCTCCTACTGCTGGATAAGTTGGTCGTGGTGCAGGCAAAGCTAATCCCGGTGCTCCCTCTCTGCGCTCGGTGCAGTCTCTGGTCTGATGCTGGTTGGACCCGCAAGCCAGGCATAGTCCTAACTTGCGTCTGCATTCTCTCTCGATGTGACCTATCTTGTCGCAGTGGTGACAAGTAGGGAGAGATATGGCCCTGTGTGCTGTCCTCTCTGGCATACTCCTCTGGGTCCGCTTTGCTGAATCCCCATGTCCTGTCCTTGATGGTGCCGATGTAATATGCCTCTTCAGTGTCGACTCCCTTCTAGTGACGCACTCCATGCGTCGGGCTGCTGCGAGAATGTCGGTATAAGATATAGGTACGACCGATCCAATCAATCTCTGAAGCTTGAACTTCAGCCCGTCAAAGAACTTCTCAGCTTTTTCTTCCTCCGTCGAAATCAATGTCGGGGCAAAGCGGCTCAGGCGAATAAATTTCGCATTGTATTCTTCTACTGTCATGTTGCCTTGAATAAGACGGTGGAACTTGTCCCTGAGCTCTGACCGTGCTACTGCGGGAATATACATCTCTCTGAAGAGTCTGTAGAACTCTTCCCAGGTGACTCGGTCCTGTCCGAGCCTCATCTCCTCTGCTAACCACCAGTGATGTTCATTCTCCGTTAACTGCATTCTGACTGCAGTCATCCACTTCTCTCTAGGAAGTTCAGCGGCTTTCAACTGATGCTGAATGTTCGTGAGCCATTCATGAACTTCTGTTGGCCCCTCTTTACCAAAAAATGTACGAGGCTTGAGCTGACGGAAGTCGGTGATAGATCCCGTCGTCGTTCGCCTCGCTGGTGGATTTGCCTACTCCAATGCGGATACCAGGCTGGTTCTCAGATTCTCGGCCTCCTGACGTTGTGCTTCTTGCTGAATCTGTTGCTGTGCTTGCATCATAGCATACATCATCTGGAATATCTGTTGCCCGTCCATGGCTTATCCTGGCGGGAAGGCTGGCATCTGGGGAGTGAACTGTGGTGGAGGTGGGATGTCATCTCTCCGGAACCTTGGATTAGGCTAACCGGTTTGATCGCTCTGTGATGCTTGTCCTCCACTTCCAGGAGTCACTCCATCTCCATAAGTAACCACAGCGTCGTGTGGTGTATCCAAAGGAATCTCGTCTCCGTTCCTGGGATCCATTTCTCTGCAACCAAAAGATAAACTATAAGAACGCTCATAGGAGTCAACACAGGATGCAAATCAAGTAACAATTTCGAGTTCGATATAGAGTTCAAGAATGGTTCAATTAATGGATGAGATCCTATAACTTATCCTATCCTCGGGGCAGGTTGGTTCAGTCCCTAAGTTGAAACCGAACAATTTAGTCGTAGACCTGCATAGGCCACGACAAAAACCATGTCACGCCCCAGTCCCAAAATACCGTGGGACTAGACACGTGGCAATGGCCAGCAGTACGCACCGATGGACAAACCCAATTTAATGGATCCATCAGGGCATACTTAAGCTGTAAAACAAGTCTACGACAATCAAGGCACAACTAATCTCATCCACACAAGATATAAAATATGATCCACAGAATAAATAAGGAATATAAATCATCAATGCGTCTCACAAAGTACTTCAGGAAACAACCCGATAAATATCTAGTACAATGGTTCAACAGACCAGAAAGTAAAAGACTGAAATAAATAATAAAAGCTGAGCATGAACATGGATGCTCAAGAGAAGTCTTCAGCTAAGACCTCGTCCTCAGATGGCGGTACAGCTCCTAGATCGGCTCCTCCTGCTGCGGTCCCGTATACCTCGGGATAAACCTCGTCTGCAAAATCTGGGGACAAAATCCATATCCAGGTCCTCAGGGGACATAGCAAGGTACAAGAAAGCTCATGCCAAAATAGATACAGTGCAGCAAATAATGAAGTAAGCAGGGTAAGTATGTAACATCTGTATAAATGCAAGAGAGAATATCAGTAGTACTCAGGTTGAACAACTACAAGCTCTGTGTAGGGAAGCCGGTAGCAGTGGTGTCAGGAGGTGGTCTAGCTCAGCGGGAGACTGAGTAGCCGGCATAACAAAATCAACCTGTAGCCTGTGAATCTATCCAGCAATAGATGGAACAATAAAGGAATACTAAAATAACTAGATAAGTGATATGCAAGATGAGAGCAGCACTAGAACTCAGGCTGAAGCATACTACAAGCTCTGTGTAGGGGAGCCGGTAGCAGCAGTAATAATGAGTAATGGGCCAAGCTCGGGCTTCAGAGTCTTGGGCCTCACAATAGTAGGGGTGTATATATATAATCAGCCTATAGTCTGTGTGTCTCTCCCCACCCAATGTAACCACGCAAATCATGAACATAACGTCTCACGTCCATGTCAGCGGGGTCATAACTAATGCACAAGTCATAATGTATCTAGACTATAGTATCTCTATAAGTCCTGTATCCTATACAGAATCACCACGAATATCTCGGGAGGATCCTGTTTTATGAACAGTGTCAAGTGTCCTGGGTCATAGTGTACTTGGTAAGACAAGTACGAGAAGATATAGTGTCACGTATGTCCATATCTACATGACAATACCGAACACCGCGTACGATGTTGGCACCCGACTGATAATCGGACGCTAAGTATGTCACACGGTCCTAGGTTAATCATGCACAGTAATACAATGAAGCAAGAAAAATAGGTAACAATACTACAGAGTTGGCAAGGTACACTTGCCTGATGTTTGAATATCAACTGTCGTCCTGGTATCGGTGGATCCGGTAGGTGCTACTGCAAAAGCTGTAATAAATATCACCAACAGTCTCAAAAGATGTCAAACTGCTAGAAATGCCTGTTCTTACGTCCAATTTGGACACAGGGGCGAAAAGGTCATTTTCGGGCCAAAGCGGTTTCCATATGTGGGCCCGCTTAGCACCGAAAAGCATGTCAGGGTCAAAGGTCTCTAAATTACTCCAACTCAGTGTCTACAAGTCAGGAACGATGATACGAACCCAACGGAACTTCCAGAATTGGATTCCGATGAGCCGATCACAAAATCACCTGTCAAGTGGAGCCTATGGGGCCCACGATACGCGATTTTATCAACGTTCTCAGAATCGGACCAAACTTGGGTCACAGGACCAGCGTATTACTACGAGTCCGATGGCGTAAGTTTCGTCTCGATCCGACGTGTGTACACAAAGTTATAGTGTATTCCAGAAAGATCAGATACGGGGTATCGTCGCCGGATACGCGTTGATTCCGGGGTGCACGCACCTCCGAATTGACTTCTGCAAAATCCCACACGACCGTATCAACGACACGCACGGTTCGGTAAAGACCGCGTGCGACCAAGTCGTCCCGATTGGCGTGGCGCACTCAGTTCCGGGGTGGAACGGGGTATTATTTTTTCTGTTTTTGGATCGCGGTGTACGATCATCACAGGACGCGATGCACCGAGCAAGTTGCACGGGCACCGAGAGGGTCATACAGTCGACGCATATCAACTAACGGAATTGAAAACGGAGATACGCGTTGGGAGAAATCGGTACCTGAACAGGGCCCCGTGAGTTCTGAAATTCACGTGTCCGAAAGCTAATTTTGACGCGAGCCGAGTCCTGGTCGTGTCCTCGCGGTATGTCCGGTTGCTGTGTCCTGACCTAGGGTCTGACTCGGGACAGCGGGGCGTTGCTGGAGAGGGTCGGCGAGGTTGCTAGGCGGCGGTCCTGCACAACTGTCCGGAGTCGACGGGGAATTGTCGACTGATGCTTGGGACGAGGGTGGGGCAGTGCTCGATGTGGCAGCGGTCGGCTACTGCTGACTCGCCGGAGGGGTGGTCGGGGTTAGGCACGGCTGCGTCTAGGCGGGGACTCGTCGGCGTGGGCGGTGGGTTGCAAGGTCGAGGGGCGGCGGTGGACGATCGGCAGGGAGAAGTTGGGGGTTCTGCGAGTCGGGGTACTCGCTGTCGATGGCGGCCGGTCGGCGTTGCTTGACGGAGCGGCGGATAGGCTGGAGGTAGGGGTCGGCTGAGATGAGAAGGGGAATTAGGGTGGCGGCGGCGGCTTAAATAGCCTGAACAGTGTTCACGGCTAGGGTTTGCAGCGGGTTTCGGGTTGGTTTGGTTCGGGTTTGGTTCACCATCCAATAGCTTTTAGTCCTTAAATCGTTGCTCCGGAGTCCAATAATTTCACCGAAAAATGCCACGCGTCCAGTTTTCCATTTTACACAATAATTTATTACTTCCAGAATATTTTAACACCCTTTGGCCACACTTAAAATTCTTCAAATCACAATCATCTTTGTTTTAATTTCCAGAAATACCAAAATCGAAGTAACTTATTTTAAAATTATTCTCAAAATTCAGGGTGTTTACACTCCTCTTCTAAGGCTTTATATGTCACGCCCCAGTCCCAAAATATCGATGGACTAGCCACGTGGCAATGGCCAGCAGCACGCACCGATGGGCAAATCCAATTTAATGGACCCATCAATGTGTACTTAAGCTGTAAAACAATAATCAGGGCCTACTATACTAATCTCATCCACAGAATGAATATATCAATAACAACAAAAGGAAACAATATCATCATCAAATCACAAGTAATTAAATCGGGAAACAAGACCGATATAATTCTGATACAACTGTCAAGATACAAGAATAAAGATATCAACAACAATACTGAGTATGGAAACAGTATATACTCAGAAGATACCCGCAGAGATCACTCGTCTACCGGATCTGGTACTGTTCCAGTGCCTGCTCCTGCTAATGCTCCTGTCCCGTGTACCTCGGGGTCGATCTCGTCTGCTAATCCTGGGGACATAATCCGGATCCAGGTCCTCAAGGGACATAGCAAGGTACAAAATAACTCAAGCCAAAATAAATAATGCAGTGCAGCAATAACTGAACAATAGGGTAAACTATATAACCAGCTAAGTGATATGCAAGATGAGAGCAGCACTATAACTCAGGCTGAAACCACTATAAGCTCTGTGTCGGGGAGCCTGTAGCAGTGATATCATGTGATTTGTCTAGCTCAAAGGGAGACTACGACACCGTCATAATATAATCAACCTGTAGCCTATGCGTCTCTCCCCACCCAATGTAATCATACGTCTCATGTCCACGACGTCTCATGTCCATGCCACGCAGGATCATAACTAATGCATTCAGTCATATAATATCTAAGCAAATGAATAAGTCATAAAAACTGTATCCTATACAGAATCACCATGAATATCTCAGGAAGATTCTGTCTCATGAATAGTGTCAGGTGTCCTGGGTATAACGTACTTGATAGTGCAAGCACGAGAATGTAAAGGGTCACGATATCCATCTCTAGGTGACGTTATACAACTCCGCGTACGGTGTTGGCAGCCGACTATTAATCGAACGATAAGTAAGTCACACGGTCCTAGGTTAAGTATGTACAAGATATAAATAAATTAAGAAAATATGTAACAAGATCTGCAAGTTGGCAAGGTACACTTGCCTGGGGTTCTGGCTCCAACTGTAGCTCTGACTTCAACGGGTTCTGCAGGGACTCCTCCGGTTGCTGAAATAGACATCACCACCAGATTCAAAAAATATCAAATAGCTAGAAACGCCTGTCATTGAGTCCAATTTGGACACAGGGGCAAAATGACAGTTTCTGGTCAAAGCGGGGTCCACATGTGGCCCGCTTCGCATCAAAAAATGTGTCAGGAACAAAGGTCTCCAAATCCGTTAAACTTAGTGTCAACAGGTCCAGAACATTGATACGAACCCAACAGAACTTTCAGAATTAGATTTTGATGAGCCAATCACAAAATCGCCCGTCAAGTGGAGCCGTGGGGCCCACGATGCACGATTTTGTCAACGTTCTCAGAATCGAACCAAACTTGGGTCACAGGACCATCGTATTGCTACGAGTCCGATGGTGCAAATTTTTTTTCGATCCGACGTGTGTACACCAAGTTACAGCGAGATCCAGAAAAGGCGAATACGGGACGTTGTCGGCGGATACGCGTTGATTTCGGTGTGCACTCACATCTAAATCAACTTCTGCGAAATCTCGCACGTCCGTATCAACGGCGCACACCTTTCAGTGAAGACCGCACATGACCAAGTCGTCCCGTTTGGCGGGGCGCACTCAGTTCCGGGGGAAAATGGGTATTATTTTTCCTGATTTTGGATCGCGGTTCGCGATCACCACAGGACGCGACACACCGAGCGGGTTGCACGGGCATCGAGAGGGTCACGCAGGGTTCGCGTCATAACTGACGTAACAGAAAATGGGGCAACGAGAAGAGAGAACGGATTACCTGAACAGGGCTGCGCAAAACCAGAATTTCCCGTGTCCACGAAGCGACACAAGACACTGACACAGTGTCAGAGCTGTGTCCGGGTACTGTTCAATTATAGGGCTTCGATTATGATGGCCGGAGTCTCGCCGGAGGGGCTCGCCGGGGCTGGGTAGGGCTGAGGGCTCGCCGGAGAAGCTCGCTGGTGTCATCGGCTCGCCGGAGAAGCTTGCTGGTGTCGTTGGCTCACCGGAGACGACTCAGGCTGCTGCTGTTGCTGGCAGGAGAAGGAGGGGGCAGCGGAGGCTGGTGAAGGTGAGGGCGACGGTGAAGCTCGAGGAGGGGCGGCAGGAGGCGGTGGCTGGGCCGGTGGCTAGGGCACGGCGCAGGGGGCTGAGCTCGGGGCTGGAGGCGAGGAGGAAGGCGGGGCCAGCGGAGGCGGGGCCGGGTGCAGCGGCGAGGGGAGAGGGTGGCAGCACTGGAGGGGATGCCGAAGGAGACAGGGGCGGAGCTGCTCGCGGTGCTGTGGGAATTCTGGCGAGGTTCGTCGGTGGGTGTCACACCCCAGTCCCAAAATACCTAGGACCAGGAATACGTGACACGCCAGCTACGTATTCGACCAGACTCTGGTCTGACTCGAATACGTATAAGCTGTAATATGAAGGGCACTATCTAGATATTCCATAAATGTAAACCTCTATGTCTCAATCCACAATGTACAATAGTATACAAGAAAGAGCTATATATGCTAGAGTTGGCCGTCCAATAACACACTAACTCGAATAGACTCGAGAAGAAGTATGAGTCTATAAAAACTAGGCTACAACAGCAGATGAAATAAACAATGTAAGATAACCATAATGCCGGTAGATAAAATGTGAGTACCTGGTACCATGCCCGCAAGACCTGCAACTCCAACAGCAACTCCAAATGCTCCGTAATCATCTATGCTGCAAAACTGGCAGGGAACCAGGTCCTTAGAGGGACGTAACAAGGTACCAAAATACAACATGCCAAGTAAACAAAAAGTACAAGTGCAACAACAGGGTAATCTAGCATAACCAAACTAGTGTGACATATTTTAAAGACAATGTTCAACGCGTGGGCTTTCTAATATAAAATCGTAGCTCCGGACACGGAAACACATGGCACGTACCGCAGCTCCGGGCAAAGAGTCACACGGGTAAAATAGCTACACTAGATACAGGTATCCCTACAAAATACTACATATATATAAGCGCGTGCAGAGTAGCCCAAACGTTTAGTAACTGTCTTCCCCTTCCCAAGCGGTCAACGATTGTGCGTTGAACCTGAACCTCTAACTACAGTCTCGACACAAAGAATTAACTCAACAGACGCGACCCTAAGGTCATCCCAGTCTCTGGTCATGATGTCAGTATCAGGATACAGGAATCTAGCACGATCACAGTGTATGAGTGTGTCCTGGGGTATCGATGTACTCAGGTACGTGCATCGATGTGCTGTGAAGCAACTAGCAATTATACTAAGACGTTACGTCGAATGTCAACACCCGGTTGTGAACCGGACACGGAGTATCGAACGTCAACATAAAAATGCGCACGAGTACATAAAGAACAACAATATCTGTAAACTGAAATACAGGATGGCAAGGTACACTTGCCTGCGTGCGGCTGCTGATGACGGGGTTCTGGTACCGCATCCCAGTCCTCAGGTCCCGCAGTACCTAGAGAAGAGATACAAACCAGAATCAATAATCTATTCTACGACATACAGGGATGCGACACGCATCTACAACTAAACTAAATCCCAAACTCAAATAGTTATATATTAAATTTTACAGTCCTCCATCTCTGATCCTTGATCGGAATAATACCTATCTCAAAATCAATCTCCTGTATAATATCATCAGGCCCAATCCTCAATTATGATATTTGGTTAATCACAACCTTATCCTATCCTCAATTTCCACAGGTGTTTACATGTGCGTTGACGTCTCAAATTCAAGCAATAATTAATATTCACTGTTTCTCCTCAGTGTTTAAATGCAAGCACAACAACCATAGTCAAAAGTGCATATATTAATTCATAATCCCAACATCACACCCTAGCATCTCTACTTAGTGTATATCCCTAATTTTATTTCACAACTTATGAAACTAAATCCCAAACACATCTCAATATCCGAAGCCAACTTTGCAAAACACAAGATACATGAATACTACAATACCTCTATTTTAAAACATGTCAACCTCCTTAAACCCATTCTTTAAGTTATTTAAATTCCACAGGCACATTAATCCTCATTAAACTTAGCCAATAAAAACCTTAATCCCATAGTTAACATATGATTATTATGCTACTCCAACTATAAATAACATGCTATAAACACAACCCTAGTTAATATATACATCACCATATAACACCCTATTAGTTAGATAATAATTTCTGGAATTAAACACAAGAAAGGGGAGGGTAAGAATCGACCTCAACGCGGCGAGGTTTATGGCTGGCCGGAGCGTGGCCGGAGGTGGTAGAAACTGGTGGTGATGGTGGTGGTGGTGGTAGTAAACTGGTGGTGGTGGTAGTAGTAAACTGGTGGTGGTGGTGGCAGTAAACTGGTGATGGTGGTGGTAGTAAGCTGGTGGTGGTGGTGGTCGGACGGTGACGCACGGCGGGGAACTACAGCGGGGTCGGAATAGGGAGGAGCGGTTCTGCACAGCATCGCTGGAGGGTCGCTGTACCGCTGGGGGGTCGGCTGACCGGACGACAGGTCAGGCCGCGCGGGGAGAGGAGTCGGTTACTCACAGCAGTCAGAGTAGGGCGGACTGCAGCCGGAGTAGGGGAGAGAACTGCGCCGGCGGGTCGGCAGTGCAGTCCGACTGGACGCACAGCGGGGGGACTGCGCCGGCGGGTCGCTGAAGTCGGCCGGAAGTAGGCAGGGGTCGGTCGGTTGGTGCTCTTCAAGAGGAAGAAGAGACTAAGGAAGAAGGAGAAGAAATAATGGAGAGTGGTGAAGTTTTGCATGGGAGGTTTTACATGAAGGAGTGAGGAGAGAGAGAGAGGAGTCTTCCCTTGGGATTAGGGCCGGTTGGAATGTGTGAGGGTGGGGATGAGGTAATGTTTTATAGGGGTTTGTGAAGGGGGATGGAGGGTTGTGATTGATGTCTTTCAAAATGAAGGGTTGTGATTTATCATGAAGAGAAGAGGGTTTCTTCATGAGGGGTGAATGGATGGGTGAGAATGGGACCCCATTTTGGGACCTCTCCATAGTTCAAAGCCAATAGGGTGATGACACATAAATTCAATAATTGTAACTTAGCCCCTTAAATTCGGGAAATTGCATGAACACATAAAATGATACAAAAATTGTGGAGAAAATTGCGTTTAGTAATTTTTATGGTGAGAAGGGGTTGTGCGTTAGGCACGGGTTTAATTAGAAAAGCATTGGGATTAATTTAGGATTAAAAATGGGATTTACAAAGTTGGTATTCCTGATTTAAATAGAAATAAAGTGTCCCGCAAATTTAAATTAATTGGGGGCACTTGGGGTCAAAATCCAGAAATGACGTAAAGGCCAATAATGGTAGGGGCTTGGAGTCAGTCTTGGACCCTTTAGTTGGTCCGGTTCAACGGGTTAAGTTGGTATCCCAAAATTTAGGGTAACGACACAAGTGTCCGACACGGAATTAAATATGGGTTACGATTTTCGGAATGTTGCACAATTAATTTAGAGCACACAAAAACTGATTTTAAAAGACGGAAAAGTCCAGTGCCTAACTTGGCGAGTCGAGTCGAAAGTACAATAATTGAACGGAATTTATAGGCTGATATTGGGCTCCGAATAATCAAACAATGATAGGGCGCGCCAAGGGTTTTAATTAATTGAATTAAATACCAGATAAGTTATCTCTACTCTAAACCTCGACATCTGCTACCAATAACCAGAATTTTCTAAATCCACCCTAACTATCTACAGAATAAATCGAGGGGGTTTACAGTGGGAGGCGGCTCGGAGGGGCGACGGGGCGAGGCGGAGGCTAGGGTTTTATAGGAGAGAGGAAGGAGAACGACGGGCGGTTACGGGAGTCGACGAGGCGACGGGTGCGGGGGAGCCGGAGCGGCTGGGAGGCGAGCGGGCGGCAGGCGGAGCAGCACCGTCGGTACGTGGCCGGTTACGGGACTGAGCGGCTGGGGGAGGAGAGGGGTTTCGGGTCGGGCGGTGCTGGGTCGGGTCGGGCGGCGGATCCGGCTCGATCCGCTAAGGCTAGGGCGCGGGTCGGGTTAGCGGGTTTCGGGTCGGCGGGTTAGACCCGGATCCGACCCGCTAAGGTTGGGTTCGGTTTATTTGAAATAAACCGGGTTTAATCCTAGGGTTTATTTGGTTTATTTAAAACTTGATTTTTAGGTCTTTAATAATGCTTCCGGGGTCCAATAAATTTCCGGAAAATTATCCTATGTCTAATTTTTCATTTTACACCAGAAAATATTATTTTCATAATATTTTAATATTATTTAACAATATTTAAAAATTATTTAAAATCAGAATACCTTAGTTTTAATTAGTAAAAATTTCTAGAAAATTCCAGAAAATTTATTTTAAAATTCTTGAAAATCAGGGGATTTACATTACGAAACACGGATCAAGAGATAGTCGTCTTATCATCTTCACTCCAGATAGCTTATTTGTGCACATCCTACCAATCATGTGCATTTAAACGGAAATAAAGCTGAGCGCAAGTAACTCTCTTCGTCTCATCCATGTGAAGCACTTCAAAGTGGTCCTCTAGCTCAACCATCCAATCCAATGCCACAGAGGGGTCCTCAGTCCCTTTGAAGGGAGCATGACACGTCTTCTTAAACTCTGATATTTGAAGGATGGAATCCTTCTCATCTGAGGACGGAGGTTCCTGAGAGCCCTAAAGTCCCGCGGTCTGGGCTACTACTGGCACTGTCCCGGCGGCCGTTGATGCAGAATGGTTGTTGGCGACGAGCGTCGTCATAATTGTTTACAGGCTATTCATTTGCTTCTGCTGTGCCTCATCCTGAGTCCGCTGTGCCTGAAATTGAGCCTCAATCCGGGACTCGAATTGGCTTTAACATAATTTTGCCTGTCTCTGCTGTGTTTCCATCAAACGCATTGTCATGCCCCAGTCCTAAAATACCGAGGGACTAGCCACGTGGCAATGGCCAGCAGCACACTCCAATGGGCAAACCTAATTTAATGGACCCATTAGGGTGTACTTAAGCTGTAAAACAACAATAAAGGTCTACGATACTAATCTCATCCACAGAAGATAAATACAATCAATATCAGAATAATTAAGATGAAATAATAATCAACAAGTCTTAATAAAAGTCTCGGGGAACAACCCGATAATGAGTTTGATACAGCAGGTCAATAAACAGGAATAAGAGTCTAACAACAGAAATGACTGAGTATATATAAAGCAGATACTAGGAGAAATTCTCTAGCATCACCTCGTCCTCTAGTGCTGGTACTGCTCCAATGTCTGCTCCTGTCCCGTATACCTCAGGATAGATCTCCTCTACTATACTTGGGGACATAATCCGGATCCTGGTCCTCAGGGGACATAGCAAGGTACAAGAATAACTCAAGCCAAAATAAATGCAGTACAATAATAAATGAATAAATAAGGTAAACTATGTAACTAGTTATGTGATATACAAGTGAGAGCATCACTAGTACTCAGGCTGTCACGCCCCAGTCCCAAAATACGTAGAACTAGGACACGTAAGCATGCCAGCCGCCTGTATATATGGCAACTCCAATATATAGAAACCATATATACG
This sequence comes from Iris macrosiphon, assembly GCA_036927795.1. Taxonomy (NCBI): domain Eukaryota; kingdom Viridiplantae; phylum Streptophyta; class Magnoliopsida; order Asparagales; family Iridaceae; genus Iris; species Iris macrosiphon. The sequence continues at coordinate 181,465,167 of JAYESA010000003.1, read as the reverse complement.
AGCGTACGCTGTATAATGAACAATAATTCATAAGTGGTAAAACTAATTACAAGTCACAGGGTAATATCTAAATCTCATCCACAGAAATCAAATATACATGAATAACCAATAACCATGTAACTAGATAACAATAATAAGTATCTAAAGAATGACAGTCGGATGGAAACAAATCCACTGCCGAAATAGAATATAAGATGAACCAGATACACACCATATAAGAACAACATCTGACAATCACGAGGCTCGAAGAGGAGACCTCCTCGGAATATAAGTAGCCTGTCCGGATCTGCGCTTCTGCGAATACTCATGAATATCTACACCTGGAAGGGGACCAGGTCCTCAGAGGGACATAACAAGATACAGAAAAACAACATGCCATGTATGTAAATATTGAATAAATAAAGGGGGTGTGCTAACCATCTAAGTGAATGTAATTTAAAGACCTGGTAGTACACATGGGAAAGTGTAGGGTAGACATATGCTGACGTAATTCACCAATCGTCATGACTGGCTAGTATATGTGTCATATGCCCCCAGACGCATGGGCACTCTACAATCGACCATCTCCGAGGAGCATGGTACGAAGGATAAAAACTCAAGGAGGGGGGTGTCCCATACGCCTACTAGATGTCTTCCCCATCCAATATAGATGTACAAGTCGTGAAAATAACGTGGACACATCATACTATGATGCAAGTCTCAACAAAATAACCAACTAAGCTAAATACCGTTATACGTGTTGCTCATACCGATGGCCAGTCCAGTATGAGGCGGGCGTCCCTACATGAACTCACTCTGTGACGTGTAATGGTACGTGTCAAAGCCTGGAAAGTTATATCAATAACTTCACAACTTTTAGGTGAGTCTACTAGACACTAGGTTAGACACAAGTCCTAACGTCAACGCCTTCGTTGACTGCACCCGAGTTTTCTCGGACGCGCATATTTATATTTAAAATAGATAAACATGTAACTAATAATAACTGAATTTAAACAGTACAACAAGGCAAGGTATACTTGCCTAGCAAGAGAGCTGCAAAATATAACGTCCAGATGTCAAAAACCAAGTATCAGAAACTAATACCTCAGAATAAATGTATCCGAATGTTGAAATAAACATCACTAACAGTCTCAGAAAAATATCAAATAGCTAGAAACGCCTGTTCTTAAATCCAATTTGGACACAGGGGCAAAAATGACAGTTTTCGGTCAAAGCGGGGTCCACATGTGGGCCACTTTGTACCGAAAAATGTGTCAGGGTCAAAGGTCTCCAAATTTGCCAAATTTAGTGTCAACAAGTCCAGAACATCGATACAAACCCAACGGAATGTCCAGAACTGGATTCCGATGTGCCGATCACAAAATTGCCCGTTAAGTGGAGCCTGTGGGGCCCACGATACGGGATTTTGTCAACGTTCTCAGAATCGAACCAAACTTGGATCACAGGACCAGCGTATTGCTACGAGTCCGATGGCGCAAGTTTCATTTTGATCCGACGTGTGTACACAAAGTTACAGCTTGTTCCAGAACAGGCGAATATGGGGCGTTGTCGGCGGATACGCGTTGATTTCGGTGTGCACGCACATCCAAATCAACTTCTGCGAAATCTTACACGTCCGTATCAACGGCGCGCACTTTTCGGTGAAGACCGCGTGCGACCAAGTCGTCCCGTTTGGCGGAGCGTACTCAGTTCTGGGTAAAACGGGATATTATTTTTCCTATTTTTGGATCACGTGTCGCGATCGTCACAGGACGCGATGCACCGAGCGGGTTGCACGGACATCGAGAGGGTTAAATAACCTATGTGTCACAACTGACGGAATTAAAAACGGAACTACGAGGAGATAGAACGGGTTACCTGAACAGGGCTCCGTAGAATAAATTTTCCTGTGTCCGGGTCGTCTTGACATGACACGACACAGTGTCCGGCTGTGTCCAGGCTCTGTTGTGTCCGGTACTGCGCCGTGTCCGGTACTGCTCCAGTCGTGGTCGTCGCGGGGTGGTCCGGAGCCGCTGCGTTTAGGGCTCCGGGGTCGTCGGCTCGTCGACGGAGGAGCTGGGTTGGAGCACGGCTGAGATGAGCGAAGATGGGGCTCGGGGTGGCTGCTGGGGGGGTTGGAGGCGGGGTCGGGTGGCGGAGGGCGGCGTCGGGGTCCCTGGTCGAGGAGTCTCCGGCGAGACTGGACTCCGGCGAGGTTGGCTTGGGGAGAAGGAGGTGAACTTGGGGAAGGAGATGAGCTCGGCTCAGCCGAGAGCAGCGGGGCTGCTCGGCCGAGTCAGGCGGAGGACGAACAGGCTGGGGAGGGGGAGGAGGAAGTCGAGGCCGGCGAGGCGAGCTCAGGGAGGAGGTCGAGGGGGTCGATGGTGGTGATGGCGAGTAGCTCCAGCGATTGGGAAGGAGAAGAGGGGAAGAGGAAGTCGGGAAAGGAGAAGAGGAGGAGGAGGAGATCGGGAAGGGGCGGGGGCCGACGCTGGCCGAGGGGAAGGGCTCGGGGGAAAGGAGGAGGAGGAGGAGAGGAAGGGCGGGCGAAGGTTGGGGGTCGGCTGTGCACAGGGGGGTCGGGCCGGAGCGGGGTGCTCCGCCGGAGAAGAGGGAGGCTGAGGGGGGGGAAGGCTCGCCGCGGGGAGGGAGGCTCGCCGCGGGGGGGTGGGGAGCTACTCCGGCGGGGGGGGGGGGGGGGTAGCCGGCGGCTGAGTTAGGGGTTAGGGATTAGGATTTTATTTTTCTTTTATAGAAAATAAATTAATATTTCAAGTAAAAATATCTATAGATATTTACAGGATATTTTTGGGATATTTTCGGGTGGGTCCCGCTTCCAAATGGACGGTGCAGGTTCACCGGCCAATGAAGAGGCGACACCTCATACAAAATTTTTGTAGAAAAGTCCCTACAATTTCATAAATTGCATAATGGTCCTATTTTAGGAATTTGCGCAATTTACAAAATTGTCTGAAAAAAACACCTGATTCCTAAAAATACTAAAATTCACAGAATTGGAGGAAAAAGCTGTGTGAGGGTCCTGAGGGGATGGGGGTGAGTCTGGGCAGGGGCTGGGCCTGGTTTTCTTGGGTGACACGGTCCATCGTATTTATTAATTAATAAATACTGCGCACGGTGTTCTCTAATTATTTAGAGGCAGGTAGGACCATAATTTTAATACGGTGTCAATATACTAAATGTAGTATACTCAGTGTAGAATAGTAACGTATTTTTGTTTGGGCAAAACAGGTGTATGTTGGGCCTCAAATCTCTATTGGAACAGAGGTGGGTACAGGTCTGAGAATTTAAATACGTACGTTTGTAACGATATTTGTGCGTCTCAAACGAGGCTCAAAGCAGAGTATCTGGGAGTTGCACAAAGTGCAAAAAAATAGACTAACATGTCTAGGACAGGTATGTGAACTTTGTTCGAGGATAATGGTCAAGGTAAAGCTCAAAATAATTCGGTGATGGACAGGTGCACAAGTTAATAGGATATGTAAGCAAAATAAATTAAAATATTGCCATAAATCCTAAATTGCTAAAATAAATCCTAAAATACTGGAATCTGGTCGAGGGGGTTTACAATCTACCCATCTTATAAAAATTTTATTCTCGAAATTAAAACTAAGCCACGGTGGAAGTCAAAGACGGCATAAGATATAATTTAACAAAGTAATTTACATCTTGGTTTACGAATAGGTTCGAAAAACGTTTAAGCATGTCGTTCACATGCTTCCAAGTAGATTCTCCTGACGCGCCATACTTCCATGCCATGTGGACCAAGGAAATAGGCTGATTCCTCAATACCTTTTCTCGATGATCAAGGATTCTCACGGGTTGCTTTTGATACGACAAGCTCGGCCTAATGGTGATCTCCGAATGGTTGAGAACATGACTGCTGTCTGTCACATATCGCCTGAGTTGCAAAACGTAGAATACTTCAAGTACTCCCTCAAATGAAGGTGGTAGCACAAGTTGATATGCCACTACTCCTACTCTTTCCAGCACGTCAATGGTCCAACATACCTTGGACTCAATCTTGCTGCGTCCTCCGAATTGAATGGTGTCTCTAGTATGTGATATCCTCAAGATGACATGATCGTCCTTTTTGAATTCCAAGGGACGATGATGACGGTATGCCTACTGCTTCTGTCTGTCTTGTGCTGCTCGCCAGTGTCCTTGCATCTTCTTAACTGTCTCTACGGTGTTGACCACCAACTCTGATCACGCGAATTCTTGTCTGGTACAATATTGACTGGTATGCCGTACAATCTTACAATTTGCCTCATATATAAGTTAGCTAAAGCTTCTGCAGACTGGCCAACTCTAATGTTAAGAAAAGTGCTGACTTGGTAAGTCGGTCCATAGGAATTTTGGATCCTTACAAGTCAACCTAGTCATAGGTGCTGCTATCCATTCAGGAGTCAGTCAATTAATCATTCAGGTAAAATCCTTTTAGACTCCTGTCAGCAAAATGATACATTATATATCGTAATACTTGAGTTCTGAACTTGACCCAAGTTACGAGGCAAAATGCTGTCATAGTGATGCACGTATCAGGAACGCAATAAAACGTTAGGTAGGTAGCAAAGGTCATTCTAAAAATAGCACAGTTTTAAACTGCAATCTAATCTAATAATAGTGTTTGGTAATTACCCAAGAAACAAACAGAAATGGCTACAGAAACAATACACTTCGTATTTATACTAAACACGAGGTTTCGTCTTTCCGAAATAAGGGAAGACGGAAAACAGTAATCAAGAGTTCAAGGGAGAGGTAATAGATTAGAAGTGTGGGGATCAAGGCGTTTAAAGAATTCAAATGGGAATTGTCAAGCAGTTGTGGATTGAAATGCTATCTTTGGTAATCCCTATTCACATATTCGGATCAGCACAGTTATGTAGCTGATACGATATGCTCAGACATATCTAGAGGGCAAGTACATTCGTCTACTAATCATTATATATCTCAATCCATATAAAGTAGTTATGCGAAGGGCGAACCAAGTGCACTATGGTTGATCAGACCGTAAAATACTGATTCTGAAATGTATTAGTATAGTACTCCAATAATACATATATCATGAACAAGCTTGATAAAGAATAAGCTTGCAAAACTTGGCTATAGTAGCAGTGTAAGTCAAGGTAGTACAGTAAATATAAGTACGCTAGATTATGATATGAGAAATTACAAAATAATTTAAATTCACAAAAAGACAAGACTCTACAATCTCTACAGTTATTATTCTAACTCCTTGTCTAAGATGCTAGTTGACCAAAAAGAGGATGGCCTTCTAAGTTCTACAATCTTAGTAAACACTATAGGTTGTCTGCCTAAAACAGAGATTTCAAGAAAGTCCGTGTATAGTAGGGGTTCGAGGTTGCCTGCGTAAAGCAGAGATAAAATAATTTGGTGTAACGCATGGCTTTAGAGCTATCCGCATAAAATAGAGAAGCGTAAGGTAGAGCTTCAGAGATGTCCGCGTAATAAGTCTGTGCATAAATATCTGCGTGTAGAAATTTACTGCGTAAGGTCTGAAATAAAATCTGCGCGTAAAGGATCTCCTGCGTAAAGTCTAGCATTTGTTGCAGCGTAAAGTTGTACGAGAAACTCATGAGTTTGTCAGTCAAAATTAGTGAATCTTGATATCTGACAAAAGTACTTGCACAACGATCGAGTGGACGGTTTGATAATGAATTTGCACGGGGACCCAGGTTGTCGTTTAGTGACTTTATCGGATACAAGTCATTTTTTACGTTCGAGGTGAGACAAAATCAGATGTCCCGTCAAAAGCTATTTCTTTTTGCACAGGGCTCGAGGCGTATCTCTGCCTTTAATGCACAAGATTTGGTCATGCCTGGGGAAAGCTAAGGCTGTAACAATACGCTCACATCCTATCCTTATGTTATGCCTAATCAGGTTACTCTACGCTGGTTATCATTCATGAATCATCAGGTTTACGCAGGGCAGTTACCTACGTGGCTTGCATGACGCAGGATAAGGAGGACTAAGGGAACGTAAGTAGCGGTTGTCATAACTGCGGCGTAAAGGAGACAATCTTCTGCATAGTTTGGCTTTTACGCCAACAAGAAGGTCATTTGGCTTTTACGCCAACAAGGGTAAAGGGTCTCTGGCGTAAAACTGGGTTTATCCAAACATAGGATGAGGTTTCAGTCTTAGTATTCAACTTTGGATTTCTATTTGGTTTCTCAAGACTAGGGTCAACACTATGGTCAATTCTCTAACTAATCCTAGTAGTGTTTATACTACTCTCAAGTCATACATAAATACATCAAGGGATAATGATAATTTAATCTATAGGTAGTGATGTTAGGGTTCATTAGGTAATATGGAAGGCTAGGGTTTATTTAGTAGTCTGAACTTAATAATGTGTCAATGCCCTAGTTGTGTTCTTAATAGGAATACTACTCTAATTATCATCCTATCAACAGGGATTCCTATATTCTAGCAGGGGCTATACTCGAGGAATTATCAGAGAAGCACATGAATCAAGCATGATGCAATTTTGTAAGTAGGATAGACTGGAAGGAAGATAAGTCATAGTCAATTATAGATGAGATCCTATACTCTAATCCTAGGTGCAGGCTAGCTCGGTACAGTAACGTAACCGAGACAATATGCTCTGACCTGCATGGGCCGCCACTAAAAACATGTCACGCCCAGTCCCAAAATACGTAGGACTAGGACACGTAAGCATGCCAGCCGCCTGTATATATGGCAACTCCAATATATGGAAACCATATATACGAGCGTACGCTGTATAATGAACAATAATTCATAAGTGGTAAAACTAATTACAAGTCACAGGGTAATATCTAAATCTCATCCACAAAAATCAAATATACATAAATAACCAATAACCATGTAACTAGATAACAATAATAAGTATCTAAAGAATGACAGTCGGATGAAAACAAATTCACTGCCGAAATAGAATATAAGATGAACCAGATACACACCATATAAGAACAACATCTGACAATCACGAGGCTCGAAGAGGAGACCTCCTCGGAATATAAGTAGCCTGTCCGGATCTGCGCTCCTGCGAATACTCATGAACATCTACACCTGGAAGGGGACCAGGTCCTCAGAGGGACATAACAAGATACAGAAAAATAACATGCCATGTATGTAAATACTGAATAAATAAAGGGGGTGTGCTAACCATCTAAGTGAATGCAATTTAAAGACCTGGTAGTACGCATGGGAAAGTGTAGGCTAGACATATGCTGACGTAATTCACCAATCGTCATGACTGGCTAGTATATGTGTCATATGCCCCCAGACGCATGGGCACTCTGCAATCGACCATCTCCGAGGAGCATGGTACGAAGGATAAAAACTCAAGGAGGGGGGTATCCCATACGCCTACTAGATGTCTTCTCCGCCCAATATAGATGTACAAGTCGTGAAAATGACGTGGACACATCCTACTATGATGCAAGTCTCAATAAAATAACCAACTAAGCTAAATACCGTTACACGTGTTGCTCATACCGATGGCCAGTCGAGTATGAGGCACGCGTTCCTACATGAACTCACTCTGTGACGTGTAATGGTACATGTCAAGGCCTGGGAAGTTATATCAATAACTTCACAACTTTTAGGTGGGTCTACTAGACACTAGGTCAGACACAAGTCCTAACGTCAACGCCTTCGTTGACTGCACCCGAGTTTTCTCGGACGCGCACATTTATATTTAAAATAGATAAACATGTAACTAACAATAACTGAATTTAAACAGTACAACAAGACAAGGTATACTTGTCTGGCAAGAGAGCTGCAAAATATAACGTCCAGATGTCAAAAACCAAGCGTCAGAAACTAAGGCCTCAGAATGAATGTCTCCGGATGCTGAAATAAACATCACTAACAGTCTCAGAAAATATCAAATAGCTAGAAACGCCTGTCCTTAAGTCCAATTTGGACACATGGGCAAAAATGACAGTTTCCGGTCAAAGCGGGGTCCACATGTGGGCCACTTTGTACCGAAAAATGTGTCAGGGTCAAAGGTCTCCAAATTTACCAAACTTAGTGTCAACAAGTCCAGAACGTCGATACGAACCCAACGGAATGTCCAGAACTGGATTCCGATGTGCCGATCATAAAATTGTCCATTAAGTGGAGCTTGTGGGGCCCACGATATGGGATTTTGTCAACGTTCTCAGAATCGAACCAAACTTGGATCACAGGATCAGCGTATTGCTACGAGTCCGATGGCGCAAGTTTTGTTTCGATCCGACGTGTGTACACAAAGTTACAGCGTATTCCAGAACAGGCAGATACGGGGCGTTGTCGGCGGATACGCGTTGATTCCGGTGTGCACGCACATCCAAATCAACTTCTGTGAAATCCTGCACGTCTGTATCAACGACGCGCACGTTTCGGTGAAGACCGCGTGCGACCAAGTCGTCCCGTTTGGCGGGGCGTACTCAGTTCCGGGTGAAACGGGGTATTGTTTTCCTGTTTTTGGATCGCGTGTCGCGATCGCCACAGGACGTGATGTACCGAGCGGGTTGCACGGACATCGAGAGGGTTATATAACCTACGTGTCACAACTGACGGAATTAAAAATGAAACTACGAGGAGATAGAACGGGTTACCTGAACAGGGCTCCGCAGAATGAATTTTCTTGTGTCCGGGTCGTCTTGACACGATACGACACCGTGTCCGGCTGTGTCCGGGCTGTGTCCAGGCTCTGTTGTGTCCGGTACTGCACCGTGTCCGATACTGCTCCAGTCGGGGTCGTCGCGGGGTGGTCCGAAGCCGCTGCGGCTAGGGCTCCGGGGTCGTCGGCTCGTCGACGGAGGAGCTGAGTTGGAGCACGGCTGAGATGAGCGAAGATGGGGCTCGGGTTGGCTGCTGGGGGGGGGGTTGGAGGCGGGGTCGGGTGGCGGAGGGCGGCGTCGGGGTCCCTGGTCGAGGAGTCTCCGGCGAGACTGGACTCCGGCGAGGTTGGCTTGGGGAGAAGGCGGTGAACTTGGGCAAGGAGATGAGCTCGGCTCAGCCGAGAGCAGCGGGGCTGCTCGGCCGAGTCAGGCGGAGGACGAGCGGGCTGGGGAGGAGGAGGAGGAAGTCGAGGCCGGCGAGGCGATATCAGGGAGGAGGTCGAGGGGGTCGATGGTGGTGATGGCGAGTGGCTCTGGCGATGGGGAAGGAGTAGAGGGGAAGAGGAAGTCGGGGAAGGAAAAGAGGAGGAGGAGGAGATCGAGAAGGGGTGGGGGCCAACGCTGGCGGAGGGGAAGGGCTCGGGGGGAGAGAAGGAGGAGGAGGAGAGGAAGGGCGGGCAGAGGTCGGGGGTCGGCTGTGCACAGGGGGGTCGGGCCGGAGCGGGGTGCTCCGCCGGAGAAGAGGGAGGCTGAGGAGAGAGGGGCCAGCGGGGGGGGAAGGCTCGCCGCGGGGGGGGGGGGGGAGCTACTCCGGCGGGGGGGGGGGGGGTGGGGGGTAGTCGGCGGCTGAGTTAGGGTTAGGGATTAGGATTTTATTTTTATTTTATTTTTCTTTTATAGAAAATAAATTAATATTTTAAGTAAAAATATCTATAGATATTTACAGGAATTTTCGGGATATTTTCGGGTGGGTCCCGCTTCCAAATGGACGGTGCAGGTTCACCGGCCAATGAGGAGGCGACACCTCATACGAAATTTTTGCAGAAAAGTTCCTACAATTTCATAAATTGCATAATGGTCCTATTTTGGGAATTTGCGTAATTTACGAAATTATCTGAAAAAACACCTGATTCCTAAAAATACTAAAATTCACAGAATTGGAGGAAAAAGCTGTGTGAGGGTCCTGAGGGGGTGGGGGTGAGTCTGGGCAGGGGCTGGGCCTGGTTTTCTTGGGTGACACGGTCCATCGTATTTATTAATTAATAAATACGGCGCACGGTGTTCTCTAATTATTTAGAGGCAGGTAGGGCCATAATTTTAATACGGTGTCAATATACTAAATGTAGTATACTCAGTGTAAAATATTAACGTATTTTTGTTTGGGCAAAACAGGTGTATGTTGGGCCTCTAATCTCTATTGGAACAGAGGTGGGTACAGGTATGGAAATTTAAATACGTACGTTTGTAACGATATTTGTGCGTCTCAAACGAGGCTCAGAGCAGAGTATCTAGGAGTTGCACAAAGTGCAGAAAAATAGACTAACATGTCTAGGACAGGTATGTAAACTTTGTTCTGGGATAATGGTCAAGGTAAAGCTCAAAATAATTCGGTGATGGACATGTGCATAAGTCAATAGGATATGTAAGCAAAATAAATTAAAATATTGCCATAAATCCTAAATTGCTAAAATAAATCCTAAAATGCTGGAATCTGGTCGAGGGGGTTTACACAGGCTGAGACCACTACAAGCTCTGTGTCGGAGAGCTGGTAGCAATAATATCACGTAATGTACCTAGCTCCGATGTAGAGTCTACGGCCTCACAATAATAAATATATATATATAATCATCCTGTAGCCTATGTATCTCTCACCACCCAATATAATCACACGTCTCATGTCCATAACATGCAAGATTATATCTAATGCAATAAGTCATAATGATAGCTTTGCATATATATAAAGTCTATGTCACGAATCATGTAAGCCTATACAAAATTACCATGAATAACTCAGGAAGATTCTGTCTCATGAATAGTGTCAAGTGTCCTATGGTATGACGTACTTGATAATACAAGCACGAAAATGTACAGGATCACGATATCAATCTCTAGGTGACGTTACACAACTCCACGTACGATGTTGACACCCGAATCTTATTCGGACGTTAAGTAATGTCACACTGTCCTAGGTTGAACAGATACATCATATAAATAAATCAAAGGAATAATATGTGGCAAGTATTGTAAGATTGGCAAGGTACACTTGCCTGGTGCTTGGATTCCAACAGTTGCTCTTGTACCAGTGGGATCTTCAAGTACTCCTCCGAATGCTGAAATAAATATTACCATCATGCTCAGAAGATATAAAATAGCTAGAATTATCTGTCCATAAGTCCAATTTGGACACAGGGACAAAATTGACAGTTTCTGGTTAAAGCGGGATCCACATGTGGCCCACTTCGCACCGAAAAATGTGTCAGAGACAAAGTCTTCCAAATTTGTCAAACTTAGTGTCCACAAGTCTAGAATGATGATATGAACCCAATGGAATATCCAGAACTGGATTACGATGAGTCGATCACAAAATCATCCGTCAAGTGAAGCTGTGGGGCCCACGATACGGGATTTTGTCAGTGTTCTCAGAATCGAACAAAATTTAGGTCACAGGACCTACGTATCGCTACGAGTCCGATGGCGCAAGTTTCATTGCAAAAAGACAAGCACACACGAAGTTACAATGAGTTTCAGTACATGATCGATACGGGACAATTTTGACAGATACGTATTGATTCCGGTGTGCACGCACATCCAAATCAACTTTCATAAAATTCCATACGTTCGTATTGACGGTGCGCACCTTTTGGTATAATTCGCATACGACCAAGTTATCTCGTTTAGCGGGGTACACCCAGTTTCGAAAAAATCAGGGTTTTAATTAACCAAGTTTTTGGTCTTTTTACCTTCGAATAAATTACAAACTACAACAGCATAAATTAAACTAATACAGGGTTTTTAAAAATAGGTTATACAGTCTAAATTACTGTTCGAGCAAATTTTGAAATTAGTTAACAGGTTGGTCGTAAAATAGCCGTGAACTGAGGAGTTCGGAACAATTTCTGAATTTCAGAAATAGAGGGTTTATTTTCCTGTTTTTACGCCGTAGTTTAGGACCGACACAAGACGCGATACCCCGAACTGATTGCACGGGTTTCGAGGGGGTCACGTAGCGAACATGTCGCAACAGTCTGTTCGAAAAATAATGCGACAAGGAGAGAGAAATTCTTACCTGAACAGGGGTAGGTATCGACTATTCTGCGTGCACGGAGTGGCGTGGCGGTGGCGGAGCTCGCTGGCGGCGGAGCTGGGTAGGGCTGCTCTGGCTGCTGTGATGTCAGGGTTACCGGGGATCGGGGTCGCCGGGCTGCTGCGAAAGACGGACGGAGGCATCGTCGGTGATGGGGTTGATGGTGGTGGCAACGGTGTCGAGGGTTTTCGCCGGAGTCGATGGAGAGGGTGGAGAGATGGCGGTGATCGGTGTCACGGTGGAGATGGTGATGGGGGTTTAAATAGGGGGAAGAGAGCCGTCGGTTACGAGGAGGGTGACCGGAGGATCGCGACGGTTACAGGAAGGGTGGTGAACGACCGCGGGTGGGGGGAGGGAGTAACGGCCGGTGGCGAAAGCGAAACGGCCGCGGGGGTCGAGGTTTGGATCGGTTACTGTAGCAGTAAGGATAACGGGTCGGGTTTCGGGTATTAGGTCAGCAGGTACGGTTTTGAATTCGACCCGTTACTGTTTGGGTTGGGTCGGTTTAGTTATTTTAAACCGTTTTGGTTCGGTTTATTTGGTTGGTTCAATCCAGTTCAGGCTGGTTTAATTAGAAACTATGTTTTTAGGTCTTTAAAAATAGTTCTGGGGTCCAATAAATTTCAGAAAAATTATACTATGACTAATTATTTATTTAACACTAAAAAATATTATTTTCATATTATTTTAATATTTAATAAAATCATAAAAATAATTTAATTCTAGAAAAATATTTATTTAATTATTTAAAATAATAGAAAATTTTTAAAAATTTATATTTTTAAATTCTGAAAAATTTGTGTGTTTACACGCATCATCCGCTCGAATGGATCGATAGAGGGCGCGGCTGCTGGACTTCCCGAGCTGCCCGAAGTGTCGGAACTGCTTCCTTGTACCTACGCCACTATCCGCGCTTGTTCATCCGACTCTGAAGCCGTTCCTTGAAAGAAAAATAACTTACATCAGTCTCAAAACATATTATGGACTCATTATATGGAACGCATCTCATTTTGGCCAAGCGAATTCAAGAGTTCAATTAGGACGGACATGGTCGTTTCAAGAAAACTCTTTTGACACGAAGGTCAAAGGATTTGAATCCATGTTCTGATACCAATATGTCACGCGCCAATTTTCGCTAAATCGATAATCGTCCACCGGATGTGATGCCGTGTGAGCATAAGGTATGCCCGCACAAGGCCTAGGTATAATGATATACTTTAGAAACATATGCAACAAAGTACACAAATGAGATATCACACATTGAATATAGAAAAGTTATCTTTATTGATAATGAACATCTGGTTACAGAATCTTGACTCAAAAGTAATGAGGATGCCGCACGGGCTTACAACTTGGACGAAAAATGAGATAGCCGATCCATATATTACATCCTTTACTATTATTTCAAAAGAGCAAACCACCTTGGGTGCGTGTTAGCACCATCGCCTAGAAGCTTCAAAAAGGGTATGTGCGAGCTCCTTAAGATTATTTACTTGCGCTCTAAAAGTCAAAAACACGAACACGCCAGATCAGTGAAGATTGGGGGAAGCTTCAGCTCCTCGCCGCGTCGCCTTGGCCTAAGGAACCTGCTGCAACAAGGGTCAGTACTTCGAAAAGTACCGGTGAGGACGAGCTAACCCAACATACCAAATTGACATTGTATTCATGTGAACATGCAACATTATTATTATGTGATCTTTCTATCTTGTCTTAGTTTAATCTTTTATATATATGTGATAGAACGAAAGGACATAATATAATGTGCCACCGTTCGGTGACTTTTACCTACACCGTCTAAACCACCTGTACACAACTTACCATGGCCTTCCCTGCCACGAAGACATAGTTAGTTTTCACAGTTTATATGTACATAGCGTATCACTTGGTTGAACGAGATATAGGTCAGCTGTCATTCTATTTCGGGTAGCTAGCCCTTGGCGGATGCACGGACCCATCAAATGCTAAGACTACACTAGCAAATGTTCTACCCGGGTTGAAGCGGTTCCAGTGCCCCGATGACCGTTCGTAGAACTACTTCTCTTGTACACAAGTTGTCCTTGACCATGCATCGTCTACAAACTAAGTTATCAAATGAATCACTTTAAAGCAATATAAGTAAATGAACTTCATGCATATTCCATAGTATAGGCTACCTTGCTCAATGACCACATTGTAATTTGCACTACACATTGAACAATTATAGATCCATAAGTTTTAGCTACAAATAAAACATAATTAAGCATATGCATAGCAGACAAGCTCACAACAAAGTGATATAGTGACTTTAGGTGACCAACATTAATTGTTTCAAGTCTACTTCTTCTTTTATCTTGAATCAATTTTATTTTTATAGTATCATCGATCGGAACGCATAAATGAGTCAGGTTAGGAAGGATGAAGACTTAGAAGAAGGGTGTCAATCGAAAGTAAAGGCACTCGCAAGTTGGTGAATCGGGAGAGAGAAATGAGAAATCTTCACGACTCCGCTTGCGCGTCGCCTACACGATCACCTGCGCGCACCAACAGATGATTAATATCCCCTACTTCGGTCTCCGAGGGTTCGATACGAAATACGAAATACAAAGAACGAAGACAATAAAATCTATCAAAACCGTTTAAGAAAACACAAGTCACAAAACTAACAAGAAAGCAACCAAGCGGCATCGAAAACGGGCAAAGAAACCAGCACAACGGAAATGCTTCTCTCGACTCTGTCATCGAGTCATTCCTTGAGGCATGATCCATTGAATGTGGGACCTGATTTCCAGGAAACAAATCCATAACGAGAAAATGATCTTGATTCAATCTGTTCCGATCGAACGATACCGAATATTTCTTAGCCGCGCTTCCCGAATAGGGGGACGGGGCATTACATGTGTAGCCTGCAGTGTGTCTTTGTCATAGCAACTTTCGTAGAGTCTATTTAAAGTGTCCGTGCCGTCATTTTTTTTATTTGTAAACCCGCTTACATTTCTTACATTTCGCAGCTTTAGGTATTGGTTTTTGATCTTTTGGATCTAAAATCGGTGCGCCCTCACTATCAGTGACAAATATATTTTTTTATAATATTTTCATAAAAAAAGATTG
Organism: Iris macrosiphon; assembly: GCA_036927795.1. Classification (NCBI taxonomy): domain Eukaryota; kingdom Viridiplantae; phylum Streptophyta; class Magnoliopsida; order Asparagales; family Iridaceae; genus Iris; species Iris macrosiphon. The sequence goes on along the minus strand of JAYESA010000003.1, from coordinate 181,450,164 downwards.
TTTCCTATTGGCAATATTTGTAATCGTGGTCATACTCCTAACTTCAGGCGCATAATCAAGAATATGACTATTTTTAAATATATTATTATAATAATTATAATGTTGGTTTGAACCTTGTTCATCCATATTTTTAAAAAATATATATATTTTTAAATTTAGGGCTAAATTAATTAGCTCTCTACCAAGAGAGAGGGAAAGAGAAAGAGAGGAAAGAAAAATATCAAATCAGAAAAAAAAAATCTGTAATATTAAAGTTACTTGTAACGTCTACTAGAAGTCTCCAAAAGAAATCGCAAGAAAATGCGTTGAGAGGAAGAAGTTGGACTATAATAATTGTTTTGCTTCTTAACTTTATAATTGTCTTGCTTCTAAACTTTGTAAGAGAGGAAAAAAAATTTGTAGGAGGAAAGAAATTTTGTTGTGCTTATTTTTCATGAATTATGGACTATTTATAGGATTTTTTTTGGGTCCAAATGACCTCAAATACCCTAAAAAAAGAGTTGTTATAATGAGTATTTTGATCATTTTGCTAAAAATGATCAAAATACCCCTAAAACAGGTAAAAAATTGACACTAAAATGGAGGTATTTTTAAGTAAAAGTATCTCCCAACGGCTATATTTAAAAATAAATAAATTAGTCGAACCGAGCCTGAACCAGGCCGATCTGGGCCGGTCAAACCGGGCAGTCCGAATTCGGCTAGGCCCGAACGGGGCCGACAATGGACCGGGCCGGTCCGGACTTGTTGGTCGGATCCTTCGACCAAGTCCGGACCCGTGGGAGGAGTAGGCCGGAGCGGACCGATCCGTTGACCGGATTCGGATCGACTCTGACCGGGTTTGACTAGGCCAAATCTGGACCGGATTCCAGGTCACCCATCGTTTAACACACCTTGAATTTTTATATGTTTGAGTTTTCTCTCACTTATTTTTATTAGCAAATTATTACCATGAGCACATCTCAATTAGTTTGGTCAATTGTCCTTAAAAAGTCTCCTTTCTTTTTCAAATTACATAAATATAAAGCCTAATGAGAGCCCAACCCTCCTGCAGTTAGTATGCATCACAAAATTCAAATCATTAGGAGGATTACAGAGAACAGACAAATCAGGACAAAGATAAACTTGAAAATAAATTTGTTCTTTTTATCTGCATTCCAGCTATCGTAACAATCATGACCGGTCCATGAATAAGTCCGACACATTTCGTATTTGAACAATTTTTTTTGTTTGCTTAGGACAAATTTTCAGGCTCAACACGATCCCTCGTGAGGCTGGGAGCTCATGGATGATCTCCAAAATCGACTCACAAAAGAAATGAATTAGAGAGGACAACTCCACCCACACCCACACCCACACCCACACCCACGATCCACCCGCCTAACTAAATGAATAATTAGCTAAATGCGACTATAACGGTCCACCCACCCACCTAACTAAATGAATAATTAGCTAAATGCGACTATCATAAGCCAAAGTTAATTTCAACACACGTGGCACCTCCACAGCCATAGCTAAATCCATATTTATTTCGACGCTACGTCCACAGTCAAAAACTTAACATATCTATGGCATAAAGATAAGCTTAAAACAAAAATAATTAGGGTTAACCTTAATCATGCTCTTTTTTCCCTCGCCTCCCTTCCTCCCTCCCTCGATGCCAAATAAAGAGTAAAGAAAGCAACAAACCAACCAAAAGAAGTAAGCTTTTCCAATGGAATCCTCGTCGGAGTACAAGCATCACCATCACCACCAGCAGCAGCACCGCCGCCGGCCCCGTCTCCGCACCTGCGTCCTCGTCACCGTTGCCGTCCTCATCTCCCTCATCCTCCTGATTCTGATCCTCGCCCTCACCGTCTTCCGCCCCCGCCACGCCGTCACCACCGTCGAGTCCGTCCGCCTCGCCGGACTCGACGCCGGCTTCTCCCTCTCCAACCTCTCCCTCGACCTCAACCTCACCCTCCTCCTCTCCGTCTCCGTCTACAACCCCAACCGCGTCTCCTTCCGTTACGCCGACGGCGGCTCCGCCGACCTCCGCTACCGGGACCGCCTGGTCGGCGAGGCCGCCATCCCCCCGGGCGAGATCGGCTCTCGGGGCACCGCTCATCTCGACGTCACGCTGACCGTGCTCGCCGGGAGGCTGATCGGCGACAAGGAGGTGTACGCGGACCTCGTGAGGGGCTCGGTCGCTCTCGTCACCTACACGACCCTCCCGGGGAGGGTCAGCGTGCTGGGGATCATCAAGAAGCACCTCGTCTCTTACACGACGTGCGACGTCGCGGTGGACGTCAGGAACCGGACCGTGTCGAACTCCGACTGCAGGTACAAGACTAAGTTGTGACATCTTCCGGGGATTACTTATTCTCTTATAAGAGATGATATTTTGTTCGTTCTTACTTGGATTATACTTAATTCGATATGACTGATCGATGATATATTTGTATATTCGGTTAACTACTATAGTTTTTTGTTTCGAGCTTGAGCTTGAGCTCGTGTCGCGACACTACTTACTTCATGGAATGTTTGGAGTTTTGATAATAATAATAATAATAATAATAATAATAATAATAAACTATATTGACAAATGATGATCTTATATTGAAGTTTGGCAGCCTATGTTGTATGGATACGGATATGACTGACAAGGGCATGTCATCCATTTTTGTGTGTCTTAGCATATTTTAGAGTTTGGATTGTGTCCAATACCTATTTGATACATCTCCGACATGACATGGGGCACATTTTTTTGTGCTTCCTAGTTGCCGATGCAGAGGAGTTTGAAAGTAGTATTAGAGATTTGTAAAGGCGATAGAAGGAAATGCAGTTACCTTGACTCTGGTTTGGAGTTGAATTGGAGTTCTCATTATACTGCCAAACCTGCGAAAATGCTCCAAAGTTGAGTTATTTGGAATTTGGAGGTCTAACACTACCAAAACCTAGTTTTGTTTTCCAAACTCCATTCCCAGATGAGGCCCTCATAAGTCCGGATATGTATTAATTACACATACTACACTGTGTTCTCTCCTTTTCTGAGGAAAAGTTAACCATTTGGGTGAGGTTGGGATCACGACGATTGTCTAAACGGAAGGTAACAATATATTTGATGAACCAAGTGGATGCATTGAGGTACCCAATGGGAAAAAAGAGTTAAAGATCTAACATAAAAGACATGCAAAATATGCGCATGTTAAATGATGATCATTTTCACATTAGATGAGTATTCAAAAATTAGAATTGGTACTAATACTTATCATTTGTATAATAATAAAAATGATAAATAGACATGGATAAATATTAGCCCTTAGATTCTAACTTGGAAGATATCATGCTCCAAAATGCTTATCGTATCTGTATGCCCCTATCTCACATGACACACGACAATTCAAGAGATACATTAGGACATGCAAAATCGGTGTTGTTTTCGTGTTCTCTTGTCTTTATTGTGTTGTTTTCTATATGTACGTGTGCAGCATAGAACTCAAGTAATTTGCAAATATTGCATGTAGAATAAAGATACATCGGAAAGTCCCAAATTAGAACAATGGAGTTTCATCTGCTAGAGTAAAAATAGGGCACATTTTAATGTGTTATTGCCTCATAATTCGCCTTTAGACCTTGACATACCACTTGTGTTGTTTTTATTACTCCAAATGCTATTTTTTGTATTTTTATGTGATCATCATGCAAGTTTGATATCCTTCCATGTTGGTAAGTAGACCATTATTAGTTAGCTAAAAAACAACCTGCTATGTAAACCTTGGCGGGCTTTCTGATGCACTTCAATTTTCACTTGAGATTATTTGTAGCATAGACGCTGTAAAATTGACCACAACTTTGTTTGCAACTTGTTAACAAGTGAGTGGCCCAAAAGTTATTCGGTTGGGTCCAGTTGGAACTTCTACATCTACATCAATTTTGTGTGATCATCTAAATAGCTCACACCAAAAATTAATCTCTCATGTCATTTTGTGGATTTTCATGCTATAAGTGTTACTGCATGCAACCAAATAGATGCAATGAAACAACTTGTGTTGCATGCAGATTTAGTTGCATTGTAGCAATAGGACACCCAACCAAAATACCCATATTTGTAGTACAGTAGTTAGAAGCATTTGAAGTTAGTGTTTTGTACCTATATGAAGTTAGTGTTTTGTACCTATATGTGGGTAACTGATTTAGTTTTTCACACTTGCAACAAATTATGTCGCATGTGGTAATACTTGTGTACTGTGTATCGGTGGTTACACCCAACTAGAAGAACACATTCTTACTAATAGTAGTTAGAAACATTTTAATTTGAGTTGCCAATCCCCATGTAGGGGAATGGGCACATTTTGTTTGGAATGTCATTCATGTTGACATATGACCACCATAAATATTACTTCAGGCGGGAAGTGTTTTGAGGTGGTGGCTAGACAATCATAGGTCATTTGTGCCTTAAATGGTTTTGGCGTTAGGGTTAGGCTTAGGGTTGGGTGAAGAAGAAGTAGAAGAGGGGTTGGCTGTGTGAGACTTAAGCTTAGGATTTGGGTTTTTGTTTGGTTGAAATCGGGCCGGGACTCGAGCTGATGGATGGACCTGAATCTGATCCATCAATTGTTTTGAACCCGCGTTAGTGTACTTAAAGCTTAACTGATTGCTCTGTGATAGAAATGCTGCTAACTGTATTGATAATTCATGCTCCATGCCTGATTCTTTTCATGGTTATGATTTCTATTTATTTTGTCAAGTTTAGATATTATACATGTTTAGATAACTTCAGATCAGATCTCGTCCAAATTTGTTTATGAATATTGACATCTAGAACCGTAGATTGCATCACCTTGTCTAAGGGAAATTTGGGAGAAGTACATGGTACACCCAATTTTCTTTAGACTGTGTTTAGTTTGAGAGAAAATGGGGGAAAGGAAAAGAAAGATAAAAGAAAAAAGGTTTTTTTTATAGTGAAAATTTGAAATAAAATATAAGAGGGGGAGAGATTGGAGAGTGGAGAGAGGGAGAAATCGGGAGAGAGAGAGAGAGAGAGAGAGAGAGAGAGAGAGAGATTAATGGAATCCTACCATTTTAGGAGCGAAATAATAAGAAATATTTATAATTGTTATGATTCCCGAGGAGAGAGAAAATGGAATCCTACCATTTTAGGAGTGAAATGATAAAAAAGATTTATACTTGTTATGATTCCCTCATTTTCCCTTATAATCAACTTATAATCAAACAAGGCAACACAACTTTTCTTTCCTTTCCTGTTCCTCTCTATCATTTTCTCTTCAAACCAAAGACGACCTAAAAGAAGTTATAAAATCGATAATAGTAGCGGGTATGATTTGTTGGGATCCTAGAATAGGACGAGTTATCATGCGGCTTTAGAATTAAATCCCTTAGTTGACACACATAGGAAGGATAACTTTTTTCAAGTAACAACAAACTAAAATTATATGTAAAGTTATGTGAGATACTAACAGAGAGAGGTTACTAATAATTGTCATCTAAATTGCAGAAATACCTCCAATTTCCTTCCTTTTTTAAACTAGAGTATCTCACCCTATATTTCATAACACATAACTTTCTGAACTTCTCTTTTGCACCTTTCTTGTCTAAACAACACTAAACAGACGTAAAAGGCTCACTTTATTTTTTGAAGTAAATTTAGATCCATAATTTTTCTGTTAATCTATACAAGTTCAAATCATGGATATATGATATAACATGAGTATCAAATCAAGGGTATTTGATATGGCACATGAGTATTTTAATACTGCAAAATCCCTTTATATTTCCACCACATCCTCTCTTAAATCCTCAGTTTACCCAACCCATTAAAACATGAGCACATTGAATAAACTGTCACCCCAATGGGTCAAGATATCCAGCACCCAAAACTCCACAGCAGCGAGTTTGCAGTTTTAATTATTGAGGAACTAATATTTACAGCCACTGATTGTTAAATGAAATTTAGCGGAAAAGGCAGTTGAAGAGCTAGTAAACATTAGATAAAAAATGGAATAAATATGTTCCTGTATGGAATTAAGGTGTCCAGTATTATTTGAATCAATTCTCCTAGCAACATTCTCTTCCCTATTTTTCAATCTCCACGTTTATCTATTTACATTTGAAGTTTAGAACATTAATCAGCCACCTCAAGACCAAGACGTCCCCCATTTTTCTGCCATGGATTACTTTACTAGCTCCAAAATCCACTTGAAGCTTAACATCATATCATCCACTGAGTTCCTATGTCTTGGACTCTCAAATAAATCTTCCATGAAACTGTTTCTCCCATTCCAATTCCTATCCAGTTGCTCCTGGTCCTCTCTGACATCAAATTCCTATGACTTGACTTCTCAAATAACACTTCCCCCTTCCATTCCAACTATTCTTTTACTCCAAATCATTGTTGAAATCCTCCCTAAACTTTTCGCCTGCTTTATGAAACTCTTTCCTCTGTTGCAGCTTCAGCAACCCTGGCAGCCAATATAAAATATGGCGCATCTTCTGATCCCATTGACATCAGAAGCAACTCAATCCAGTTTCGCGATGTTGTCACATTCATTGACAACAATATGAATTAAGCCCCACCTCTAGTAGTGATCTGGCCCAAGATTGTAGCTTAAAATCCGAGTTGCAACGATCCAAATCTGGCTCAGCTCAGCAGGTGTGCACAAATCGTTCAATAGGGTTAGAGTTCTCTGCAGAACAGAACAAGTGGTATGCATATACACTAATATGGAACTTGTATTTTCAAATTTCTTATAAGATATAAGTGTTATTATATTCATTATACAATTGTAAAGGTTTGAAAATTAGTAGCAAGATGTAGGATTTCACCTTTCTCCCTCCAGAACACTTGGATTGTTGGTTTTATCATTCTGGAATGAAACAGTTCCATGTTTTAGAACGAAAATTCCAGAAAGGAAAAAAGTGCTCATGTTGTGTTTTCTACTAACTTTTCTCTCAATCATGAGGTGTCTAAATTCTACAAATCTGACCTCGTAATGTGCTTTGTGTTCTTGATAATATCATTTGATACTAAGTTTCAGCATACAGTACAGATGATCTATTTTTCCAATAGTATGCCTGTCAAAGTGAAAGTAATATCAAAATTCCAAATGAGAATGAATTTGGAAGTACTTAAATATGCGTATGATCATGTTTTGGTTTTTGTTTCTATTGAAAGATGGATGAGTGCCAAGTCATTGAAAGATACGTTAAGCAGTGGATGTATTAGTGAGAAGTTGGAGGTGGAGACAATTGAGGATAAGATGAGAGAAAATCGTCTTAGATCATTTGGACATGTGCAATTTAGACCCCACTAGATGCATCAATTAGGAGAAACAATAAGATTTCAGTCAAAGTAACACCTACAGTTAGGGGTAGGCTTAAAACGAACTTGGATTAAGGCCATAAGAAAGGATATGGTTTTGTGTACAAAGGATGACCCTTAACAAAGCCCAATGAAAAAAAAAAGGATTCAAATAGATTCAAATTTTTGACGTAAAGGACTTGTTGTTGTATCACATTTTGGTTTTGCTTATACCTTTTTATTTTGGCCTCGGTATGCGTTTGAATTTTCGGTTTAAAGATTTGCTTATAATTACTTTGGCTTATGTTCAAAATTGTGTCATGGAAATTTTCAAAAGGGCATCCCAATGTCACAATGCTCCCGTCAATGCAAAGGGATGGTCAAGATGTACGTAGCCTCACACCCAATTTATAGGATGGTTTTTCGAACATGCATCCTCCAGAGTACAAGCTCCAAAACTTTCAATCATGCTAAGATAACTTAATTAGTTTGGTTAAATCATCTTGATTTTCATAGTCTTTACATTTTTAGTACACTCCAGCACTTCAGGTCTTAATGTGGTCAATACTCATTGAGCATTTGATTATAATTTTATTCGGCTTAGGGGGAAAATAGAGAATAAGAGAGTGCATCTCTGACCGCTAAATTGGAATTAGTGGCAGTTTGATGTATTTTTCTGCAGTAAATCCAAGATTGGCCTTCGTCACAGTCCTTTCGGACATGTGGGCCTCATTGTAGACTAACCTATATATATATATATATATATATATATATATATATATATATATATATACACACGTTCATGTGCGATTTGCATGTACAATTTTTTTTTTATAATATTACTAAAAATTAAATAAAAATTTAAATTATATTAAAATATTTTAAATATGATTTGAATATATTTTATTTAGGATTTGTTATAGATATGTTTGTAGAATTTTGGATGTGTGTTTCTTTAGATAATATAGTGTACTTAGTTTAAATATAATTTGAATATTGAATATATTTTAGGATATATTATATGTTCAGGTAGTTAGATTGATTTTATAATTTTATTTTTTTCTTAACTATGTGAGAATATATACACGGTAGTTAGAAAGATTTTTAATTTTAAAAAAAAAAAATTATTTAATGGAGGATATACATGCGGTTTGTACAATATATATATATATATATATATATATATATATATATATATATATATATATATATATATATTATATTTTTAGTCGTTTTTCATAATCACAGTCATTGAATTTTGTTTAAGTCATATAATATTAACCGTTGATTTGAACTATTCAAATCAATGGTTAAGATTAGATGACTTAAACAAGATCCAACGGTTGTGATAATGATGATGCAAAAATACGGGAATCCCTATCCCTCCGTGTGTATATATATATATATATATATATATATATATATATATATATATATATATTCCATAACATAAATCGGTTTCTAGACGGCTCAAAAGTGAGCCGTCTAAGCCGTAAGTAAATTCTCAACGAATTAATTTAAGAAAATAATTATGGAAGATAAATAGACCTTAAACCAACTTCTGTCTTATCCATCAAAACAATTAATAAATACTCAACCAATTTAATTAATAACAACAACAACAACAAAAACTAACGGTAGATATAAAAATCTAAAACTAACTTCCTTCTCATCATCCGTAAGTGTAATCCACTATTTTCTTCCATAATAAATTATAGTTAAAATATTTTTAAACATTTAAACTAATTTACAATAATATAAAAAAAAATTTATGTGTAACGCATGTACATCTACTAGTGTATATATATATATATATATATATATATATATATATATATATATATATATATGAAGTTTGAACGCAGAGAATGTGAAAACTGTCGGTGATAAGCCGGAGTAAGATGAGGATGATGTCAAGAGTGTAACAATAAGTTGATCATTTTGGTGACCTACTAACTGATTTTATCTGCCATCTTAGTCCTTTGTGGTTATTTCGATCTAGCCTGATGAGTTGTGGTCAGCATAAGGGGCTAAGTTCCTCATCCTATTATTTGATACATAATGCTTTCCGGTAGCAATCCAATCATTTTGGTAATCAACTGGTCCAAATTGTCGTGTTCTCAGACATCCAGAGAAAAGCATTGATAATATCTCAACAACATCAGCTGCTGTACAAATGGTTTGGAATATTGATCATGATATCCTGTTTTTAGTTATGAAACTTAGCCCATCATTTGAAGGTTTTGGTCCAATTTATATGCTGTAACTATTTCTAAGTAGCATAGATCAGGTATTTTTGCTTGTGGAGATGGGGCATGAAGATGCAGGGTCTTGAAAGATTTTACAAGTTAGTATTGTATGTTTCAAATTGCACGGTGCCTGCAATCTTGAACTTTAAATCTAGGTATGTGTAGGGGGTGAGCATTTGGTTCCAACCGAATCGAATAACCGAAAATTGAATTGGACCAAAAATTGAATAAGCAAAACCGAAACCGAACCAAAATTGTCCATAACCGAACCAAACCGAACCGAACCGAATTAAATTGGTTTGATTTTCGGTTTATTCGATTTGTTTGCAATTTTTTAAAAATTATATATATATATATATATATATAAACTAAAACTTTTTATTTGGTTTTCGGTTTTGGATTGAAACCAAAACCGAAATTTATTTTTTTAGTATTTTTATAACCGAAATCGAACCGAATTTTGCTCACCCTTAGGTATGTGTATGTCATAAGTATGTGTTCTTGGAGCCCTTGCACTTGAATAGACGCTAAGAAATTCACATCCCTTTTTGAAACCTAAGAACCTGGATCTGGAAGAGCAAATAGTGTTAATAAATGGGCTAATTAGCGTTTAGATCCTGAGTTTTATACCAGCTTAGAGTTTAAGTCGTGATATCTCCAATTGAAAAGTTTGGATCCTGAATTTTTATTTTTGGTAACATTTTTTCTGTTGTACCCTCATTTCGAACATGTATTAGTTGTCCTTGTACTAATATTCAGGATATAATCGAAAAAAAAAAACCATTTTTTTTGTTTCCAGGGTCTAAACTTTCTAATTGAACAAGTCAAGACAAACTCTAAATTGGTATTGTTGGAAAAATTAAATGAATATTGGAATATGTCTCTATTAACTCTTTGTGTCTCTTCATCATTTATATAAGAAGAGCCATTTGGGTCATTCATTAATTCACTCGTTCATACATCAAGCATCCATTCCAAGAGAAAGAGAGACTACCTCCATTGCTTCGACAAGTTTCTGCTGTTTATAGTACTGCTATCGGAGGAGAAGTACCGTTGTATTCTGGAAAACTAATGTCGTTAAACCGTAAGCACTTGTGCGGAACAAATATTGTCTTAAGGACATTGAACCAAGTTCAAGTCTCGGTCTCGATTAGATTACATTATTTACATTTATTTTCCAGATTCTAAATTACAAAGTAGGAAATATTTTTACTAACGATCTTAAGACAATATGGTTTTCAGAATCATTTCATTACTCTGTATTTGGTTTAATTTCAGTTTCGTAATGTAGGATATTTACGTGGATGTTCATATAGCCTCTAGTTTTTTTTTTTTTTAATCCCACTAGTGCAACTCATGAATAATCGTTTCTGGTCCAAAGTCTTCTGGTTCAGAATATTATAGGTCTAAGGTCTTCTATAACTCATGGATTTTTTCCTTTCTTACCATATTATAATTGAAGTGTACTTGATTAATAGTCCTCTGGTTCAAAGTCCTTTGGTTTCGTGAAGTGTTGTTACTGTCTTCATCTCAAGTAGTGCACTTAACTTATATTTCAATAATAAGGTTCTGTTTTTTTTTTGTTCTCTCATAACAAAGTAGTGTTACTAACCAGTTCGTTTTCTTTCTTTCTTTCTTTCTTTCTTTTTTCTTCTGCTTCTGGTTCGAGAAAACTTGGTTAGTGTAAATAGGTTCTGGTTTTTGAGAATTTATTCAGAGAGTAACATAGTTATTTAAAAGTTATTTTCTTTATAATACTGTCTTGGTTTAATTCTAAAATTGTATTGAATTATCTATTCATATTTGAAACTCATTAGACAATCAATTTTTATTACTGTCATTGGTTTCTAAATATAGACAAAGTTGTCTACTGGTTTAGATTATTGTTTAATCCCACTATTGTATTTGAATAATCATTTACAAGAACATAAAAGTACTCTGACTTAAGAATGCTATGGGACAATAGCCTTTAAAATTTTGTACTGTAGGCAAAGCTATCCTCTGGTTTGGATTTTAATCCCACATTACACTAAGAAATTTCATATTGTAGACATGAAAAGTGGTTTAACCATATTATACTAACTTTTCAGTAGGTTAATTTTTTTTAGTACCATATTATATTTGATGTATAAATGGTTCAATGTCCTAATGCATAAACTCTATTCTCTTGTGGAACTTTTATTATGTAGTATATGCTTTTCAATATCTACTGGCATACAACATCAATCTTAAGTATGGAACTTTTACATGACACAAACAATTATTAGTACATTGACATATATGCAGTACTTTAGTTTAGGACCATTTATATGAATGAACATGACCAAGTCAAGCATTCACGGAACTTAAAAGTAAGGGCCAGGAGTATGATTTTACCAATTAATTAGGATCACCAATATATTTGGATTTAGGTTGCTATCTCGGTTCTAGTCCTTTAATTTGTTTGTATGCAGGAAATGTACAACCTTATGAATATTCACGTCAGAGTAGTGTAAAGTCTATGAGTATACAGAGTAGTATAAAGTTTACACTACTGTTTTAAACCAATAAAGAGTAATGTAAAATTTATATTACTATTTGAAGTGAATACTATCTTTTTGACTTTGTTCTCTTGATTTAATAATATTCATGAGTATATGCAATTCAGAGTTATAATTTGTCTTGAGATGACAATTGGTGAACCTGATGTTATTTATGTACGAATAGTATCATCTAGATTTGAATTTGACTATTTACTTTTTTTGTTCAGTTTAGTGTAGGTATCGGCTAAGTGTCGATATCAGATGGCTGATGAAGAACATTTGCAGTTATCAACATATTTCTTACCATAATATCTAAGTGTTTTTCTCTTAGGGTCAACTAGTTTTGATCACCATTTGTGCATTATTTCTCTTTATTTTTTACATGCCATAATGTAAACCCCTGAATTTTTCAAATTATTAAATCTTGGATTTTTTCCAATTTTCTGGAAATTTTCGGGAATTTTCTATAATTAAAATCAAGGCTTTAATTAATAAATGATTTTTTAGTTGGCAATAAATAGTATTAAAATATCATGAAAATAATATTTTTGGGTGTAAAATGGAAAACTGGACCTGGGGTAATTTTCTGCGATTTTATTGGGCCTCAGACCTATTTTTAAAAGCCTAAAAACTATTTTTTTATAATTAATTAATTATTACTGTTATTATATTATTATTTCTATTATTATTATTGTTTTATTACTATTATTATTATTAGGTTTCGGGCCCGGCCCGGCCCAGTGGGCCGAGCCCAGTGCAACCCAGCCCAGCCCGGCCATAGGCTAGCGGGTCGGGCGGGTCGGTCAGACCCGAACCAGCGCCCGACCCGACCCGGACCGCTGTCACCCCTACCCAGTCCCCCGCGACTCCGGAATTCTCGCCGCCGCCGCGTTTTCCGGCCGGCTAACCGCCCCCACGTCGCCCCTCCTCTCCGGATCATCCGCCTCGACGCCGGCCGAGACCCCTCGCAACTCCCCTATATAATCCCCATCACCGCCTCCTTTCTCCCCCCAAAACCAAACCCTAACCCTAGATCTACCTAGCTCCGGCCACCTCCGTCTCCTTCCCCGGCGCCGACGAACCCCCTCCTCCTCTCCTCCGGACGACGCCGCTCCACCCGCCGTCCAGGCCACCGTCCCCAGCCAGATCCTCCTCTCATCTTCCTCCCCTCTTCTTCTCAGCCCTCCGCCGGCTATCCCGAGCCCCTCGACGCCGTCGGTGACCTCGCCGCCCCTCGGCTGAGCCGCCGCAGCCCCGGCCCGACCTCGCCGACCGACGGCCAAGACCCCAGAGCCCCGGACACAGCACAGGATACGCGGACACGGCCCAAACCTACCCAGACACGCCACTGACGCGTCCAGGGCACGATACGGACACAGAACCGCGTGTCGGACTCGAAATACCCCGATCCCGAGTCCGAGGCCTCCCCTCGGTGCTCCTCCATCAGCTTCCTGGTAGGTGCCGCTATCAGAACGCACTGTCCCTTCCAAAACCACTCCCCTGTCCGACCGGGACTGACAGAATAAAGCTCTGTCAATCCCGGGATAGCCTAGAAATTGATAGGCTATAGTTAATTAGTAGGTTAATGACTTGTTAATTTTTGGTTGGTTAATTAATTAGTGAATTGATACAACGATCTGCAAATATGTATATTGATTATATATAGATAATAAAAACCTTATTAAATATTACGTAAATTAGTAATTAATTAAAATGATTTTTAGTATTTATAATACGTAGTATTTAAATAAGTTTTCCAAAATATTATTCTCTTACAAATTGATTTGTAATATTACCAAAATAAAAATTTAGTAATATTTTTCCCCTAAGCCTAGTTTATTAGAAAATAAATTGATTGCTAAAAACAAACGATATTATTTTTATAATTATACTTTCCTATTTTACCCTATTAGAAACAAAACGATACTTTACCATAAAATAAAAATATAATATTTTCTATGATAAAATAAATAAGTTTTATTATTATTAAAAAAGGGGTTTGTTTTACTAAATTACTATTACAAATAATAATTATTATTATTAATCGATCGTTGGATTGAATCATTAACTTAGTTAACTAATCAAGTCAGATTAAAACCCTTTGTTTTAATTCTAAAAATCGGATTATTAATAAATGTAGGTTCCTGTCACTAAGGTTGAGACCGTCGCGACATCTCACTCGCGTCACCAACCAACTCCAGGCAAGTTTCATATAATTCAAAACCTGTATTTTAGTTGTAATTAAATATGTTGCATGTCATATAGATATATTGGGACGACACTTGATTTCACGGAACCGACTGATTGGCTGATTGATTGACTCATTGACTCATTGACTATTGCCTTGGGAACTGGGGAGTAAAAGTGAGCACCCGTGGTCAAAGCCCCCTTATTGCCTCATTGTGGATAGCTGAAGTCCAACCTCACTGGACTGACGCCGCACCGTGTTCACTAGAACACAAATTGCCTCCAACCCCAACCGGCCACGGGATGCTACCTTTCTCAAAACACTTTTAGTGATTGTAGTTTGTCATCATTTGCTTCATCGACATTTACTGTTCTGGTCTCATATTTGTTGCATACAAAAATATAAATATTGTTCAAAACTATTTCATTGCATCATTTTAATTATCATTAAGATGCTGGAATTGGATATATGTTCTTGCTCCCTCCTGACTAGAGATTAACAATTTTAGGTGGTTACGGTGACGATGAGGCGTATGACACCTTTTATGGTCCGGACCAGAGTACTGAAGCTCTAGCTGAACCTAGCCAGGAGGCCGATGTTTAGTTGTTTCCCTTTAATTTTCTAAATTGTAATAATCAGGGTTGAATTAATAACCCTGGACCATGTTTTGTTTGATCCTTGCTTGTAAAAGAATTCCTCTTTCGGACTTAGCAAAAAAATTGAATTTCCTTCATGTATTCTGGATGTCTGTGTGTTACTACGGATTGATACAGCTTACTGCCGCCGTCTCACAACGGTGCAGGCTGGACATGATCCGACTGGACCCAGTTTATTGGGATCGGGTCGTGACATGTTTTCAGTGGTGGCCCATGCAGGTTCTAGTTTACAACCTTTGGCCTAGTCAACTTAGACTAGCCAAACAAACCGACTTGCCTTGACTTTAGGTTTAGTATGACTTTAGGAAAACAGACTCTAGAAACAATTAGAACACTTAGAATTCCTGAGAAAATTTCAATCTGTCACATCATAGGACCAAAATTCTTCTATCTATACATATATACAATTATTTTTGCTTGCTTATAGAATATAGGTTACCTTGCTTATGCTTGCTTCCTAAACCTTCCAGAAGATGGCACGAGGAAAGACAACCCGTTCCGGCCCAGCCGAAGAAGAGGCTTCGTCTTCTGAGCACACCCCAACTCAAGCTCAGTCCGACCCCTCTCCGTTGCAGCTCACAGATCGCCCCCATGCTGCAAGAGCTCCCCGCGCTGCCTACACTTCAGTAGTGCATGCAGCTCCACCCATTCCTCCCAGGACCACATCAATTCCAGCCGATGTGACTCCTCCTGTTGCACCACCTGTGCCAGTGGACCCCGCTGAACTCGTAGGCCTGCTACGAGGAGTTCTTGAATCCCAGAGGGCCCAAGCTGAAGCAAATCGCGAGCAGACCGCGATTATGAGAGAGGGCATGGAGAACGCCCATAATGTAGCCATGGCAGCGCTAGGAACATCCCGGTCAGAACAGGAACCTGCCAAGGTAATTAAGGATTTAAAAGCTTGGATTCCATTAATGAATTTTTAGTCTAACCACAAACCTGTTATCCAGGTAAAGGTTGGAACTGTGGAAAACTTTAAGAAGTTGGACCCGCGTCCCTTCAAGGGGACCGAAGGCATCATCTACGCAGACGAGTGGCTAGATGATATGGAGCGACTCCTCAGCGTCGCTCGACTCCCAGACGACCTCATGGTTGAGGCCGTAGCACTCCAGCTGAGAGATTTGGCTAACATTTGGTACCGCAACGAGCCAAGATTTCGAGCTGGAGGGATTTCCTGGCGGCTATTCAAGAAGCAGTTCAAGCGGAAGTTCTTTCCAGAGGCTGCCCTCGAAGCTATGGGAAGACAGTTTCAAGATCTGAAGCAAGGAGACCGCTCAATTGAAGAATATGCGGCTGAGTTCAACAGGCTTGGCAGGTTTGCAAGTCACCTGGTGGACAACCCTGTGGAACGTGCTAAGAAGTTCCGGCACGGGCTACGTGAAGAGATCCGCACCTTAGTAGCTGCTAACGGTGCGAAGACTTATGACAAGATGTTGAAAGTGGCCCAAGATGTAGAGGCCAGTTCACCGGCCCGACCCAAGAGGGAGCATCCAGGGTCAAGCAACAACTATCAGGGCAACAACAAGAGGCACAGCAACAACAACAATAGGCCCTCCCATCCCCAGCAGTCCCAGCAACAACAGCCAGCAGCGGCCAACAAAGCGCATCAGTACAACCAACCAAAGGCGGTCAACTGCGTCTACTGCAAAAGGCCAGGTCATACCGCAGAGATCTGCAGGAAGAAATTGGGACACTGCCTTGCTTGTGGATCTGCCACCCATCAAGTGAAGGACTGCCCCACAGCATACAACAAAACTGGAGCTGGACAGCAGAGAGGTCCACTGCCTACCCAGCAGCAGCGCTACAACCAGCACAGAGCCGGGCAAGCTTTTGCCTTGACTGTGGAAGAGCCAGAAGCTGAACCCGAGACGGAAGGAGATGTCATCGCAGGTTCCATTCTACTTCATTCGCACCCTGCCTTAGCATTATTTGATTCTGGAGCATCACACAGTTTTATATCTGTAAACTTCATTTCTGCACACCATCTAGTTACTGGCATAAGTAAGATAATCTGTAGAGTTATGACTGGTGGAGGACCAATACCCATTAGTGAGACTTGTAGCTGCCCAGTCACTATCTCAGGACATGAGTTTCAGACTCAGTTCCTAATAATGCCTCTGCCAAACTATGACGTAGTCTTGGGCATGGATTGGCTCAGTCAGCACCATGCTCTGATAGACTGTCGAGAAGGCTGCGTAACTCTAGATCCACCTGGAGGACCTAAACTCAAAGTGATTCGAGCACCTGAAGGCGTGGAATGTGTGTCCTACACATCCATCACTGAAGAAACCGGACCCCCTCATCCTCTCATAGCGAAATTTATAGATGTCTTCCCAGACAATCTTCCAGGGCTACCCCCTGATCGAGATGTGGAATTCTCGATCGATCTTATACCTGGCGCAGCACCAATCTCCCAACGCTGCTACCGAGTGAATCCCAAGGAGTCCAAGGAAATGAAAGACCAGATTGACGAGCTTCAGGCGCAAGGATTCATCAGGACCGGTGCCTCACCCTGGGGTGCACCAGTCTTGTTTGTACCCAAGAAGGATGGGACAGTCAGAATGTGCATAGACTACCGGGCATTGAACAACATCACTATCAAGAACAAGTACCCGCTGCCCCGGATCGACGACCTCTTCGACCAGCTGAGTGGAGCTAAGGTTTTCTCGAAGATAGACCTCAGATCGGGTTACCATCAAATCAAGGTGAGGAAGGAAGACATTCCAAAGACGGCATTCAACACCAAGTATGGACAATTTGAATTCTTGGTCATGCCCTTTGGTCTTACAAATGCCCCAGCAGTGTTCATGAATCTCATGAACAAGGTCTTCCACAAATACTTGGATCAGTTTGTCGTTGTCTTCATTGACGACATTCTGATCTATTCGAAGACCAAGGAGGAACACGAGCAGCATTTGAGGATAATTTTGGAAACCCTCAGAAAGGAGAAGTTATACGGAAAGCTGTCCAAGTGTGAATTCTTCTTAGACAAGGTGGACTTCCTCGGCCACGTTGTCACAGGAGAAGGCATATCAGTGGACCCCAAGAAGATAGCTGCCGTGGAGACATGGAATACTCCCAGGTCAGTTGCAGAGATCAGAAGCTTCTTGGGCTTAGCTGGATATTACAGAAAATTCGTGAAGGACTTTGCAAAGGTTGCTGAGCCCATGACCAAGCTAACCAGGAAGAATGAAGAGTTCGTCTGGACCGAAGCGTGCCAGGCGTCATTTGAAGAGCTGAAGAGAAGGCTAACAACAGCACCGATCTTGTCGCTACCCTCAGGATCAGGAGGATTCTCAATTTATAGCGACGCGTCCGGCAAAGGATTAGGATGTGTGCTCCAGCAACATGGAAATGTAATTGCTTATGCTTCCCGGCAATTACGGACTCATGAGAAGAACTACCCGACGCATGACCTGGAGCTAGCAGCAGTCATCTTCGCCTTGAAGCTGTGGAAGCACTACCTGTACGGCGAAAGAGTAGAGATATACACGGACCACAAAAGTCTCAAGTATGTCTTTACACAGAAGGAGCTCAACATGCGTCAGAGACGATGGTTGGAGCTCATGAAGGACTTTGATATCAGCCTGCAGTACCATCCCGGAAAGGCTAATGTGGTCGCCGACGCACTTAGTCGATATCCGATGGCGATGCTCTTGACGACAGATCGGTACCTACTGGAGGACATGGAGAAGCTGGGACTAGAACTCGTATTGCCCGCAGAGGAAATGAAGAAGCTTGGACGGGAAGCAATAGTACCCGGCACTGACTTCCCCATGATGCATTTGCAAGTGCAGTCTAGCTTGATGGACAAAATCAAGGAGACTCAATTCGAGGACGGAGCATTGTGCAAGCTCCGGGACCAGGTGTTAGCTGGCACACTGGAGGGATTCTCTATTTCAGACGACGGAACACTGAGGAATGGCACCAGACTTTGTGTACCTGCTGGTGATTTGAGGGAACAGTTGATGCAGGAAGCTCATCATTCACAGTATTCCATCCACCCTGGAGCAAATAAGATGTACCGAGATATACGGGAGCACGTATGGTGGTATGGAATGAAGAAGGATGTCTCAAAATTCGTTGCCAGATGCTTGATCTGCCAGCAGGTGAAAGCAGATAGACAAAGACCAGCAGGACTTCTTCAGCCGCTGCCCATTCCAGAATGGAAATGGGAGCACATCACTATGGATTTTGTGTCAGGATTGCCTCGATCCCAAGGAGGGAAGGACGCTATTTGGGTGATCGTAGACAGATTAACTAAGTCTGCCCACTTCATTCCCTTCAAGGTTGGTTTATCCACCGAGAAGTTAGCTGCCCTATACATGAGGCAAATCGTCCGGATACATGGAGTTCCTGTGAGCATTGTATCAGACCGAGACAGCCGCTTTACTTCTCACTTCTGGAAGAGCTTGCAAGAGAGTCTGGGGACCCAACTGAAGTTCAGCACTGCATATCACCCACAGACTGACGGACAGTCAGAGAGAACCATCCAGACATTAGAGGATATGCTGAGATCTTGCGTCCTGGATTTTGGAGGATCATGGGAGGACCACCTACACTTGGTAGAGTTTGCTTACAACAACAGCTACCAGGCCAGCATCGGCATGACTCCTTTTGAGGCTCTGTATGGACGTCGTTGCCGCACTCCCTTGGCTTGGGACGACGTAGGAGAACGAGTCATGCTGGGACCTGAGATGATTACAGATGCGGCTGAAAAAGTCAAGGTTATCAGAGACAGACTTCGGGTGGCTCAAGATCGTCAGAAACATTGGGCGGACAGCCGTCGCCGACTTGTGGAGTTCGAAGCAGGTGATAGTGTCTTCGTCAAGATCTCCCCCACCAGAGGAACTATCCGTTTTGGCAGAGCTGGGAAACTGAGTCCCAGGTATATCGGCCCATTCGAGATAGTGAGCAGAGTTGGAGAGGTGGCATACAGAGTGGCGTTACCACCTAATCTTGAAGGCGTGCACAACGTCTTCCATGTATCGCAGCTGAGGCGTTACATTCCGGACCCGAGCCACATCCTGAATCATTCAGAGTTGGAGATTGGACCAAGTCTTACAGTACCAGAGCAGCCAGTAAGGATCATAGACCGTATGGAAAAGCAGTTACGGAACACCGTGATTCCACTGGTCAAAGTTCAGTGGCTCCACCACTCCCCAGGCGAATCCACCTGGGAACGAGAGGCTGAGATGAGGCAGAAGTACCCTCATCTGTTTTAAGGCATGTTTACCCTTGTTCTCCCTTCAATGGTAGTAAATTTCGAGGACGAAATTTCTATAAGTTGGGTAGGTTGTAAACCCCTGAATTTTTCAAATTATTAAATCTTGGATTTTTCCCAATTTTCTGGAAATTTTCGGGAATTTTCTATAATTAAAATCAAGGCTTTAATTAATAAATAATTTTTTAGTTGGCAATAAATAGTATTAAAATATCATGAAAATAATATTTTTGGGTGTAAAATGGAAAACTGGACCTGGGGTAATTTTCTGCGATTTTATTGGGCCTCAGACCTATTTTTAAAAGCCTAAAAACTATTTTTTTATAATTAATTAATTATTACTGTTATTATATTATTATTTCTATTATTATTATTGTTTTATTACTATTATTATTATTAGGTTTCGGGCCCGGCCCGGCCCAGTGGGCCGAGCCCAGTGCAACCCAGCCCAGCCCGGCCATAGGCTAGCGGGTCGGGCGGGTCGGTCAGACCCGAACCAGCGCCCGACCCGACCCGGACCGCTGTCACCCCTACCCAGTCCCCCGCGACTCCGGAATTCTCGCCGCCGCCGCGTTTTTCGGCCGGCTAACCGCCCCCACGTCGCCCCTCCTCTCCGGATCATCCGCCTCGACGCCGGCCGAGACCCCTCGCAACTCCCCTATATAATCCCCATCACCGCCTCCTTTCTCCCCCCAAAACCAAACCCTAACCCTAGATCTACCTAGCTCCGGCCACCTCCGTCTCCTTCCCCGGCGCCGACGAACCCCCTCCTCCTCTCCTCCGGACGACGCCGCTCCACCCGCCGTCCAGGCCACCGTCCCCAGCCAGATCCTCCTCTCATCTTCCTCCCCTCTTCTTCTCAGCCCTCCGCCGGCTATCCCGAGCCCCTCGACGCCGTCGGTGACCTCGCCGCCCCTCGGCTGAGCCGCCGCAGCCCCGGCCCGACCTCGCCGACCGACGGCCAAGACCCCAGAGCCCCGGACACAGCACAGGATACGCGGACACGGCCCAAACCTACCCAGACACGCCACTGACGCGTCCAGGGCACGATACGGACACATAACCGCGTGTCGGACTCGAAATACCCCGATCCCGAGTCCGAGGCCTCCCCTCGGTGCTCCTCCATCAGCTTCCCGGTAGGTGCCGCTATCAGAACGCACTGTCCCTTCCAAAACCACTCCCCTGTCCGACCGGGACTGACAGAATAAAGCTCTGTCAATCCCGGGATAGCCTAGAAATTGATAGGCTATAGTTAATTAGTAGGTTAATGACTTGTTAATTTTTGGTTGGTTAATTAATTAGTGAATTGATACAACGATCTGCAAATATGTATATTGATTATATATAGATAATAAAAACCTTATTAAATATTACGTAAATTAGTAATTAATTAAAATGATTTTTAGTATTTATAATACGTAGTATTTAAATAAGTTTTCCAAAATATTATTCTCTTACAAATTGATTTGTAATATTACCAAAATAAAAATTTAGTAATATTTTTCCCCTAAGCCTAGTTTATTAGAAAATAAATTGATTGCTAAAAACAAACGATATTATTTTTATAATTATACTTTCCTATTTTACCCTATTAGAAACAAAACGATACTTTACCATAAAATAAAAATATAATATTTTCTATGATAAAATAAATAAGTTTTATTATTATTAAAAAAGGGGTTTGTTTTACTAAATTACTATTACAAATAATAATAATTATTATTAATCGATCGTTGGATTGAATCATTAACTTAGTTAACTAATCAAGTCAGATTAAAACCCTTTGTTTTAATTCTAAAAATCGGATTATTAATAAATGTAGGTTCCTGTCACTAAGGTTGAGACCGTCGCGACATCTCACTCGCGTCACCAACCAACTCCAGGCAAGTTTCATATAATTCAAAACCTGTATTTTAGTTGTAATTAAATATGTTGCATGTCATATAGATATATTGGGACGACACTTGATTTCACGGAACCGACTGATTGGCTGATTGATTGACTCATTGACTCATTGACTATTGCCTTGGGAACTGGGGAGTAAAAGTGAGCACCCGTGGTCAAAGCCCCCTTATTGCCTCATTGTGGATAGCTGAAGTCCAACCTCACTGGACTGACGCCGCACCGTGTTCACTAGAACACAAATTGCCTCCAACCCCAACCGGCCACGGGATGCTACCTTTCTCAAAACACTTTTAGTGATTGTAGTTTGTCATCATTTGCTTCATCGACATTTACTGTTCTGGTCTCATATTTGTTGCATACAAAAATATAAATATTGTTCAAAACTATTTCATTGCATCATTTTAATTATCATTAAGATGCTGGAATTGGATATATGTTCTTGCTCCCTCCTGACTGGAGATTAACAATTTTAGGTGGTTACGGTGACGATGAGGCGTATGACACCTTTTATGGTCCGGACCAGAGTACTGAAGCTCTAGCTGAACCTAGCCAGGAGGCCGATGTTTAGTTGTTTCCCTTTAATTTTCCAAATTGTAATAATCAGGGTTGAATTAATAACCCTGGACCATGTTTTGTTTGATCCTTGCTTGTAAAAGAATTCCTCTTTCGGACTTAGCAAAAAAATTGAATTTCCTTCATGTATTCTGGATGTCTGTGTGTTACTACGGATTGATACAGCTTACTGCCGCCGTCTCACAACGGTGCAGGCTGGGCATGATCCGACTGGACCCAGTTTATTGGGATCGGGTCGTGACACATAAGTAGGAAGAAAACAATCTAGTGGGATTAAAAAAGAATTCTCTGTAGCAAATCGTAAAAAGTTATTTGTCCAGACTCTTAGTCTAGTGGAATTTGCAAAATGTTGGTTGCATGACTGCTTGAGTAAAATGTAGGTCTCCTTACCCAACCAACTTTCCTTCTATGTTATATGGCAAGGTGTAAAAATATAGGATTTTTACATTGACTACTTTCGTATATTTTCAGAATCTAAAGACATAATGGGAGTATCATAAACTAACAATAATATCATGTTTTTGAACTTTACTTGTTTATCTCTAGTGGTCAGCGGGGAGGGGCATCAAGCTTCCGACTGGGTGCCTGGAGATCCTAGGAACGAGTCCACGAAAAAGCAAAATTAATCCGTACTTCCTTTTAAAATCAGGTTGAAAGAGATACAGAACCGTTGGATTTAATCTACACAGATGTATGCGATCTAAAATGCATGCAAACTAGAAATGGGAAGAAGTACTTCATCACATTCATTGATGATAGTACTCGATATGTCTATGTCTATCTTATGAAAAAAAAAAAATGAGGCAATAGATATGTTCAAGCAATACAAATCTAAAGTAAAAAATTAACTTAATCGAAAGATTAAAGTTCTTAAAAGTGACAGAGGTGGTGAATACGAAGCACCCTTTGCAGGGTTCTGTGCAGAACATGGAATTATCCACCAAATCACTGCACCATATTCACCACAATCTAATGGAATTGCTAAATGAAAAAATTTGGACTATTAAAGAAATGATGAATTTTCTATTATTGAGTTCAGGTTTACCAGATAACTTGTAAGAAGCTGTATTTACAGCCAACTATCTTTTAAATAAGGTACCGCACAAGAAAAATGATATGACTCCATATGAATTATGGAAAGGAAGAAAACCTTCCTATAAATACCTCAAAGTGTGGGGATGTCTTGCAAAAGTGGCAATTTCATTGCCTAAAAAGGTCAAGATAAGTCCTAAGACATTCGATGACATATTTATATGATATGCAGAAAACAGTTCTGCTTATCGGTTTCTCGTACATAAGTCAGACATTCCGAAGATACATAATAATACAATTGTTGAATCTAGGATGCATCATTCTTTGATAATATCTTTCCATGTAAAAAGATATATGATAGAGAAACATTAAAAATAAATCATGATGATATTAGACATGATGGTCAAAATAATCAGATAATGAATTTGCAAATAAGATGAAAGCTGATGAAACTAAGTTATCAATAGTGAAATAGAGTACATCATGCAAAATTATACATGGGAACTGATTGATCTCCCTCTAGGATGTAAACCATTAGGTTGCAAATGGATATTCAAGAGAAAGATGAAAGCTGATGAAACTATTGATAAATATAAAGCAAGGCTAGTTGTCAAAGGATATAATAAAAAACAAGGAATTGATTATTTTGACACATATTCACCAGTAACAAGGATAACATCAATTCAGATGTTAATTGCAATTGCAGCATTGCACAATCTTGAAATATATCAAATGGATGTAAATACCGTCTTTCTAAATGGTGACTTGGAAGAAGAAATCTATATGAATCAACTAGAAGGATTCATAGTAGCATGTAAAGAAAGTAAGGTGTGCAAACTAGTTAAGTCTCTATATGAACTTAAACAAGCACCTAAACAGTGACACCAAAAGTTTGACAATGTAATGATGTCAAATAGATTCAAAATTAATGAGTGTGACAAATGTGTATATTCTAAAAACACACAAACTGAATATGTCATTACATGCCTATATGTGGATGATATGCTAATAATATGCAGTAACCATAACATGATCCAGGATACAAAGAAGATATTAATCAAAAAAATTGATATGAAAGATCTGGAGTTGCAGATGTTATATTAGGAATTAAGATTTCTAAAATGCTAGATGGTCTGATATTATCTCAATCTCATTATATTGAGAAGATCTTAGAGAAATATAATCAAAACGATAATAACATTATAAAAACTCCAGTATATCTAAGTCTTTATTTAATGAAGAATACCGGAGAAAGTATTTCACAAGTAGAATACGTATATTGGGAGCCTAATGTATGTCACTAATTGTACGCGACCAGATATAGCTCAATCAGTTAATAAACTAAGTAGATATACGAGTAATCCAGGAAAAATTACTGGAAGGCAATCATGAGAGTACTTATATATCTAAGATATAATAAAGATTATGGATTGCACTATACTAAATACCCAACTGTACTCGAAGGATATAGTGATGCAAATTGGATATCTGATACTAAAGACTCAAAATTCATAAGTGGATATGTCTTTACATTTGGAGGTGCAGCAATATCATGGAAGTCCTCAAAACAAACGTGCATAGCCAGATCAATTATGGAATATGAATTCATAACTCTGGATAAAACAAGTGAAGAAGCAGAGTGGCTTCGAAACTTCTTGGAGGACATTCCAATATGGCCAAAATCCGTACCAGCAATTTGTACACATTGTGATAGTCAATCTGCTATCGGTAGGGCACATAGTCATATTTATAACGGTAAATCAAGATATATCAGGAGACGTCACAATACCGTTAGGCAACTTCTCTCTAATGACATAATCACGACTGATTATGTAAAATCAAAGGAAATTTTTTCGGATCCACTAACTAAATGTTTGATAAGAGAGCAACTTTATAAGTTATCGAGGGGAATGGACTTGAAGCATATGAAAAAAGAAATTCCATAAAAGAAAACCCAACCTAGTTGACTGGAGATCCCAAGATCTAGGTTCAAAGGGACAACCTAAGGTGGGTGGCTTCGGTGAACCTGTCTTTACTTGGCCTTCACACTTAAAATATGGACGATACCTTCTAGATCGCTAGGCGATAACCATTGCATGCTAACAAAATGATTCAACGCACCTAGCTAAGGAAATAATCTCACTCTTTATAATTATGCATAGAACATGGAACGATACTTGATTCGCGTGCGGCATCGTTAGAAGGTAGCTTATGTGCTGAGTAGACTATCTTGCTTGCTCTTTTAATGTTTAACCAGTATACCGATGTATTTCCTTCACTTAGTTTATGCCACGGTCTGGATGCAAAACATAAATATGATTCACTCTGTTGAGGCAGGAATACTATCAAAATAGTCGTTCCGAGCCAAGTAATGGAAACATGGAAAGGCTTCGGGATCATAAGGTCTCCAAGGCGGTCCCCGTACTGGAAACTGCATAATGTAAAAAGAATGAAAGAATGGAAGAAAGAGACTGAAAGGAAAGTAAGATTATAGACGGGTATGTCGGGGACGTGCAGTGGGGCTCGCTACCCGCGCTGCATGGAGCGTCGCCAACCCAGTCGATAATCCGTTATGGCTCAAGGAGCCTATTATGAATAAGAAAAGAGAATGACTCTGGGAGCCCGTTAATATTAATAAAGAAAATAGAGTTCATTGTTGCGGACAACCTGTGCACAATATTTTGTTCCTCGAACGAATAGTAGTATCGGGACACTGGTACCGTTCGGCCTGGGAGGAACTGGGTATTGCGGGCCCTCCAGGCTGGGACGAGAGCTATCGGGAAGGTGATCACGTGATATGACGTAGCTCGACGCTTCGGGGTCACTCGTACGAACCGCCGAAGGCCTCGTCTTCCGTCATCCATAAATGGCTTATGATGCTGGCGACCCGTTTCATATAGATTAAGTTTGGCTCAATTGCGGCAATCCAGGTGCGATTTCATTTGCATTAAAACAAGTAATTTGAACAAGCTGAATATAAGAAATATGTACACTTATGAGTAACTTAAATGTAACTTAAATATAACACATCTGAGTAATCTGAATATATTACACATTTGAGTAATATGAATACTTCGTTCACCCGAGTCAGAAGCACACTCGTAATACTGTGTTTACTTATGCGATCCTTGGTTTCATTTTATTATTTTTGTGTAGCTTGGTTAACTTGATTTATCGTCGACAGGGAAGGACAAATCGTAAGTTGGTATGTTGCCGTGTTAATCTTATATCGCACTACGTGCTGCAACACGAGATAGGCTTCATATGCCATGAAACTTATCCTAAGACAAGACTAGAAAGAAAACAAGCAATATAGTGCACATAACTAAGAGAACGTGTTTGGATTTGTTGAGCGAGCGAGAAGCCTCCCCACCAGTGCATTCATGTACTGATAACCTACCAGATTGCTTGTAGGGCGCGGAAGAACCTCGTTCGGTACAGAGTATCCCCTCGTATGCGCTAAGGCGTGAGCTAACTCTTAAGCCTTGGAGCGTTGCGGTAGGAGCTGAAGTACTTATATAGGACGTAATATATTGGAACATTGCCTATGTATTATTCCAAAGTTGTAAGCCGCTTGGCATATTTTATTATTTAGAGAGAGAGAGAGAGAGAGAGCATGAGCGACTTGTAATCTCGGAATAGCGCCACTTGTAATATTATATTCAATATCAATAAAGAGTTTTGATTTCATTCCATACTTGTGCTTATTCAATGCTTCCGCTATCACGACCTTGTGAACTAGTTATCAAACGCCTATTCAGACCTGGCATTGCGCGGGCGCAACTCAGGCTCGCGCGACATCACGTCCAAGCGAGGACATCCCGGTCCTGCCGGGCCGGGGCATTATAATAATGGTATCAGAGTACGACTTTATGTCCTTGGACTTCGTATCGATTCTCTCAGTTTCGAAAGCTCTTCGTGGGTTATGTTACAAGACGTTCTCTCTCAATGTTCCAACGTGATATTCTATACAACGAGTCTAAATATTTTTGAAAGTGCATACAAATAATTGGTTGTACAAGATAGCTATGCAAAGACCTTTGTGCCAGTTGTGTCGGACTTTACAAAAATAGACTCGTGCTAAAAATTTGCAAAGTTACGTGCTAACCAGAATACTCCTACGCTTATACTAGCGAGTTAGTATGCAAGACTAGAATACCGTTCGAACGGGATGGTTATGCACACAGCCTTTTTGCTAAGACGTATTGGGTATCGCACACCTAGACCCATTGGTGTGAGCAAGTTTGCGAGCGAGATTGGGTATTGTTCGGATAAGGATGAGTCAGACTTAGAATGGAAATCAATGGAGATTTTATCGGTATATCGCTAAGGCGAATTTAGATGACCGTGCTTGGATTCTTAGAAATAGTTCGAACGAATACTTGAGTCAATAAGTTATGAGTCAATAAGTTATAAATCAAATTATGGTTTACGTGGATGACTATTGTCACACCCCAGAACAAGAATACTGGAGAGCGGGGGCAGACAAAGCCAGCTACGTACACCAGAGTACTCCATACCCCGAGATACAGTCACGACTGTCTAGACATGTGAGGGTTTTACTCTACAATCCAACAGTCATTCTTGGGTCAAGAATCCTAGTTGTCTCAATCTCAAGCAAGCAAAAAGTTTACAAGATGTATGACACCAAAATATAATATTAATGCGTCCCAAACTATACATACACAGATGATCATGAAGCAAGTTACCAAAATAAAGAACTAGCAAAAGTATAATTTTACATGATCAGCTCTAGATATAGTCTAGAATATGCTTTACATGTAGGCCCGCATGCTAGAATATCAAGTCTCAAAAATACGAGCTAAACACATGCTCGGTGGCTAAACGTCTCGAAAGAGTAATGTACAAGATCAAATGGATGGTGAAGAATAAACCCACTGATGTCCTCGGGTGCTCCCCGTGTTTACCATCTTGAGGAGGAAAGTACGGGAGATCCTACGGCTCTACTCCAAAATCTGGCCATACAAAACCATTGGGGTCAGACCCCAAAACAGCAAGTACCACAAGGGAGCCAAACTTAGGAACTAAAGCCAGCATGCAGACAAATCAATAAAAAATATTTAAATAAGTACATCAGGTAAAATAACAGTTAAACAGTTCTGGAGTATCAAGAATATTTGGAGTCAGGCTTCAATTATTGCTCTGGATCAGTTGCTAATGCAAATCAGGACGCGAATATACTAGACTGGAAATCAAGCAATCATGGCCAATCATGCCCTACGACTTGCTATCATTAGCTAATTAGAATTATCACAGTCATAGTTACTAACACATGTTGTTTGAGATTTCTTACAGCCATATGTCCTGCAGACTATCCGGGTTATCCAGACGTCATGATACATAGTAAAATAAATCAGGTATAGTAGTTTTTCTGGAAAATTACAACGCTCGACAACGTGCTGGAAGTGTGCCCCTCTTGACGGAGAGCTCCAAATCTATCAGGTGTCACTGGAATACCGAGATTACATGTAGCCATGAATCTCTCTAGATGCTTCTAATTCATTTATTCTAATAATTAGCCTAGACAAGTTATCAAGAATTTCTAACCGTGGTTCTCAAGAATTTGCCTTAGACATGATGCAGGACAAGACATGACAGTAGCTTGACAAGTACAATCAAAATCAACCACGGGGATACAGGTCATGCAATACATGTGCTACTAATAGCCTTGATCGGGATAGTTACATGAATTCTCAAGTCAGGAGTGCGCTATGTCGAGCCACTATCAGGAGTAATCAGGAGTATCAATACAGGTAATGTGTCGAGAGTTCAAGATTAACAGTGTCAATACTATCATGTTCAATTCTAGCATGTCAGGAGTTTGCTTCGTCGAGCCACTATCAGAAATATTAGTACATGTAAAGATTATCAGTTTTATGTCAAGATTTAGGATTTTATCCATAGTGTACAATCACTAGATCATGTCAGAAAATCAAGATCAATATCAAGAATGTCATATTCAGAAAGTATCCAGGATTAACTAAAATAAGCGAACCAGTGAATCATCAAGAGTTAAGCATATTAAGGAGTATACTGGCATTCAGGCGCATAAATCATCAATTCATGGTTGGCACATAAAAATCAGACAAGAATATAACATCCGCGCACAAATGGCCAAAAATAGTCTTAGCTCACAAATGGCCAAAAACAGTTTTGGCGCACAAATCAACAGTCTGGACAGTTTTGCCGCAATTTGATACAAAAGTGCTCCGAGCAAGGATGACACACAATTCATACAAAAGCACACTCAAGGACCTTGGCACACAATGATAGAAGTGCGCGAGCCAGGAGCTTGGTGCATAATCTATCATTGGCACATAAACAAGTACAGGAAGGAATACTACTAAAAGACAAAACACAAGTCTCATGGCATAGCATAGCAGATGAGACGACTCTGAAGTCGAGAACACAATTCTCGAGAATGATCAGAAGTCATTGCTTAGTCATCATGTAATACGAAGGTTAAAAAGTGTGTTGTCTCTAGAGGATGCCACATAGTGCGTCATACAGCAAAGTGTGCCACACATCATTGTGCGCCATTCTCCAGAAGCGACAAAGTACGCCGGTAAGAAAATTTTACCAAAGTGCGCAAACTCTGCAATATCTGCAAGATGCGCCAACTTGGCTATTCAAGCAGTGGCGTATTGCAGCCCCATTCAAAAGTGCGCCAAGTAGGATTGACGTACTTTTGAAAGTATTGCCATAGTAAAAAATGTACGAAGGAGTAAAAAATTATGCGCAGAGTACTGAACATATCTTGGCGCACTTTCTAAGGAATTTGTGAAACACACACAAGTGCGCTCACTGGAAGCTCGCTTATGCGACAAGGGTTCCCTGCGTACTTTTGTATACATTCTCATGCCAAATTTGCATTCTCCAATTTGCTATTCTTGGGCTCCATGAGCAACAATACAAGAGAATCAAAATCATCAAGAAGACAAGTTCTAAGTATCAAGCTGAAACTTAACAAAAGAAACCTAAGTTATCCATACTTTAATTCATGAAGGTTCTAAGAGTTAACCAAATAAAACCTATCAAGTGATTAAATAAGTTATACTAAGAAGCAAAACAAGATCCATGGTTGTTTCTTCGGTTGGCAAGATGTACTTGCCTACGGTCAAGTTCTAGCCTAATACTACCAAGGTTATCCACGGCCACGGCCAAGGCCAAGCTCGGATGCTCTCGGCTGGGGAAGAAACGAAAGAAAGAGAAACGATAGAAAAAAGGGGAGGAAAGAGAAATGTTTGCTTATATATCCAAGAGATTGATTGTAGGCCATTGGATCATAATACATGCCTCTCACCCGGGTTCATCACAGCCGTCCACCAAGAAAACTAAGGGACCAATGGTCCAAAGCATGCATCTAAGGGAAAATTATAAAAATAACCTAAATAATACATGAATGACATAAGGCATAAAGTAAGCAATTAAACATAAAGCAAGCTCATGTATTAAATGCGTATATTAGGTACGAATTACTAGAACAGTGAGACGAGTCTCACAACTCTCTCCTTAAAATATTTTGTTCTCTAAATTTCAATACGGCATGGGGTCTAGCAAAACTCAGGGGACATGCAACCAAGGAATGCAAGGGTATACGAACACTACCAGAAAAAGTCAAATTAACGACGTCTAAAAACGTCGCTAAATAACCAAAAATCATCGCTAATTTGGTTTAGCGACGTAATTAGCGACGTTTTAAAGTTGTCGGAAAAAACCAAGTCGCTAAAACAAAAAACGTCGCTAAACGTCGCTATGCCGACATTTTTTAGCGAATTTAATGTGTCACAAAATTTAGCGACGTTTAGCGACGCCGAGTCACTAAATAGCGACGTTTATTAAAGTCGCTAAACGTCGCTGATTAGCGACTTATATAGCAACGTTACACCGACGTCTTTAATGACCTGGATATACTGCCATGTCAGCAATTTGCAACGTATAGCGACGTTGTTAGTGACGTATTTAGCGACTGGTTACTGCATCGCTAATTAACGACGTATTTAGCGATTTAAGAGAACGTCGCTAAACGTCGCTAAAAACGTCGCTAATTTTCAAAAAAAATAAAAAAAATATTGCATTTCTGGGTTTACCAGCCCCCTTGGGTTCATTATCAGGTATATGATGGTAGTAGAAATAATTGAATAAAGAACACAGTAGCAGCACCAAGGGAAAAAATTCTAGTGCACTGGGTAAATACATGCCAAGTATCAGTCATCAGTTGTAAACCAAAATATGAATAATATAATAAAATTTGAAGAAAAGAAAGCATCCAGCAAATCTCATCGTAAACGTAAAGAATATTACAAATTTATATCCATACAATCGCATCCTAAATAATAAAAAAATATAAATATCCAGTAACTAACTATACTACTGCGGATCTGCAGGAGGCTGACCACCGGCACGCTTGAAGGATAAGAACTCCTCATACTCGTCCCGTGGAATCGACACCGATGTCGATGGAGAAGGCAGTGACGTCGGTGGAGTCTGTGTCGATGTAGGCACACCAGGAGGCCGTGCCCGCTCCAAGTCTGCGAGTCGCTGGTTGTAAGAAGACATGGTAGATAACAGCCTCGTACTGCTATGAACCATTGAATCCTGCATCATCATCAGCTTCTCGCCCATCGATAGCTATGACGCATGCATCTCCATGATGTTGCGGTCATTGGAGGCTCTAATATCATTTGTCAAATCCCGGAGCTCCGTCATGCTGCGGTCGAGCATATCTAATCGTGCGATGAGCATCGGATCGTCCGCCTGCGGCTGGGACCGGGGCTGCTCCTCCATACTTTGCAGCAACTCGTCACGGAGAGACGTAATCTGACGGTCAACGGCCTCCTGGATGGCCTCCCTGGCCGACGACTACGAGGGCTGCGACTGCGAGGGGTGTGTGGAATGCACAGCTGTCGGGGAGGCCCTAGATGACTGCGTCGCAACCAGGGTGCCATAGGAGCCCGTACCGTAGTACGTACCCCTCTGGAGACCACCAGCTGCGGTCACCCACAAGTCGTCCGCCGACGGAGATGGAGCGGGCTGCGACGAAGTACCAGCCTCTCCAAGTGTAGGTGCACTAGCAGTCGTCCGCTCACGCAGCCTAAGATACTCGGCCTAGAAAGGTTTGGAAACTCGATAATTGCCTAAGTTATATTAAAATTAACACAGAGTAAAGTAATACTTACATAGGTCCGTGAGGCCCTCTCATCAATAAGATTTCCGTCCTTGCGATGGGTGGCCAAGAAGACGGTCACCATGTTTGCATCCTCACCCCTCTGTACCTGTTAAAAATATATTATTTATTACTAAACTTAAATATTTTTTCCAAGTACCATTTTATGGTACTTATATTAAAATAATATATTTTAAAAGAAAAAATATACCAAACGACGGAAATGTTCCGTCATCAGAATCGAGCCACCACACCACTTGGCAGCATTCTGCCTAGCCGCCTTGGCCTTCTTAGACCTTTTCTTGTAGCTCGGATCGTCGAATCTAGCCCTCATCGCAGTCCACTGCTCAGGCGTGATCCAACCTTGGATCGGTTTTCCAGCACGATCCCGAGCCTTCTGGTCATCCAGAGCATCTCGGATAAGCTTGGCGGCAACGGTAGGAAAGAGCCGCTCGATCAACTCGGCCCGGTGCGGAGGATAAAAATACGTTTGCTACAATAAATAATTTAGTAAGTTAGCATCACGGATAAGTTATATAATATGCATAAATTAGAGGATTTATTTAATATACTTTTACCTGGAAGTGCGCAAACCAGAACGCCTTCCTCTCCTCCGGAGCCTCAGAGTAGTTGATCCAAGGGCCACCGTAGTTGTTCCTCAGAAATTGGCCCAGGCGTCTCTGAACCGACGATGGACGATATCTATACAGAGATAATAATTTAGAATACTGAAAAAGTTAATATACGATGAATAAAGAGAAACACAAATATATACTAAACCATCTAATTGACTTACTTTGTACCGTCGGCCCAAATCTCTGTCCTTGTCTCCTCCGAAGGTGCGCATGGAGGATCTTGCTGATGCTGGGACAACGTGGGCACGACCTCCTCGACATGCTCATCTGTCCCCATGGTTCTGTCAGCAGGAGGAACGCTGGACGAGGGTATACTATCACGCCAGGAACTACTCGTCCCAACAGTCGGAGATGTGAGTGATCGATATACTGGAGTACTGGACGACGATGATCCAGAACCAACAGTAGGCAGTACCGGAGGAGCACTCTGTCTACCTCGGGACCTGCCGAATCCTCCGCGTCGTCCTGTCATATCTGATAACAACATATGATGAATATAGAGAAACACAAATATATAGTACATTCTACAGTCGAAATGTGATGCATATCTCAAAGCATTCTACAGTCAAAATATAATACATATATTCGTTAATGGGTACATCTACTTCGTCAATTTTCCAACCTTGATCTACATTCTACAGTCAAAATATAGTTACATTCTACATGCAATATATTTTATTTTCAATCATCTTCAGAAAATTCATCTTGTTCGCCTTCCTCGTCCTCCTCTTCCTCTTCCTCGTCTTCACTTTCATCTACTTCGTCGTCCTCTTCGGATAATTCTACATCTTCTACATTATTACTCGTGTAATGAGTAACTTCCGTTGAGTCCACATCTACAATATTTGTTACAAGAGGTAGATCGTCCTCCTGATAAGCTATTTCGTCAATGTCAAAGGTATTTCTAGCTTTAGTCTTGCATACTGTCCACCAATTCGACCTTGCTGTCCCCCGTCTAGGATAAGTTGTGAAGTACACGAGCTGATCCTGACTTGATAGGACAAATGGTTCGTAGCCTTGATATCTACGCTTGTAGTTTATATCCACAAGGCCATGCTTGTCAAATTTCCAACCTTGATCTTGAATCGGATCGAACCATTCACACCTGAATAGCACGATATTAGTAGGTTCTGTGCCATAATTATATATCAACTCCACAATCTCTCGTAAGATGCCAAAAAAATCATTGCCCGGATTGACGTCTTTGTAGTTCAAAGATTTGATACACAAACAACTGTTTTTCGTGGAATCAAGATCCAGAAAGCTGTCTCTGATAGGAGCATTTGTTGACTTGAACCTGAACCCATTCACACAAAAACTTGGTCATATTTTTACGGCAGTAATTGGTCCCTTGGCTAGAGTTCTAATAGATTCAGTCTCGGGTGATATTAGACGATCGACCTAAATACCAAAGTAGCGATAGTAAGTTATTTGTTTTGCAAGTGCAGAAATAAAAATTAATTACCAAGCATCTTACATATGCGCTCAACCAAGAAGAAAAATGGCATCTCATATCTTGTTCTACTTCTTCGTCTGTTATGTAGGATCTAACCGACCTCAACTCATCATTATATGTGCTGAAAAATAATGAAGCAACTGCTGATTAGTAGCATAATAGTATCTTATACTATTACATTGAGATGATGTAAACGTGGACGTATTAATTACTTACCCCTCTAGCTTCTCCACTTCATCCTCGTCGCAATTGAGTAATATATACAATTGAGCAGCCCTTAGCTCATCGTCATTCAAATATCTCTTCTTCATTTTTCCCGAAGGCTTTCCGGACGCATTGAATACTTTTAGTATTGCATCATTAGATTCCTGATATGCGTCATCGTTTCTCGGAGCTTTCGTCATATTAGTAGCAACATACGATTTGAAATACGTCGAGCAAAAGTTTGTAATCTCCTCGAGAACATAAGCTTCACAAATAGAGCCCTCAACCCGTGCCTTGTTTTTCACCTTTCTCTTTAGGTGATTCAGATGCCGCTCGAAGGGGTACATCCACCGATAACCGACAGGACCACCAACACGTGCCTCATAGGAAAGATGAATTGGCAAATGCTCCATAGAGTCGAAGAATCCAGGAGGAAACACTTTCTCGAGCTTACATAATGTTACCGCAATGTCCTTCTCTTGCTTTTCTAGACGATCGACGAGCAACTTAGTACAACAAAGATCTCTGAAGAATATGCTCGCTCTGTCAATGGGTCCCAAACGACCTGCGGTAAGAATTTCCGAAATGCAATCGGAATTAACCTCTCCATGAATACGTGACAATCGTGGCTCTTCATACCCACCAGTTTGTTCTCCTTGAGGTCGACGCATCTTCTCAAGTTCGACACGTACCCGTATGAAAACTTTAGACCCTGAATCCACCTACAAAGTCTACCTTTATCCTCTTTATCCAGTGAGAAAACTGACTTAGGTTGCTTTAACTTTCCATTCCCCTCCTCTATCAAATGTAATGCAGGACGTCTACATATTTCTTCTAAGTCCAACCTGGCCTTCGGATTATCTTTCGTCTTTCCCTTTACCTTTATTACAGTATTAATTATGTTATCAAACACATTCTTCTCGATATGCATGACATCAAGGTTATGTCTGATCAGATTGGTGCTCCAATATGGCAGATCCCAGAATATACTCCTCTTCGTCTAGTTATGGGTGCGACCAAATCCGTCACACTTGTACCCCTTAGCAGGCTCTTCGATAGCACTTGGTAAATCTTTTACCTCTTCCCATATCGTGCATCCGGGCCACCTTGGCGGTGGATTGGCCTTCTCCAAAACTCCCGCACGAAAAGCATTCCGGTTCCTCCGGTACGGATGATCCTTCGGCAAAAATTGTCGATGACAATCGAAGAAGCACGGTTTGCCTCCGTGTTTCAAACAGAAAGCCTGAGTACGGTCCATGCAATACGGACATGAGAGACGACCATGGGTGCTCCATCCCGATAACATTCCATAGGCCGGAAAGTCGTTGATGGTCCACATAAGTGCTGCCCTCATCTGAAAATTCTGCTTTCTAGAAACATCGTACGTATTGGCACCTACTTCCCACAGCTGATTCAACTCATCTATCAAAGGCTGTAAATACACATCGATGTTCCTCTTCGGATTGTTCGGACCCGGGATAATAACGGTTAGGAACATATACGGAGTCTTCATGCACATTCAAGGCGGTAGATTGTACGGAGTGACGATCACAGGCCAACACGAATACTGGGAGCCCGAAAGTCCGAATAGGGTAAAACCGTCAGAGGAGAGCCCCAATCTGACATTACGCGCTTCCTCGGCAAAATGTGGATACTCTCGATCAAAGTGCTTCCATGCTTCTCCATCGGATGGATGATCCAATACTCCTTCGATCTGTTTTCGCCTGTGCCAACTCATGTTTTCTGCAGTCTCCTTAACCATAAACAATCGCTGCAACTGCGGCGTCAAAGGCAAGTAGTGCATCGAATCGGTAGGCTTCCTTGCACCGACAGACTTTCCTCTAACAGTGGCCTTGTAGCGATCATCACCACAGAATCTGTACGCATCTTCATCTTTGTCGTCTTTGTAGTACAACATGCACCCGTTGCGACATGCATCGATTTTCTCGTATCCCATCCAAAGCGATCTCACCATCCTCTTAGATCGATAGAAGTCTTTAGGCAACTTTGCACCCTCGGGCAAGA
The DNA here is from genome assembly GCA_036927795.1 of Iris macrosiphon. Lineage (NCBI taxonomy): Eukaryota > Viridiplantae > Streptophyta > Magnoliopsida > Asparagales > Iridaceae > Iris > Iris macrosiphon. Next base: position 181,413,011 of record JAYESA010000003.1, on the reverse strand, counting down.
TCTCTATAATCAAATCGAGCAGTCGATTATAGCATTCTTGCGACATGTTAAAATCGGACTTGATGCTCAATAATCTTGTAACCACCTCCAACGGTGAATGATCCTCACAACCAGGATATAGTGGAGTCCTTGCATTCTCCAGCAACTCCATAAAATTTGCAGCATCGGCATTCGGTGCCTCCTCAGCTGCATCATAATTGTCCGGATTGAAACTAGGTCCCGCCGTATCATAATTGTCCGGATTGAAACTAGGCCCCGCCGCATCATAAACCATGTTCACCAACCCATCATCGTAAGCATCGTGGTCGTGGACATCCATATACGGCTCCACATACGGCTCCGACTCCGATGCTAGAGATACAAGTTCTCCGTGCGCGGTCCACTGATAGTAATTCGGCGTGAAGCCCTTCGAGTATAAATAATATGTAACTTCCACTTCTGGATGATATTTCCTGTTGCGACATCTCACACACGGACACTTAATTTTGGTACCGTCCTTGTACTGAGAAAAAGCCTTGGCGAACTGCAGGAACTGCTGTACACCCTCAATGAATTCATCCCGCACACCGCACATGTCATCAGGATGACGGTTGTACATCCACGAACGATGACGCAGATAGTAATTCATATCCATTTCTAGATACTTCTGCAAAAATGATAGTATGTATCATATAAATCATTACATACAGTGGTTTATCACCTAACTTCATAACTTAACCGTATTATAAAAATCATAACTGATATAATACATACTTTCATTTATCAAAGTCTAAAATAAGCAATATTCAAAACAACTGACCATTTATCAAAGTCTAAAATAAGCAATACTTTCATTTCATAACTGATATAATACATACTTTCATTTATCAAAGTCCAAGAGCCCTTGAAATGATAAACATGGTTAACTAGTTCATGGTGATGTTTCTAAGCCACTTCTAGATCCATACTAGTTTATACTAGTCAATACTAGGTTAATACCTTGCTACACTATGTATTCTAGGTTGTACTAGGATATTCTGCTTTGAAATTAAGTACTCTACTATCCACACTGAGAGCCTCTTACCCTTGGCCTGGCACCTTGCACTTCATCCTTATACTTGCTCACTGGACTACAACCCAGTTAAGGGTTGTATTGGCATGCAATAAGTGACCGGTGAATACCTACCCGATACTTGTCTATACCTTAACCCAAACACATGCCTACAGACCCTAACTAAGTCTGCAACCTCTGATACTTTGCACTTATTCTGCAGTGGCTAAATCTTCCCTTCACTTAGTTGTTTCCAACTGCCCTTAGCTACTGCCATGGCTCGCAGCAGTGCTTGTTGCTGCCTTGCCATTGCTCAAGCATGCATGTGTTTGATGCTGCTCAAGTGTGCACCAACACTCTCCCACTGTAGAAGATGACAGGAACCAATCCCCTCCTTACAGTGCCAACCCGACACTACTGCAACACATTGCCAGCTTGCCTAATGCACTAGGCCAAATTGAATTGAGTTCTGTTCCTGAAGCCTCATAGTTCAGTAGTGACACCCATATACAACTCGACTCTTCTACCCTCTCCCACATCAAGCACATCTAGAAGACACTATGAACACCAACACAGATAACAGTAGCTATATACCTATATATATATATATCGAGATACACCTATATATGCATACACTCTCTCATATGCAAATAGATAATACACCAATTTACATATACATATCATATGATACTCTAAGGCATAAATAGACACACACACACAACCACTAGTCCAATTCATAAACATTTGGTGTGCAACACCAAGATACTCTAGGATACATCCTCCATACACCACACCACCATGATACCAACCCTCAATTCACATGGACACATCCAATAGATCAAATATTGTGTGTGTGTCAGTGTGTGTGTGTGTGTGTGTCGTGCCTGTGGCAGTGTCAGTGTCAGTGTCTGTGTGAGTGTGTGTGTGTGTGTGTCTGCGTCTGTGTGTGTGTGTGTGTCTGCGTCTGTGTGTGTGTGTCGTGTGTGTCTGTCAGTGTCTGTGTGCGTGTGTCGTGTCTGTGTGTGTGTGTCGTGTCTGTCAAGTGTGTCTTGTGTCAGTGTCACATGAGAGAGGGAGAGAGAGAGAGAGATTACCTAGAGCTCGAGGAGGAGGAGGGGGATGCCGGAGTAGCCGCAGCCGTGGAGAGCCGGTCGCCGGAGAGGGGGGCGGGGGAAATCGAAAAGTTTCGAAATTTTTGACAGATGGGAGAAAAAAAAACTGAGCCCTAATTAACCAAAATTTAGCGACATTTAGCGACGTCAAATAAAAACGTCGCTAAAATAAAATTTAGCGACGTCAAAGACGTCGCTAAATACGTTGCTAAATATTTTCGATAGCTATGTCGCTAATTACGACGCTAAACGTCGCTAAATCAGATATATTAGCGATGTTTAGCGACCTTAATTGAACTTATAGCGACTAATCTTTTAAAATCTTAATAAAAGTCGCTAAACGTCGCTAAATGTCGCCATTTAGTGACGTCTAGCGATATTTTTTACGGAGTCGCTAATTTAGCGACGTTTTTACTTGGAGTCGCTAAAATACGTCGCTAATCCCGCTTTTTCTAGTAGTGGAAAATCAATCACAATCCTAGAATAAGACATGCATGCACAAGACAAGATCAGGGTACGAGATATACGAACAAGTATAACTCACGAGTTAAACAAATACGGGTATCGAGCATGGATATCATCCTCTCGCTCCCAAGTTGACTCGCCCGGGGAGTGATGTCCCCAAACAACTCGGACTAACCGAATAGTCCAGTTCTTGAGAATTTTCTCTCTCCGGTCCAAAATGGATACAGATTTTTCCTTATACGAAAGTTCGATACCAACGACCAATTCCAAATAATCCAGGACATGACTTGTATCCGGTATATACCATCATAACTGGGATACATGGAAAATATTATGTATCTCATGAAGCAATAGTGGAAGAGCAAGACGATAGGAAACATCTTCTACTCGCTCAAGAATATCGAATGAACCTATGTATCGCAGACTAAGCTTTTCCCGCACACCGAATCTGATGACTCCGTAGGTAGGCAAAATCCGAAGGAATATATGGTCGCTGCCAGAAAGCTCAAGAGGTCGCCGATGCGAATCTGCCCAATGACTCTGGCAATCTTGAGCTAATTTGATATGCTTCCGGACTTGCTTGACTAATTCAACTGTCTGAGCTATCATTTCGGGATGAAGCAATTGCCTCTCGCTAATATCATCCCAAGCTACATAGGATCTATACTTTCTGTCATACAATGCCTCGAACGGTGCCATCTGGATACTTACTTGAAAACTGTTGTTGTAAGAGAACTCGACCAAGTTCAAGTGATCCTCCCACGAACCACCAAAGTCAAGGGTACATGAACGAAGCATATCTTCTAGAGTCTGGATGGTACGCTCTGACTGACCATCTGTTTGGGGATGATAAGCTGTACTGAACTTCAGACGGGTACCTAGACTATGCTGTAGACTCTGCCAAAAGTGAGATGTGAATCAGGAATCTCTATCTGATACGATGCTGACTAGCACTCCATGAAGTCTGACAATCTGATTTATTTATATCCGAACAAACTGTTATGTAGACTGTCCCACTCTGAAGGAAAGAAAGTGAGCAAACTTTGTGAGTCGATCCACTATTATCCAAATTTTATCTCTGCCAGTTGGGGATCTAGGAAGATCAGTCACAAAATCTATGGTGATATGGTCCCACTTCCATTCCGGAATAGATAAAGATTGAAGAAGTCCCGTTGGTCTCTGATGCTCAGCCTTGACTTGCTGACAAACCAAACATCGGGAGATAAATCGTGTTATCTCCCTCTTCATTCCATTTCCCCAGAAATGCTGACGAATATTTTTATACATTTTCGTTCCTCCGGGATGCACTTAATACTACGAACTATGAGCTTCCGACATAATCTCGCGATGAATGTCTCTGTTAGGTACACAAAGTCGATTACCAAATCGGAGAGTTTCGTCAATATGAATGCAAAGTTCCAGTCTACGTCCTACCTCATACTCTGTTATGAGTCGCTGAAGCTTGACATCTGTTGACTGTGCTGCTCTGATCCTTTCCACTATACTGGGTTAAACTTGCAAGCCAGCCATCAATACTGTGTTGCCAGGCAATACCACTTCTATACCCATCTCCTGAAGATCTTCTAGAATCTCTTACTGCACCGTAAGGAAATAAACTTCTGCCCTCCGGCTCAAAGCATCAGCTACGACATTGGCCTTCCCAGGATGATATTGAAGGTCAAGGTCATAGTTTGTCATCAACTCTAGCCATATTCTCTGCCTCATGTTAAGATCCTTCTGGGTAAAGACATACTTCAAACTCTTGTGTTCAGTATAAATCTCTACTCGATCTCCATATAGGTAATGTCTCCAAAGTTTGAGAGCAAAGATAACTGCTGCTAACTCCAAGTCGTGCGTCGGATAATTCTTCTCATTATCTCGTATCTGCCGAGATGCATAAGCTATAACCTTGCCATGCTGCATAATAACATACCCTAGTCCTTTTCTTGACGTATCAAAATATACGGTGAAACCACCTGACCCATCTGGAAGAGTCAAAATTGGTGTCGTAATCAACTTCTGCTTGATCTTCTCGAAGGAGGTTTGATATTTATCTGTCCAATCAAAGTGCACATTTTTCTTTGTCAACTGTGTCAAGGGTGCATAAATTCTAGCAATGTTTGACACAAATCTTCGATAATATCCTGCTAGTCCCAGGAAACTATGAACTTCTGCAACTGTTCTAGCTATTGGCAACGTCTCAACGACTTTTATCTTCTGGGGATTAACTTCTAATCCACCTTTAGCAATAATATGTCCCAAGTATGAAATACGATCAAGCCAGAACTCGCACTTTCTGAACTTGGCATATAACTTATATACTCTAAGGATTTGAAGAACAGCGTGAAGACGTGCTCGTGCTCTACTTTACTTCGACTGTACACTAAGATGTCGTCAATGAACACTATCACAAACTTGTCCAAGTATGGCATAAAAATATGATTCATGAGATCCATAAATACTGATGGCGCATTGGTTGCTCCAAAGGGCATTACTAGAAACTTCCAATGTCCATATCTTGATCTGAATGCCGTCTTGGGTATATCTTTCTCTCTGACTCTGATCTGATGATATCCCGACCGCAGATCAATCTTGGAAAAAACTGCTGCTTCACTAAGCTGATCGAACAAGTCATCGATCCTAGTTAAGGGATACTTATTTTTTATGGTTACCGTATTGAGGGTATGATAATCAACATATAATCGCGATGTGCTATCCTTCTTCTTCACAAGTAACATTGGGGCTCCCCAAGGCGATCCACTAGCACGAATAAATCCCTTGGTTCTCAATTCTTCAATCATTCGGTACAAGACTTTCAACTCTAACGGTGCCATCCTGCAGACTCTCTCTGACATTGGCGCTATTTCGGAAAGTAGATCAATGGTAAACTCAATCTCTCTTTCTGGTGGCATGCTTAGAAGTTCTTATTGGAATACATCTGGAAACTCACTGACTACTCTGGGAATTTTTACTCCTTCTGCTACTGCCATTCTCATGATTCCTGAAGAAGACCCCTTCTCGCCTCTAGAAAATGAGAATTCGTCCACTCCGGGGATACGAAAGATAACCTTGCCAGCATGGCAATCTATCGTTGCGTATCGGACACTCAACCAATCCATTCCTAGGATGACGTCATAATCTTCCATAGAAAACTCTATCAATCTAGTGGTAAACTCTTGCCTACACATTACTACTCGACACGAGGTATAAACGTCCTCCCCCCCTAATAACCGCACGTGCGAGTTCCCCCGCATACGGCTCAAGTGGCGAAGGCCCTTTATCTACTCATATGATACCGTTACCAATAAGTATATTGAGTCTTACTGATAATAATTCATGTTCCAAACCAACTCGTGTCGCAAATCGTGCAGACATAAAAGAATGTGATGCACCTGAATCAAACAATACTGAAGTTGAATGAGATTTGACGAGAATGGTACCTGACACCACCTCACTAGAAGCTAACTACTCTTTTATGGTGAGTGCCATAGCCTGACCTCATCCTCTCGATGCTGGTCCTCTCTGCTGTGGTTCTTCTTGTCTGGATTGTACCTGAGCTTGGGCCTGCGCATCCAGTTGTGTCCTCTGCTGTTGAAATATTTAAGATTGGGTCTGCAAAGCCCTCTGACCCTGGTGTTGCTGAACCGGTGTTGGAGTCCTATACTGTGGTCCTGCTCGGGAGGATGATGATGAACTGGCTCTAAGTGGGCAAGATCCCACTCTGTTTCCTGGACCTCTACAAGCTAAGTATAATCCTGGTGCTCTACAACACTCTAAAAATACGTGCCCAGGTTTTCTACAATGAGAACACCCTGTTGAAGAAGATGTCTTCTGCTGCTGAGGTCGGGTCGGTACTGTTTGCTGGACTGAGGCTGTTAAAACTGGCATCCTCGAAGATTCAATAGTTAAAGCCCTAACTGCCGGAACTGGTGTTGAAGACTGAGTATAAGAACCTTCTGATGTGTGTGTCCTCTTTCGTCCTCCATTCCTATCCATGATTCACTGTGAGGTATACTCATGCCTCCTTGCTGCTTTTAACACAACATCGAAAGTCTGGAACTCATGCTGTTCTACCGCCAATATGATCTCCAGGTGAAGTCCCTGTTGGAACCTTCTTGTTCTGTCCAATTCGGTTGCCACCAAGGTGGGAGCAAACCGACTAAGTCTGCAGAACTCTGCCGCATAGCCGTCAATAGTCCTGTCCATCTGCTTCAAGTTATTAAACCTTTGTTGCAGATCATAACACAATACCGCGTCAAAGTATCTGACCTGAAATCTTTTACTGAATATGGCCCAGGGGACGGGTACTGTTAGTAAAATAATTTGTGGTGCCTATCAGTCTCGGGCCAAGTCTAGCAACTGCAATCGAACTACTGACACTTGATCTCTTACAGGTACTCATGCTGCCTCTAGGATAGCTTAAGTGTCCTGAAGTCATGCATCTGATGCAATCACATCCTCGGTGCCATAAAAATACGAGGTTTGGAGGTACTTGAAGTTGCTCGCCGAGTTGGGGGCACGATACCCACCTCTCTCCAAAACCTCTTCTACTGACCGAGAGTGTATATCCTCTCGACGTCCTTGAGCTGATAAAAATTTCCTCAGGATAGCGATTAGCACACTGTTTTCCCCACTTGCATCAGATGCTGGTTGCACGGAAGGTACTGGTTGGATCTGGGGTTCCTTATCTTGAGCTATTCTGGACCCGATCCCAGAATGCTGGGGCTGAACCTCAAGGGTTTGCTGGGCATCTGGATGTTGTCCTGCTTTTGGAGAAACTCTAGCTGGATGATCGGAAGGACCAGGAATAATGTTCCTGAAAGATAAATGACACAAGATCATCAAAGGAACAAACATAATTGATTGAGGATCAAAGCAGATGTTGAATCAAGTTTCAGGGATATAAATTCGATACTGGAGGAGATCAAGGAGTAGCATGATTGATACATCTAAACATTGATAAAAACTTCCACACTTCTGAATTTTTAGACCTACATGGGCCACCACTTGAACCTTGTCACACCACAGAAACATAATACTGGAGAGCAGGGGCAGACAAAACCAGCAATGCACACCAGAGTCCTCCATACCCTGAGATACGATTACGGCTGTCTAGAAATGTGAGGGTTTTACTCTACAATCCAACATGGGTCAAGAATCCTAGTTGTCTCAATCTCAAGCAAGCAACAAGTTTACAAGATATATGATCACCAAACATATAATAGTAAGGCATCCCAAACTATACATACATAGATGATCATTAAGCTAATTACCAAAATAAAGAACTAGCAGGAGTACAATTTTACATGATTAGGTCTAGATATAGTCTAGAATATGCTTTACATGTAGGCCCGCAGGCTAGAATATCAAGTCCTAAAAATATGATCTAAACACGTGCTTGGTAGCTAAACACCTCGAAAGAGTAATGTACAAGATCAAGTGGGTGATGAAGAAGAAACCTACTCATGTCCTCGGGTGCTCCTCGTGTTCACTATCTTGGAAAGGAAAGTACGGGAGATCCAGTGGCTCTGCTCCAAAATCTGGCCATACAAAACCAGTAGGGTAAGACACCAAAAAGCAAGTACCACAAGGGAGCCAAACTTAGGAACTAAAACCTACATGCAGACAAATCAATAAGAAATATTTAAATAAGTGCAACATGTAAAATAACTGTTAAACAGTTATGGAGTATCAAGAATATATGGAGTCAGGCTTCAATTATTGCTCTAGATCAGTTACTAATGCAAATTAGGACGAGAATATACTAGACTGGAAATTAAGCAATCACGGCCAATCATGTCCTATAGGTTGCTATCATTAGCTAATTAGGTTATCACATTCCTATTTACTAACACATGCAGTTTGAGATTTCATACAGCCACATGCCCTGCAGACTATTCGGGTTATCTAAACGTCAGGATACATCGTAAAATAAATCAGGTATAGTAGTTTTTTGGAAAATTACAACGTTCGACGACTTGCTGGAAGTGTGCCCCTCTCGACGGAGAGCTCCAAATCCCTCAGGTGTCACTTGTCACGCCTCGATCTTCTGCAGAATCGATCGTCCCCGCTAGGCGCGAATCACCGTGCCAGCGCTTCCGCAGGACGATAGTTTCCATCTGGACGTGACTCTGCGCAAGGACAAGCTGCGCCCGCGCTAGGCCATAATCCAAACAGGCAGAGAAATAGCTAAGCCATAGAGTCGCACAGATAGTCCGAATGCAGCGGAATAAGAAATCGTAAAGGCTATAGATAACAAGTTTACAGAGTCGTCATAGCAGAAGCATTGAATAACACAAGTATAAAATTTAAAAAAGCACATTATTGATGATCCAGAAATATTACAAATGATGCTAGGCCGAGATTACAAGTCGCTCAACCACTCTCTCTCAAAACAATAAAGACATGCCAAGTGGCTTATAACTTGGAAGGATACATAGGCAATATTCCAACATTATGTCTTGTATATGTGCTTCAGCTTCGGACGCAACACTCAAAGGCTCCAGAGTGAACTCCACGTCTTAGCGCACACGAGAGTTTTTGCACCGAACGAGGCTCTTTCGCACCCTGCAAGCAATCTGGTGGGTTATTAATACATGAATGCATTGGTGGGGAGGCTTCTTGCCCGCTCGATAAATCCAAACACGTTATATAGGTTCCGTGCACTATCTATTAATTTTTCTTTCTTGTTTTTCCTTAGAATCATTTTCATGGAAAATATATAAATCCTAACTAGTGTGGCAGTGCGCCGTGCGATATAAGAGTAACACGGCGAGACGTACCAACTTACCATTCGTCCTTTCATGTCTAAAGATGGAACCAAGTTAAACCAAGCACGAATATATATATATATATATATATATATATATATATATATATATATATATATATATATATATATATATATATATATATATATATATATAATGAAATACAAGGAATTGCATATGCAAACTCAAGTGTTACGGGCGTGTTTCTGATTTAGGTGCACAAGTTACACGGATTACTCAGATGTGTTACAACAGATTGCTCAGATGTTCAAATTACTGGTTCGATACAATGACTCACATGTGGGTTGTCGCTAAGCGAGGATGACTTAATCTATATGAACAGGAGTCACTGACATAGCTATAAAGGACCACGATGTAGTCACGAGCGAGAATGGTATGCGAATCAAAGAACACGAGGCGTCACATGCAATTTTGCCCGAAATAGGGGACTACTTAGTCTTAGATCGAGAATGACATGAAGGAAAGGTTCACGAGGCGCTATACATCATCTTGCTCGAAACATGGAGACTAAAATGATGTTTCATCCGGATCGGATCAGCCCCACTGCCCCGGAGACCGTCTGCAGGAACAGATTAAAATATCTTGTCCACAAGTTGTCCACGACATGCAAGTCTTAGGTCTTCCAGATTCACGATATGACATGTTCAATTCTTGATTCTTGTTCTGAATGAGTGTTGCTCCACGAGCTGTGATTCTTGCTTTACTTATCATTATTCTCGTTCAGAGTAAACTTGACATGATGCATTCTCCTAGTTCGGGAACTGCCTTGGCGGCCTAACGGTACCGAATACTTTCAGGTTTATACTTGCACGGAACGACTATTAGATAGTCTTTCGGCAACTAGACCAATGCAAGACATGGATAATGCTACTTGGTCATGGCATGAACTTATGGGACGGGCATAGCGAATATGTAAAACAAACAAGCATTGGAGCAGCGTGAATATAACTTTAAGAAAACATTCGGCATGACCTTACTTGAAAACATAAACGATTATGCTGGCACGAGTCTAAGGGTTAGTGCGATGAATGAAATCGTGCAGAGGCGTAAAGTGCATCGCATAAGAAAAACTATCAAGTTACTTTTTTTTTATATTCTAACACAAGCAATACAAGATATGATTATTCTTTTAGCTAGTTGTGTTGTATTCTTATTAGCATGCAATGGGTTATTGCCTAGCGATATAGCATGTATATACCAAATTCTTAGGTGTGTAGGTCAAGCAAAGACAGGTTCATCGTAGCCACCCACTTAGCGATGTTTTGCCTCGGCTGTGCGATACTCCAAGTGCGCCTTTAAAAATCTAAGTCTGAACTCCTAAAGGGCCAAGTTTGAATTCTTTTGCATCAAGCAAGTCTTCTTGCCGAGCAAGGCGGGTCGGGTCATCGCACTTGTGCCATTTGAATCTGCTATCCGCATTGATGCAGAGCGGGTCATTACATTATACACCACTCAAAACAAGTTTTGTCCTCGAGACTTCCTGAGCGCAAACCATTCTATTGCATACTATCGAATCTATCTCAAGCATATTACTCTGCATCATTAGACCCGTTCGAACACAACTTCCTACTCATTCCTCATTCCGTGTCGGGTGTGTGCTGGGTATGTCTCATTGAATGAATCTATCACTTAATCCAATCTTGCTACATTCATTTGATCGTCGTGTTCTATGACTCAGTATTTACTACACCTTGTGTGAAACATATATCGTTTAACGCGGGGTACATTATAATCCATCTTGAATGACGATCTAAGGCTGAGGCTAACTTATCTAAATTGTTATACTCGTCCATGCAAATCTAACATATTCTCTTGCACTAGCATTCGAGATCAGCATATCGCGAGTCTGGATCGTGCACATATTCAAGACATCCTTCAAACATATGCATTTCAACGAACTTAGCGATAACGAAGTCTTTGCACTCGAGTTCAACATATTACTGAGTCTTGGATCATGCACACGTTCAAGGCATCCCTCAAACATATGTATTCAACCAAACTTAGCGATAGCGAAGTCGGAGAAGCTACTCACAAAAATTTCAAGGGTTCACGTCTTATGAATCACGATGATACCTCCAACGGGGTCAACTAAAATCCAAGTCATTTCCAATCTCATTCAAACCAAGCATTGCACTACCATCAAGCACGATCTATCTGATCGACCGACTAGCGCCTAAGTCCTATCGTCTAGTCCGTTTGTGTTAAATATTAACTTTTAGCACACACTTATTGTTTTAAGTCTATCTCTAAGTCTTGATGCCCCCAGTTCTATGGCTTTTTAAAATAATACTAAAGTCGGTTACATAAGTTCTTTCACTCGGCATAGGGTCGTCTGGCAGCTCACAAGGTCATAGGTATAGTACAAGTTCATGACTCATATCATGCAAATTCGTTGTACGATGCTCATCCCAATTTCTAAGGTTAACTATTATTCATTTACATGGGGTATTCTACCTAAGCTTGTTTTACTCAAATTTCTAAACATCAAGCACAGATCATCCTACTCACATCCGCACATTCGTTGCACATGGTCCAAGTCTGTTTCAATAAATTCGTTCCTAAGATACGTTTGTTCAGGCCTATAAACACTAGGCTATAAAAGCAGAATAAAAAATAAAAAGTAGTACATGACTATAATAGATGGAAATATAAAGATACCTGCAACGATGTCCATACTCCACTAGATCAAGCATCATGCAAACTGCACAAATAACCTGGAAGGGAACCGGGTCCTCAGAGGGACGTAACAAGATACAAAAAGTACATGCCATAATGTAAATATTGAGTAAAGTAAATCAGGGTGAACTATCCTCCTAAGTAAATACAATTTGAGGACAACTTAGTGCGTATGAGAAGTGTAGGCTAGACATATGCTGACGTAATTCACCAATCACCGTGACTGGCTAGTATATGCCACATATGTCCCCTATCTTAGGGCACTCTGCATATATAATAACGTCCATCTTCGAGGAGCGTGGTATCTGCATAAGTAAATACGTCCAATGTTCTCTAGAGAGTGGTATATGCACAACGTCCAATACTCCGAAGAGCGTATTATATGCACATGTAACGTCCAACACTCCAAAGAATGCAGTATCTGCATAAATATATACGTCTGTATCGCTTCGAAGAACGCGGTATCTGTATAAAGGAGGTGGGTGTCCCATACGCCTACTAGTCGTCCTCTCCGCCTAATGCCAATGTACAAATCTCAAGTGAGACGTGGACAACTCGTACTATAATGCAAGTCACTAAAGAAATATACAACTAAGCTAAATACCGTCACACGTGCTACTCACATCGATGGCCAGTCAAGCATGAAGCACGCGTGCCTACATGAACTCACTCAGTGACGTGTAATAATACGTGTCAAGGCCTGGAGAGTCATATTGATAACTCCACAACTTTAGGTGCGTCCATTAGACACTAGGTCAGACACAAGCCCTAACGTCAACGCCTTCGTTGACTGCACCCGAGTCTTTCTCGGACGCGCACAGTTATATAATATTTAAACAATAAAACATGCAACTAATAATAACTGAATTTAAACAGTACAGTAAGGCAATATATACTTGCCTGGAAGCCAAGCGAAGATTCAAACACGAACTCGCCATGGAAGTAGCAGCGCAGCAATGGAAACTAGAGTTGATATCCCCGGATGCTGTCACAAATATCACCAACTATCTCAGAATAAGTGATGTAGCGCCCCGTTCCCCCGGTGCGGGGAGCGCGGCTAAGAAACACGAGACAGTATCGTTCGATCGGGATAGATTGAATTAAGAACTCGTCCTCGTTATGGATTTGTTTCTTCGGAATCGATTCCCATATTCAGTGGACCGTGCCCCTGGGATCGACTTAGCGGCAGAGTCAGGAGGGACCTCTCCGCTGCTATCTTTTATTGCCTCGGATTTCGATGTCGCTTGTTGCTTTTGTGCTTTGAGTTGGTTTTGGGATTTGCTTGTTTTCCTTGAACGGTTTTGATGGTTTTTATTTTTTTCGTTCATTGAACTGCACTTTAATTCTGAGATTGGAAAAGTGGAAGAGGTATTGATCGAGCTGTTCGTAATACAGGTAAACGAGCAGTAGGCGGCTTGCGAGCGGAGTCGTGAAGCGCCTCTTTCCTTCTCCCTTCCAACAATCTAAGTGAGTGGCTACTATTCCGATTAGCTAGCCCTGCTTCAATGATTCACACCCTAAAATCGTGCACTCTTCTTTGCCCCGATCAAACGATACCAAGTAATAATAAAAGAAACCAAGATAAAAAGAGAATAGACTTGGAAGTACTGCTTGTCAATCAAACTTGTGAACGATTACTTGTATGCATGCTTGTTTGTTTGGAATGTTTGTTATATGCTTCAAGTTTAATTGGAATGCATTATCTTCTATGAATATTGTTATGCATATGGAGCACACTTTGCTTTGCCATAGATTGATCTGAAAGACTATGCAAGGACTGTTGTATATGGAACTTGTATCGTGCTAGAAATTATCTGAAACGTGCATGGATTTATGGAAAAAACTTAACGAACGCTTTGATCATGGACAACTTGTGCACAAGGTTTTTGGAGGTTTCGCGGACGGTCGCCAGGGCACTGGGACCGATTCGATCCGGACGGAACATATGGATTAGTCAATTGGAATTGAGGAAGTAAACGGCATGTGGCGGGGCTCGCCACCTGCGTCGCATATCGTTTTCTATCCTGTGACTATAACTCGTCCCTTCGTGGCATCATGCCAGTGATCTATCTTGTATATTTAAACCTGTTGCAAACTAACTTGTGTCTTCGTGACAGGGAAGGCATGGTAAGTATTGTGCAGGTCATTCAGACGGACAGGTAAAATCTACCGAACGGTGGCAAGTTCATTTCAGTATCATAAATATATATATACTGTTGCTTGTAAATGAACTAAGGCAATATAGAAACCCACAAAATATGCATGCTTCATTAAAATAACATGTTGATTGGTATAGTTCGGTTAGCTCGCCTTTCCCAGTATGTTTCGACATACTGACCCTCGTTAAAACAGGTTCTCCGCACTAAGGCGAACCGAGCGAGGAACCGGAGTCATCTTCCCGATCCAGTCCAGCTGTTGGCGCATCCTGACCGCGCCGCTTTTGAAGAACTTGAAGATAGAAGCTTGCAACTCTATATACATAATGCAGCTTCGTGGCAAGACCGTCCTCCAGCCCGGAGGTCCTTATCATTTTAAAGTTTATAAAGGGATGTAATGTACAGGACTGCTATCTCATTTTGAGTCAACACTTTTGTAAGCCCGTGCGGCATATTAGCTAACTCGTTCAGGAGTTTGTAATAGATGTTCATTATCAATAAAGAGAACTTTTTCATGTTTCAATTTGTGTTCAATTTATCTGTGTACTCTGAATATGTGCTCGTTATGCAAAATACTTTAGCCTTGTGCGGGCGCAATCCCAGGCCCGTACGGTATCACGATTCGGGGGACGCCCCAACGATTCTACGAAATTGGGTCGTGACAAGTGATATACTCAGAAAAGCACCAATTTGGACACATGGACAAAAATGCAGTTTCTGGTCAACACGGAATCTTGCACCAAAAAATGTGCCAGAGACAAGGTTCTCCAAATTCATCAAACTTAGTGTCTATAAGTCCAGAACGATGATACGAACCCAACGGAACGTCCAGAACTGAATTTCGATGAGCCGATCACGAAATCGCCCGTCATATAGAACCGTGGGGCCCACGAAATGATATTTCGTCAACATTCTCAGAATCGAACCAGACTTGGGTCACAGGACCAGCATAACGCTGCGAATTCGATGGCGTAATTTTTTTTACGAAATGACAGGCACACACGAAATTTGGACGAGTGTCAGAATATGCCGATACGGTGCTTTTCGACGGATATACGTTGATTCCGGTGTGCACGCACATCCAAATTAAGTTTTGCGAAAGTCCATACATCCACGTTGATGATACGCACCTTTCGGTGAAATCGGTACACGAAGAGGATGCCCGGATTGACGGGACCAACTCCGTATCGGAGAAATTTAATGTCTTTTAAAAGCCATTTTTTATCAATTTGGAACTTAAATTACAAACAATAGAAAATAAGCTAAATTATTCTAATTGAACACATATAATGAGGGTCATATAGTGAACACACCTGCGAAGATGGTTCGAAAAATAGTCGAGAGATGGAGGTGTAATCGCGCCATGAAGGGGGTTGGTTGAGGCTCGGGTCTGCTGAATTGAAGAAGAAGAAGAACAGCAGCGGCAGCAGCGTTCGTAGTCGCAGCGGCAGTTTGGAGGAGGAGAAGGAGAGGGGGAGCCCTGGGGGTGTCATCAGTCATCGGGGGGGGGGGTGCTCGGCGGTCGTCGGGGGGTGCTCGGTGGTCTGCTCAGGCCAGAAACACGACAGCAGGAACAATAGCAGTAGGCGTAGAAACAACAGTCGTTGCTGCAGCGGTGGCGGGTTGCTGGTAGCGGTGGCTGGACCGCGGGGGGGGGAGGGTGTGAGGCTGGCTCGCCGGCGTCGGGGATATCCGGGGGTCGCCGGCGGTCTGCAGCAGCGGCCCCAATAGCAACCGTAGGCGCAACGACAGCAGCAACAACGACACTAATAGCCATGGCAGCGGTGGCCGCCGGCCTGGGGAGTCAGGTGTGGTGCCCCGTTCCCCCTATTCGGGGAGCGCGGCTAAGAAATACAAAGACAGTATCGTTCGATCTAGATATATTAAAACAAGATCTTATCCTCGTTATGGATTTGCTTCTTAAGAATCGATTCCCATATTCAGTGGACCGTGCCCCCAGGATCAACATATTGGTATCAGAGCACAGCTTCAAGTTCCTTTGACCCTCGTATTGGATAAGTTCCTTTAACGATCTGTGCAAACTCTTGAACTCGCTAGGCCAAAATGAGATACGTTCATACAATGAGTCCATAATACATTACGATCCTGATGTAATTTATCTTCTTTTAAAGGAATGACACAAGCTTAATCATCAGCGCCAGCATTGGGGCATGACATCAGGAGGGGGACTTGGTGGAGGTGGATGCGGTCTTGGAGGTGATCGGAGGTGACGGTGTTGGCCGTGGAAAGGAGAAAGAAGTCAAGGAAGGAGGAGGGGTGGAGATCGTGAATGGGGTGGTGATGGTGGTGAAGAGGGTGATGATCGTGGTGTAGGTGGTGGTGATCGTGATGTAGGTGGTGGTGATGGTGCTCCGACGGGTGGAGGCCGGAAGGGAGAAGAAGGAATGGAGAGGGTGGTTTAGTTTAGGTTTTCGGTTTATGTAGGTTGATGATGTTGGCTGTGAAATGAAAGAATAAAGAAAAATGGAGAAATATTTATGTAGAAGAGTGAAGAGGGGTGATGGCCTTGGGATTAGGGCCGGCTAGGTGTTTCCTAGGGATGGGAAAGGGTTTCCATATGAAGGAATGAAGGGTGGAGATGGTGTTGGTTTTGAATGGAGGGTGGAGATCATGTAGGGGGAAAGTTGGTGTGTAGTACACTCCAAATGAAGGGAAAATCAATGTATGACCGGTCAACTAAATGAAAGAGGGTTTCTCCATGGCTTGGCTCCAATGGAAGGTGGACACCTTATTGCTTTTTTTGCACAAAAGTTCCTAACAATTGGGAAATTGCACAAACAATGGAGTTTGGGATTGGATGAGGAAAAATATCGTGTTTGGTGTGATGTAGTGGGTTAAAAGGGTGTGTGGTATTTAGTATGAACCTTGAGGGTGTGAGTGGGGGTTTGGGTTGGTGTTGGATCTAGTTTTGGGTTCGGTTGGATCCTTACACCAATTTAATTACAATTAGTGTAATTGGTGTTCTTTAATTAATTGAAAGTACATAGGATTTAAATTGGGTGGGACACAAGTGTCATGGATGTAGTAGACTCGGAATAGAATATTATCATAAATTAGGTTGCACAAAATGGGTCGAGATTGTGTCTCCAATTTTGATTGGAACGGACAAAGATGCAAAGTTAGATTTATTTAGATTTAAGAATAAGCGTTTGTAACGAATATTGTGCGACTAAAATGAAGCATAAGGGAGGGTGTTTATGAGTTACACAAAGGTCAGAATGGAAGGCTGGCACGACTAAAAAAAGTGTGTAAAATTTGTTTGAAGGCAAATGCTAGTGTAGCGCTCCAAATATTGAAGCAACGATAAGGTGCACAAAGTGATACAAATATTATATAATAATCTAAAATACTGCTTTCTAATTCTAATTGGCTCCAAATTAACCCTAGTCTCTCTATCTAAGCCAGGTAGACCTAAATTTGGTTGAGGGGGTTTACAACTGGCTATTGTCCCTCCTACACAGATCTTTGGTGAGCCTTGGCTTGCCGTAGTAGATGTATCCTGCTGATACAGACTGCCTAGTAGATTTTATTGAGGTTACTGTAGAGGTTAGAGGTGCTTGCGGGCGAGGTGTTCTTACTACTGGTTCTAGAGATGATGACTGAATACTGGCGCTTCTCTGGGACGAGTGTGACCTCTTTTGACCTTCGGTCCTTGCTACTAATCTCTGGCCGATAAGTTCTTGGGACCTAGCTGCCCTGAGTACTGCATCGAAGGTGGTGTAATTATGACCCACCGTGAACTGTTGAAGCTCTAGATGTAACCCTTGGTCAAATCTTTTGGCTTGCTTTTCCTCGAAAGCTACCATATTAGGAGCAAATCGGCTAAGTTGACAAAGCTCAGCCGCATATTGGTCGACTGATCTTGTTTTCTAGCGGAGGTTAATGAACTGCTGCTGGAGCTGAAACTTGGCGGTTGTGTGAAAACACTTCTCCTGGAAGCGCTCCTTACAGGTCTGCCAATCAATGGACTTCAAAAGCGCTATTTCTTGTGTTGTCCTCCAATCTCGGGCAAGATCTGATAGTTGCAACCTTACTACTACTACCTTCTCATCATTTGGGGTCTTGGTGGCATCCAGGACGGCCTCAAAGTCCTAGAGCCAAGAATATGTTGAAACTTTATCTTTCGTATCGAGGCCTTGGTTGGGCGCATGCGACTAACATTGGTCGCCGAGTTATGAGTATGACGTCCATTGTTACTATAACTCCCTGGCAAAGAGTAACGTTGGTCTGTTCTTGTCCTTGCTGAAACTGCTGGCAGAGTTGGACCACTTGTTGCTGAAGTTGGAGTTGTTGCTGTTGTTATTGTTGTACCATCATTATGGCTTGGATCATCTCTAACATGGTCAGCGAGCCTGCCTTCCCTGGTTGTACTGGAAGAACTGGTGGTATTGTCTGGGTTGGCTGGGCTGGTATGAACGACAGAGCTGGCTGAACTGACCGTTCCAGCAAGACCGATAAAGCTGATTGTGCTAGTCGGGCATGCGTGACTTGCGGAGCTGGCTGATGGAAATCTACTGATGCTTACCCTTGGTTCAATGGCGGGGCCTGATCCTGGCCTATCACTGGATCTACTAGCTGTGCAACAGAACCTTCAGAAGGAGGAGCAGGTGGGATGTCCCTGAAGGATAAGGACACAAGGATATCAACAAGGGATGAGAATATAATAATTATGTCAAGCAAGCTTGTAGTTCAATGAGAGCGAGAAGTACAGGTCACAAGTGGAGTTTAATCGAAGATACGTAGAGGATTGAGATTCTAAAAAGATGAGTCCTCCTACAAGTCTGAAAAATAGATCTGCATGGGCCACCAATAATACCTTATCACGCCCCGCTCAAAGAATATTAGGTAAATAAGGGGACTGACATGGCCAACCGTACCTTGCAGAATACCGAAGTAAGCCGCAATATGTTAATATTGTCTAGAAGACATATAGGTAAACTCTAGCATACTATGATGTCAGTCCTAAGGTCGACAAATCCTAGTATCTCAATCCATCAACACAAATACAAGAGTATAATATACATGAAGGTAAAGAGGCATCCCAAATTATATGTCACATATGATCATGAAGCTAGTGAATACAAAATGCTGCACTAGCAGAGTATAATTATATATGATCAAATATACCAGCCATGGTCTAATATACACATCATGTTGACCATAGTCTTAAAAATAAAATGGAGCTAGCTCTGCCCCTTGCTAAACACCATAAAATAGAATAATCAAGGCGAGGGGTGGAAGAAGGAAACCCACTCGCGAGATTCAGCCACATTCCTACGAGTGCGAGCCATCTTATTGGAAGTGCAGTAGATCCTGGTTCTTTTGGAGTAACTTGGCCATGCAAAGCCAGTAGGGTCAGAACCCCAAGAAACAAGTACCACAAAGGAGCACAAGGTGATAGTCAAATATATCACAACATAAGCAGAAAAGAGACATATAACCATAATGCGATTAGAGACTTATATTGTACCAATGTACTTGTCTCAAAAAATATAACTGGAAGAACTGATAATAAGTACTATAAGAAAGTAAAGCGACGAGTGACAAGAGAGCATAGGAACTACTCTGGATCTGGACCACAACCCTTAAACAAAACAAGGACCAGGGTTGCATACCTTCACCCGAGAAGAACATAGCACCCTAACCACACGCCGGGAGAAAATAAAACTAGAAGAGCGAGCTATAATAAAAGTGACATCATTCATCGCACGGCCAAATAACTTTATGGCTTGCTACGATTAACTAGCTAGGGTTGTCACAGACATTAATTACTAAATGCATGTTTAAAAATATTGCTTCCACTGATACCGCAGTTAACCCGGATGGCCAAGGGTACGCTTGTCTAGTAAACTTAATGCACATTTAACCATACAATAACATAACTTGTTACTAGTCATAAACAGAAATTGAACTTATAAGCATAAACTTAAACTTGTAATCATAAACTTGCTTTATAAATATAAACTTATCTTGTAACATAAACTTGTATATAAACTTGTCTTGTAAGTGCCGCAGCACGCGTAAACTTGGTCAGTCATGGAGCCCTTGCCTAGCAGGGTTGTTCATGCTGCATGGGGCCCTTAGAGATCGGGGTAGCCGGTAGTGCAATATTCTTTTCTCCCAAATATCTAGTTAAATCTTATCTTGTTTAATCATTACTAAATTATTTTAAGTTCTCGAGTCGTGGACACTTGAGAACTCCCTAAAATGATAAGTCATGAGTATGAACTTTTTATGAGTTATCGTATTCGCGATACGCGATACATTGGACAATACTCACACTCAATTTTTTGATGCCAAATGCAATAAATATTTATACACAAACATTTCCACGGTATCGTGATGATGGTGAACCTGTACATAAACTTATCTTGTGAACTCAAATGCAAAAATTGTCTGGTATCATAAACTTGCATCGACATAAGGAAGAACACAACAATAATCACTAAAAGGAATTACTAAAACAACATAACAATAGGGAACAAAAAATGCACACAAGAATTTTTGGCCGCATGCTCCCACTGGCCGTATGGACTCAGTGGCCGCATTCACCCACTGGCCGAATGGACTCACTTGCCGCATGCACCGACTGGCTGCATGGATCCGCCGCATGGACTCACTAGCCACATGCACCCAATTGCCGCATAAACGCCCCTCTTGGACTTAGCAAATTTTTTATTCTTTCAATGAGTGAAAACACAATGTGTTCAAGGACACTTGTGTAAATAAGCAGTCATGTTACCAACAAGATGGACATATACTATCAGTATGCGGGAAGAGTTCATGCCGCTTAACCTTCACGGGCCGAATGGCACTCTCAGCCGCATAGCTCGTTGGCCGAATGAAGACTTCGTCTTCTCCAACAGCAGGTTCAGCCATGGCTAAAAGCTCCAAAAACTGAAATCTTGTTTTGTCCATAAAATTCTTATTTTAAGTCCAAATCGGGTGAACCAAAAGTCAAAATGCTCTAAATAAAATGTTCTAACATAAAGAACAACTAGTTCTCGAAAAAAAAACTAAGTTTTAATAGATCAAAACCAAGAAAAACTTATAAAATCCATAAAAAACTCTAACTTAAAACATAGATCTACAAAAATCTGATCATCGAAACCAAAAACACTAAGAACTAAAAATGATGAGGAACACATGGAAAACATTTTCCATCAAATATATCTTAATATATATATATATATATATATATATATATATATATATATATATATATATATATATATATAATTCAAAAATTTATGACTTCACCATTAAGAAAGATGTACTTGCCTAAGAGTCCAACGACCTCTTCCTAGCTAGGTCCAGTTGCTAGGGTTCGGCTAGGGGAGGTGCTTGAGGTTCGGCTAGGGAGGAGGGAGCAAGGAAGAAAGAAAAGAAAGTAGAAATGGAGAAGAAAGAGAGAAGAGAGAGAAAAGCTCATATATATACTAAATGGGAGAAATAAGGAAATTTAGCCACAGGATTAAGTCATATAACTCCCAATAAATCTCAACCATCCAACTAGTCTTAGTGGTCCCAAAGTGAACCTGATCAGGTGTCCATCCTACATACGGATCTTAGTACGGGTTCATGGCACTTGCCAATGTGTTTTCTACTGGTTTCGGGTAGTCTTTCTCAACAACAGAAAAAATAACAATAAATAAAATGACAAGAACCAACATGAAAAATACAGCAGGAATACATTATCAAAAAATTAAATTCCAGAAATTCAAGAAATACTAAATTTGGAATCGGGTGTAACATGAGAAAATTCTGCTATGCATGGATAACGTATAGTGGCAGGAAATATTGCGAGGGACAACACGAGAAGTAGCAAATAACGGCCAAGGTAAAAATAACATGATGACGAAGCCAAACATCACCCCTAGGTTTGGTTCGGGAGGCGGTCAGGGGATACACCAATCCTAATCTAATATCTGTACTCACGTGGAATATGCGGGGCGCGAACTCGATGCGAAGGTGGAGAGAGATTAAAGAGGTTAGTAAACACACACAAAGTTCTATCACGTCTTTGGTGGAAACCAAAATAAAGTCTAGTAGGAGATTAAAGCGGCAGACACCGTAATAGTGGGAGCAGGTACACAACCTGGAGATTTGTGATATGGCCCGTATATGGGTCCTGTGGGATACAAAGTTTGGACTGGGCAAATACTACATTTATCGGAGCAAATGATTGCACTTGTATTCACTAATAAAGGAGGATTTAGATTCGTATATGGAGCAGTGTATGGTAGTAATGGTCGTCGTCGAAGGGGCGATCTATGGTGTGACTTCATCCATGTTAGTATAGCGACCGAAGTGCAGCTCCAACTCCCTCTATTGCTCGTGGGTGATTTCAATGCCATGGTGCACAGAGGATAGAAGGTTGGAGGACGACTTATACCAGATGCAATATTATGCGACTTTCAGCAATGCTTATTAAAGTCAGGTCTTAAAAGTTTAGAAAGGGCAGGGCATGTGTGGACATGGAGTAACAGGCCCACGAGGAAGAGAATCTCGTACCAACTTGATAGAGCATTAGGCAATAATCAATGGTTTGCTACTTGTCCATCAAGCACATCGGTTGGACTTGCGGCGGGTACCAGTGATCACACTCCTGTACTTGTCCGAATGAATGATGATGTATCACATCGAGCTAGACCATTTCGGTTTAATTATGCTTGGACATAGGTGGAGGGATACCAAGATGCGGTAGGACGGGGGTTGTGGGCGAAAGTGGAGGGCAACAAACAATACAAGTTTGTGCACAGACTGAAGCTAATTAAACATAAGCTTAAATAATGGAATAAGTGACGGCCTACATCCAGTTTACACTGTAAGCAGCAAGAGCTGATCTTCGTTCAAGAGGCACTCCAACAAGACATTCGGAATCCCTCATTAGCAGTTAAGGAGGGAAAACTAATTGAAGAGTTAGATCGCTTTCACTACATGAAGAGCTTCAACTGGTACAGAGAGCAAAGTGTTTCTGGTTGAAGGAAGGCGAAAGATGCACTAAGTTTTTCTATGATATAATCCGAGCCAGGCACCATAGAAATAATATTGATCAATTACTGGATAGCAATGGGAATTCAATTTCAGCCCCGAAGGACATTCATTCGGAAGCGGTCCAATTTTATTCGCAGTTATACAATCAGAATAGGGAGGAGAGAACGACGCAACCGGAGATTATGCAAGAAAGTGGTGACAAGGAGGGGGAACAACAAGTTACGTGCTCTAGTTACTATTGATGAAGTCACGGACATTATACAGAAGGCGGATCCAACCAAGGCCCTAGGGTCGGATGGTTTCTCTAGCAAGTTCTATAAGACACACTGGGAGGAAATAAAACATGATATAATAGAGATTGTGGATGATTTCTTCTTTAAGGGGAGACTACTGAAGGAAGTTAACCATACCTTTCTTACGCTGATATCCAAGAAGGAGGGAGCTGTGTCACTGGCAGACCACATGTCGATTGCATGCTGTAATTTTTTTATATTTTTTTTCTAATATTATGTGCAGGCATATGTCGGAGATTATACATGGTTTGATCTCGCAAAATCAGGCAGCCTTCATCCTGGGGCGTTCGATTGCAGAGAACAATCTGTTGGCACATGAGATGCTACGAGACTTCAACAAGAAAGGTGGAAAGAAGGCGTATGTGAAACTAGACCCGCGGAAGGCGTATGACAAGGTGGATCGGGAGTTTGTGTGCAGAATGATGTTAGCCATGGCATTTGATAGTTGGTGGGTGGATAAAATTAGGGAATGCATTATCACACTGACCTTCTCCGTACTGATTAAAGGGCAGCCGTACGGGTTCTTCTGCAGCAATTGTGGGCTTAGACATGAGACCCATTATCGCCGTATTTATTTACGATGGTCATGGAACATTTCATGTGTCTGATGGACATTGCAGTCCATAGGAAGGATATAAAACTAATCTATGAGCAGGTATCACCAACCATTTCTCATCTCATTTATGCGGATGATTTATTAGTGTTTATAACTCTGACTATAAAGAGGGTTAACTCTTTAAATGGAGTCATGGAAGAGTTTGGGCAGAACTCCGGGTTGAGGCAGAGAAAAGAGTAGAGTGTATTTTAATAAGTATTGTGTAGACAAGGAGTTGTGGGCAAACATATTACAGGTAGAGAGGGGCCAGTTACCAGTCAAATACCCGGGGCTCCCTCTATCGGTTAACTATGCTAAAGCTACAGAGTGTTGGAGTTTGGTCGAGTATACCCAACGCAGGGTCGAGGGTTGGCAAGCCAAAAATCTGTCGTTCGGGGGACACATCGAACTTGTGAGATCGGTCATCTCAGCCATAGCTTCCTTTTGGTTACAGACGATAATGCTACCCACAAAAGTGATAAAGAAAATTGAAAAAATATGTGTGAATTTTGTGTGGAGAGGGGGAATTCACGCCATAGCCTGCACGGATTTATGTCGTCCAAAATGTGAATGAGGGGTTGGTTTGAGGCCACTTGAAACAGTCAGAGAGATAGCAGGACTTAAACTCTCGTAGTAATTTCTGGAAGGAGACTCGCTATGGGCAAAGTGGCTTTGAGACAGGTACCTGCGGCAAGCAAACTTTTGGACATAGATAGTGGATAATAACTATTCGGTCACATACAAAACCATCATGATGGGGCGACAAAGGCTAAAACAGGTAATAACTCGAACGTGTAAGGATGGAAAGGATACAAACCTATGGTTCGATCCGTGGATGCAACATAAGACCTTGGTAATGTGTCGGGATTGATTGCTAATGGAGTGTGGAATTTGGAACAAAGTCATATAGGGAGACGTCTACGAGAGGAAAATGCTATGGTCCATATAGACCCAACGACGACGAGAGACCACTGGACGTGGGATAACTCACCCACAGGGGGCTTCCACCAACTCACGGCATATGAGCAGACAAGGAGGAGCGGAACAAAGATGGAAAATTGGGAATTCATATGGAGTAAGCATGTAGCAAAGAAGATGAGTTTATGTTTATATTAAGACTAGCATTGGAAGACTAATGGCTATGGACATGCTAGTAAGATTTGGGATGAATATAGCAAACCCCAATCCGCTCTCTGCGGTCAAGCACAAGAAAGTATTCAGCACTTGTTCTTTGGCTTTGACATTACCTCGGCCATACTTAGAATCCAATGGTCGAAGTTACAAATCAATGATACAGGCACTCGAGGTATATCGGGAGTGATAAGGTTGATAAAAAATCAGAGGAGGAATGAAGATCGGCAGGCGGAGGCTAAGATTCGGATAGCAGCATCAGGATGACACATATGTAAAGAATGGAACAATCAAATTTTTGAGAAAATCTTTACGCCTACAATTGACATAGTTAATAATATAGAGTAGGATACGACTATTATGAAGCCATATAGGGTTGTAAGGGTAACTGCATAATTGAGATGCAGGACTGATTTTAGTATCAATAAAATTACATTTTTTCATATATATATATACGGCATGACAGATTTTATATATATATATATATAAAAGACCTATATAAGACCTCCTTGCTACTGTTGGAGTTCTTATTAATGGATTTGAGGCTAATTTGATGAGACTTATGTCTGATAAAAAGGACTCATCATTCTACTCCTTATATAAATTATGATATACTTATCTTTTGTAAAGCTCAGATTGTTTGTGCATAAGTATCTCAAATTTCTTCAAAGTTATAATTATTCAAAATTTTAAAAAATAGGAGGCATGACCCTTCAGACGAGTCCCCAAGGAAACTTTGATCACTCATTAAAACTTTCATATTATCAACTCCTTCCTCGCTTCTATTAAGATAACTCAATCTTCACTTTTCTTGACTTGTCTGACTTCAGTGTTGAGAAATACACTTATTTCTTATGCCTAATCCTAACCCTAAATAGAAGTTTTGGACCTGTATTATCCGCATATAATTGAGGTTATTGAACTGTTAGTGTAAAACAAAATTAGGGGTCACGTAGAAGAGAAATTATTGGATGGACCAGACGTAGTGTACCATTTCTCTCCACAATTATTAGTTTATATGAAAATATGTATATACACACATCTCTATGATAATCTAACAGTTGGCTAGAGAAGGATGCACTGCGTCTAACACATCCAATAATTTTGTTTTCATAGAGAGAGTGAGAGAATGCTATAAAAAGTTGGATGAAAGAACTGCATACACATGGTTACACATGGATGGTTTTTCTTGTCCCAACAAAGGCATGTGGATCTCCGGGGCTTGAATATTAGGGCTTGTTGGGCTGTATGGAATTGAGTGTGAAACTTAGCATACTTCTGGATTTTGGATTGCAAAACACAGTTTCCATGTTTGGTTGAACATGGATTTTATTTGGAAATTTGGAGTCATAATTTTACTCCAGTTCCTATAGGTCCTTTGTCGAGCTGTTTGCTATGGTCCGCGACATCCTTTTGTTTTCTTAGGATGTGGCTGGAAACTCTCCCATTCTAAATTTTTTATTATATCTTTCTTACATAATTAAGAAAACTCTCCAACAATAATAACGAGTTAACCGAAAGTTTTAATTAGTATTAATTCATTATAACTACTATTCATTCTGTATTACTTCTTTTTAAAAAAATATTTATGTCCGTGGGGTCATGACATATTGGTTACGATAAGGGGCACACCTGAAAATTGACATGGTTCAAATTTTTTCTTGGAAACTTACTTCCTATTTCGATCGAAAGGACATAATTTTTTTGTTTTTTTTTTGTTTTGTTAAGTAACACTAATTATTTTTTTATCAATTTTTTGAATCCGGTTCAAATTTCTTATCAATTAATCAAAATATCGACTGGCAGGTAACACTAATTTTTTTGTTGCTAATTATTTAATAAACTAACTAATAAAAAATTAATTAATATTTTAAATATAAATTCTTAATTCATAATTAGTTAGTAATTAATTTTGAGTTGCTAAATTTTTAATTAGTTACTAATTAGTTATCTTAATTTATCAAACTAATTATTTAAATTATTATAATTTATTACTATTATAATATACTCTTCTACTTTTTACTTTCTCATTTCAATTAAACACATATGTCTAATCTTCCACTTCCCATTTTTTATCTATTTTAGCCAAAAATATTTGTCTTCTATTAGGAAGACAAGAAAATAAGACAAATTCTATAGGCATTACAAAACTTACTTAGACTAGACTAATTTTTTTTTAAGTTATTTACAAATTTGCCACCGAAAAAATTGTTTTAGGCTGTCCAAATTTTTTTCTTAGGACTGTCACAATGTTGACATTCCTTCCAACTGTCAACATTTTTAACAGTCATAATTATTAGGACTGTCAACATAGTAACAGTCCTTATAATTATGAGGATAGAAGAAGAAGAAGAAGAAGAAGAAGAAGCAGCGGCGGCATCAGCAGTAGCGGCAGCGGACGACGGCGGGGTGCGGGCAGCAACAGCAACAGCAGCGGAGGACAACGACGAGCAGGGACGGTATGGGACGGAGGCGTGCGCGGGGACGGCGCAAGGTGTAGGCGGATGCGCGCACGAGAGCGGCGTACGGCAAAGCCGCACGCGCATGGGTGGCTGGCTAAGAACATTGAAAGTACAAATCCAAATTTTTGGCTAAGAACATCCATGGTATCCATGGGTTTTTCACAGTACTTTAGAATTTGCCAAAAATAAATATATTTCTACGTAAAATTTATGATTGAAAGAACAAATCCAAATTTGTTTACGGTTACCATTTACCAAACAGGCTAAGAACATCCATGGTATCCATGGTTTTCTCCAATGATATATAGAATATTTGCCAACCGTCCCAACGGTTTACCAAACAGGCTAAGGACATCCCTGGTATCCATAGTTTTCTCGTATGATATAATATTTGGCTACCTTCGCAAAGCTGCGTCAGATTTGACAAAGTCGATCGTAGGTTTAATTGTTAAATAACCCCGTCACAATTGTCTATATGTAGTTACGTACGAGTAATGACTGTTATATAAA
The DNA here is from genome assembly GCA_036927795.1 of Iris macrosiphon. NCBI lineage: Eukaryota > Viridiplantae > Streptophyta > Magnoliopsida > Asparagales > Iridaceae > Iris > Iris macrosiphon. The sequence continues at coordinate 181,384,772 of JAYESA010000003.1, read as the reverse complement.
TTTTGTCATTTACTTACTTCAAAATTTCAGAATACAAAATAAAATCAAACAATGTTACCGGCCTCTGGGAAAGTCGTGCACGAAGCACTGCCCAGAGGCCGGTAACATCTAATTTTATTTTTGTATTCTGAAATTTTCCAGTAAGTAAAGACAATATATTCTAACAATCTAAGAGTTTATTCGTGTTAGAATTGTTTCAATACTTACTGTTAGAATTTTCTATACTGTTACAATTGTTAGAAAATTTTAATAGTCACTGTTGTTATAAAGAATTGATAGTTTAATTTGCTTTGATTTGCTTCTCACTGTAAAGAATTGATAGTTTAATTTTGATCAATTACTTCATATTCTAAAGAATTCATAGTCTAAAGAACTAATAGTTACTTCACTGTTTTCTAACAGTAAGAATACTTACTGTTGCAATTGACAATTTTTGTTTCAATTGTTTCAAAATACTTACTGTTGCAATTGACAATTTTTGTTACTGTGTAAGGAAATACTTACTGTAGCAACATACTAATTTATTTGTTAGAATTGATTTCTAGAAATTTGTTCTATAGCAATTCAAGTTAATACTGTTTCTATAGCAAATTCAAGTTAACAGTAGAAATCTTCTAGAAATTTTTTTAATCCTGTTTCTATTGCAATTTTGATCACAAAAATTTCTTTCAATTGTAACATACAATTTGCTTCATTTTTAATCACTTAGTATTTTTGAAAGCAATCTAGGACCAAAAGAAAATAGTTTAGTAAAAGGAAATTGCAAATAAAATCTTCAAATCTAAAGTTTCAAAGTAGAGACAAACTCGGGTACAAGCCGAAAGGGTCCTTCTGTCAACCGGGTGTAAAAAACCCTAAGCGACACTGTACTTAAGAGTCTTCGGACCACCGCTAGCTGGGAATCGGCCCCTACAGCTAACCTGAGTTGATCAACACTTGAAAAACTAAAGATTTTAAGATTGATTAGCAAAGACCACCTAAACTATTATCTTGGACATTGTTATTAAATAATTTATATTTTTCAGACTGCAATCATGACTGGTAAGGAGGAATCCTCTACTGCAAAACCTGCTAAGTTTGATGGCTCATACTTCAAGAGATGGCAGAGCCAAATAAAATTTTGGCTCACGACCTTAGGACTTATTTCTGCCATTGATGGGTCCACACCCATCACAAATGATTCTGATGAAACTGAGTCTGACATAGGAGTGTCCACCTCGTCGAAACCAAAAACCCCAAAAGAGATAGACTTCCACTGCTTTCATAGAATTCTAAGCGCATTATCTGAATCCTTGTATGATATATTTTTTGAATACAAGAGCGCTCAAGAACTGTGGAAAGCCTTGGAAGATGAATACGGCTGTGATGATGCCGGAATATAAAGGTTTAATTCTTCAACCTTTAATAGGTATTTTATGGTAGATAACAAACCTATGAATGACCAGCTCCATGAATTCCAAGAATACCTTAGACATATTCAAGCCAAAGGGACATCTTTCTCCAATGAACATAAAATAGCATGCCTAATAGACAAGCTACCTCCCTCTTGGTCTGATATGGCTAAGGATCTTATCCATACACAAGGAGATCTTACCTACAATCAAGTCCTAAAGAAAATTAGAACCGAAGAACAAATTAGATTGAGGTTTAAGCCTAAGACTGAATCTAAAGCTAAGGTAAACCTTGTAGAAGGTCAAGGAAAATCCAAGTCTAATTTTTCTTATAAACCCAAAAAGAATTTCTTCAAGAAGAAGAAAAACTTTCAGCCTAACCACCAGAACCATCATCACCAAAACCAAAAACCTAGAAACTTCAGTCAGACTCAGGATCAGAAGAGGTTTTATTTTGTGTGTGGTAAAATAAACCATATGGCCATCAACTGCTACCATAGGAAGAAAGAAGCTGTCCAGACCTCCTACAAAGGAAAGGGCTCAGTTAGACCAGAAGCGAACATCCTTCACAAAGGTTCTTCGAGTTCCTTCAGGTCTGTAAGCTTTCAACCCCTTATTAACCTCTCTTACCATTCTGATGATTGGTGGTTGGATTCTGGAGCTAATGTTCACGTTTCGTTTGATCGCTCCTGTTTTTCAAACTATCAGGAATCAAGTGGAGGAGGTGTGACCCTAGAGATGGTTCAACGGCACAAATTATTGGAAGAGGAAAAGTTGACCTGAAGATGACATCAGGAAAAATCTTAACTCTTCATGATGTTCTTCATGTGCCGTCTGTCAGGAGAAACCTAGTTAGTGGATCCCTTCTTGTAGCCTCAGGATACAAAATTGTAATGGAGGCTAATAAAGTAGTTTTTTCTAAGCATGACTCTTTTATAGGGAAAGGCTTTGTAAAAGACGGTCTTTTCATTTTAAGTACAATGAATAAAATGTCTGATTATTCTCTCATTGTCTCTAATATAGAATCTTCAAATGTTTGGCATGGCAGACTAGGTCATGTGAACCTAGGTTCCATTAAAAGAACGATGACTTTAGACCTTATTCCCAAGACTCCAATAGATGACAAACACAAATGTGAGATTTGTGTTCAAGCCAAACACACTAGATTACCTTTCAAATCTGCAGAAAGAAATTACGACCTTCTAGAACTTATCCATAGTGATGTATGTGACTCAAATAAGATTTTAACCAGAGGCGGTAGAAAATACTTTGTTACATTTATAGATGATTATTCAAAGTATTGTTATATCTACCTTCTCAAAACCAAAGATGAAGTTCTAGATAGATTTAAGGTCTACAAATCTGAAGCTGAGAATCAATTAGAAAGGAAGATTAAGATCCTTAGATCTGATCGTGGTGGAGAATATACCTCAAACGAAATGATTAACTTCTGTGAAGAACATGGAATAATTTATGAGGTAACTGCTCCTTATTCACCTCAGTCTAACGGAGTTATTGAACGCAAGAACCGCACTCTGTTAGATATGGTGAATGTCATGCTTCTCAGCTCTGGTGCTCCTGATAACTTATGGGGAGAAACCCTTTTAACTACCTGTTACATTCTTAATAGGATTTCTAGTAAGACAAAAGATAAGACTCCCTATGAACTGTGGAAAGGTAGAGCACCTAGGATTAATTACCTTAGAGTATGGGGATGCCTTGCTAAAGTCGAAATTCCCGAACCTAAAAAGAGGAATATTGGTCCCAAGACTGTAGACGCTGTTTTCATAGGATATGCCTTAGACAGCTATGCCAATAGATTTCTAGTGACTCACTCAGAAGTAAATGAAATCTCTAACAATACCATTATAGAAGCAAGAGATGCAGTTTACTTTGAAAACATATTTTCCTTTAAGGATAGAAGTTCAATCTCTTCCTCCATACCCTCTACTAGTTCTCATGTCCAAATACCTAGCTCTCAATCTGAACAAGACTTAGAACCAAGACGGAGTAAAAGAAATAGGATTGAGAAAAATTTAGGAGAAGAATTCTTCACTTTTTTGATAGAGGGTGATCCCTCAACTTATGAAGAAGCAATGTCGTCTCCTGATGCTCCCTTCTGGAAAGAAGCCATTAATAGTGAATACAACTCCATCATGGAGAATAACACTTGGTTTCTAACAGATTTACCTTTAGGGAATAAATCAATAGGTTGTAAGTGGATTTTTAAGAAGAAACTCAGAGCCGATGGTACTATAGAGAAATATAAAGCTAGATTAGTTACTAAGGGTTTTACCCAGAAGAAAGGGTTAGATTATTTTGATACCTACTCTCCTGTAGCTAGGATTACATCCATTAGAACTCTTTTGGCCTTAGCATCCATTCATGATATGATAATCCTTCAAATGGATGTAAAGACAGCATTTTTGAATGGAGATCTAGAGGAAGAACTTTATATGGACCAACCTGAAGGTTTCATTGCTAAAGGTCAAGAAAAGAAAGTTTGCAGACTAGTAAAATCCCTCTATGGCTTGAAACAAGCTCCCAAACAATGGCACAACAAATTTGACAAAGTAATTTGTGAATATGGTTTCTTGTCAAATGAGTATGACAAATGTATATACTCTAAAGGTACATGTAAAAGTTGTGTCATTTTATGCTTGTATGTAGATGACATACTTATCCTAGGTTCATCACTGGAATTGATAAATATTACAAAAAACTATTTATCTAGCCAGTTTGATATGAAAGACCTAGGAGAAGAAAACTTAATTTTAGGAATGCAAGTGACCAAAGGCAAAGAGGGTTATACTCTATCTTTAGCACATTCAATTGAAAAAATGCTAAAAAGGTTTGAGTTATTTGATAAGAAACCTGTCATTACTCCTTATGACAGCAGTATTGTACTGAAAAAGAATAAAGGACCACCTTTGGAACAACATAAATATTCACAGATGATAGGCTCCCTTATGTATATAACAAACAGGACAAGACCTGATATTGCATTTGCTATTGGGAGACTAAGCAGGTGTACCAGTAACCCAAATCAGTCACATTAGACTGCCTTGGATAGGGTATTTAGATATCTCAAGGGCACCCTAGACTACAAACTTCATTTTACTAGGCACCCTGATATCATAGAAGGTTATTCAGATACAAACTGGGTAACCGACTCACATGATATAAAATCTACTACTGGATATGTATTTACTCTAGGAGGAGCTGCAATCTCCTGGGGCTCTTGCAAGCAAACTATCATAGCTAGGAGTACAATGGACTCCGAAATGATAGCTTTAGATACAACTTGCACAGAAGCTGAATGGCTTAAAAATCTTATTATGCATATACCTGTTTCTCTTAGTCCTGTTCCTGCAATTTCTATAAATTATGATAATAAATCTGTTATTGAACTACTAAAGCATGATTCTGTGAATGCTAAGATGAACAGGCACCTGCAGCTGCGCTTCAAGTCAATAAAAAGCCTACTAGACAAATATGTGGTTCTTGACTATATAAAGTCAGAAAAGAACCTTGCAGATCACTTGACGAAGGGTCTGTCTAGGACTTTGATCCTAGAATCATCGAGGGGGATAGGGTTAAGCCCATAAGTTAGTCACCAGCAGTGGCAACCCAACCGAGTCTGACTGGAGATCCCAAGAAGCCGGTTCAATGGGTAGAAACAAGCTGAACTTAGGTGACTTTATGGAACACTGACTCGAGATTAAAATCTCATTAAAATAAAGCCCAAGCGGCTGTACATGTGTACAATGACTCCCCATCCCTATGGTGACAGTGTTCCTGTGTGATATGGTTAGGATGAGTTTAAACTCTTAATAGGTCCAAGCTGTAATGCTAGGTTGATTCATATCACCAACCATTAAGGACTTACCTGTCACGCCCCGAGGCGTCCCCCGAGTCGTGACCGCCGTGCGGGCCTGGAGTTGCGCCCGCACAAGGCTTTAATGATTTGCATAGCAAGCACATACTCAGAGTACGCAGATAAATTGAAACACAGATTTGAAACATAGAAAAGTTCTCTTTATTGATAATGAACATCTATTACAAACTCTTGAACGAGTTAGCTAATATGCCGAACGGCTTACAAAAGGATTGACTCAAAATGAGATAGCAGTCCTGTACATTACATCCTTTTATAAACTCAAACGATAAAGACCTCCAGGCTGGAGGATCGCTTTGCCACGGAGCTGCATTTGTGTATGAAGAGTTGCAGCTTCGGACTTCAAAAGGCTTTGAGGCGCGGTGAAGATGCGCTAACAGCTGGACTGGATCGGGAAGACGACTTCGGCTCCTCGCTCGGTTCGCCTTAGTGCGGAGAACCTGTTTCAACGAGGGTCAGCATATCGAAACATGCTGGTGAAGGCGAGCTAGCCTGACTATACCAATCAACACATTGTTTAGTGAAGCCTGCATATTTTTGTGGGTTTCTATCTTGCCTTAGTTCATTTACAAGTAAGCAGCATATAGAATTTACTGAAATGAACTAGCCACCGTTCGGTGGATTTACCTGCCCGACTGAATGACCTGCACAATACTTACCTTGCCTTCCCTGCCACGAAGACACAAGTTAGTTGCAACAGGTTTAAATATACACGTTGGGATCACTGGCTAGGAGCCATAATGGACCGTTTAGTCTTTGAACAAAGATGGTGTGCAACGAAGCACGTGAGGCGCTGCACGCCATCCCGTTCGCACGTGAGACTATCGTGAAGTTCCGCCCGGACCGGATCGGTGCCAGTGCCCCAGCGACCGTCCGCAGGAACCCGTTACCTTGTGCACAAGTTGTCCGTGATCAATCGTTCGTGATACGTTAACGTTGATGCATTGAGGCACGTGAACAAGATAAGCAACATTGCATGATTCGTTTACATTGCAACTTGTAAACCCCCTGAATTTTCAAATTATTAAATCTTGGATTTTTCTCAATTTTCTGGAATTTTCTGGGAATTTTCTGTAATTAAAATCAAGCTTTTCAATTAATAAATGATTTTTAATTGGCAATAAATAATATTAAAATATCATGAAAATAATATTTTTGGGTGTAAAATGAAAAATTGGACTTAGGGTAATTTTTTTGGATTTTTCTGGGCCTCAGACATATTTTTAAATGCCTAAAAACTAATTTAATTAATTAATTAATTTATTATCTATTTATTTAATTATTAATTATTTTATTATTATTATTATTTTATTTTTATTTTTCTTTTTTGATTTTGGGCCCGGCCCGGCCCAATGGGCCGAGCCCGTAAGCCTCCAGCCCAGCCCGCCTGACCATCCGGGTCGGGTCGGGTCGGGTCTGCCCAGACCCGACCCGCCGACCCAACGACCCGGCGCCTCACCCCTGTTCCCCGTTCTTCCCCACGACCCGAACTCCCGCCGCCGCCGCCGCCGCCGCATTTTCCGGCGGCCACGTCCTCCGCCACCCCCCCCGGATCCTTCGGCCACGACGCCCCGGCCTCGACCTCCCCAGTCCCCTATTTAAAGACTCCTCCTCCGCCTCCCTTTCCTCCCGTAACCCTAACCCTAAACCCCTCCGGCGAGCCCCTTTCCGGCCACCCTGCTGCCCTCAGCCCCTGCGCCGACCACCACCAGGCGGAGCTCCTCCCCCTCTCCCCTTCCTCCTCCTCCCCAGGCGGCCCGACCCCCGAGCCCTACTCCTCCCCGCTGCTGTCTCCCCTCCGCCGGAGCCGCAGCCACCGCCAGCCCCTCGCCTGAGCCGCCGCAGCCCCGGCCGACCTCGCCAGCCGCCGGCGTGTCCTCCAGCAGCACCCGGACGCGGACACAGCCCGGACACAGGGAGCCTAGCCGCGGACACGCAGTGGACACAGTGTCCGACACGACTCGGACACGATTTCGACCCTGGTTTCTCGGTCCCCTTCAGGTATTCGTAACTTGCAACCCTGATCTCCGTTTTCGATTCTGTAAATTCCTACGCGTAGCCTGTATGACCCTCTCGGTGTCCGGACAAACTGTTCGGGACACCGCGTCCTGTGGTGATCGCACACCGCGATCCAAAACCAGGAAAAAACCAGACCCTGTTTCACCCCCGGAACTGAGTACGCCCCGCCAAACGGGACGACTTGGTCGCGTGCGGTCTTCACAGATACGTGCGCACCGTCGATACGGACGTGTGAGACTTCGCGGAAGCTGATTCGGGTGTGCGTGCACACCGGAATCAACGCGTATCCGCGGACATCGCCCCGTATCCGGCTTTTCTGCAAATCACCCTAACTTCGTGCACACTCGTCAGATCGAGACGAAACTTGCGCCATCGGACTCGTAGCGATACGCTGGTCCTGTGGGTCAAGTTTGGTTCGATTCTGAGAACGTTGACGAAATCGCGTGTCGTGGGCCCCATAGGCCCCGCTCGACGGGCGATTTTGTGTTCGGCTCATCAGAATCCAAATCTGGAAGTTCCGTTGGGTTCGTATCAGCGTTCCTGACCTGTTAACACTAAGATTGGTGAATTTGGAGACTTTTGACCCGGACGCGTTTTTCGGTGCAAAGCGGGCCCACCGGCGGACCCCGTTTTGACCCGAAACTGCCGTTTTTGCCCTTGTCTCCAAATTGGACCCAAGGACAGGCATTTCTAGCTATTTGACATCTTCTGAGCATGATGGTAATGTCTATTTCAGCTTTTGGACTCATCTGTGGAAATTTCTCCCAAGAACTAAATTAATCAGATCCAAACAACAGGCAAGTACCTGCACTTCAAGTTAATCTTTATATTGTGATAATTAATTCCCTGCTCTACTAGTACCCTTGCTGATTATACGTAGTGTTAAAGTACTGTATTTCATGTCTTGAATATTGGAGTTCATGTCTTGTTTACATATCGGGTGGGAGAATACTAGGAGGCATGTAGTTTACCCTTCCCCATGTATTGTTTAATAGCTGTTGGTACACGACTGTCCATCAGTCAGATCTCGATTGTATTGTTTAATAGCCGTCTATGACGGCCAGATTAGCCTTATAAACCCCTACATGCCAACTATGTATTCTAAAACAAACACAAGTTCACACAGATAGTTCTAGTCTTGTTATAGTTCTTACTGACTGTTGTAGTTTCATTTCCTGTTTCACTTTATTTCCTGCTTTCTCATATTCCTGTTTATAGCATTAAACTCTGAGATGTTGATATTTCCTTTATGCAATTTCTCAATATGATACTCAGTTAATTGTCATAAATATTTAGTTTAGTCTTGTTGTGCACTGTGTACTTTGCTCCTTTCCTGACTGGATACGTTGTTTAGGCGATGATGAGAACCTTGCCCCTACCTACTATGGACCCTATGAGCCAGCAGGTGATACAGTTGCAGAGCCGGTTCCCACCCAGGAGACTACTCCTGCAGAGTAGTTAGCATTAGCTATCTTTATTCCTATTTCTTATCTTATAAATCGGGTTTGTCCCCGACTTTATTCTGAATTTCTGTACTAAACATTTGAATCTGTTGTCACATTTATTTCAATTGCAATCTTAAGTTTCCATTCTCATTATTATCTTGCTTATGTTATTTGTGAATGAGCTAGTTTAGTTAAGTGTGGATTTGACCTAGACAGCGTACTACCGCCGATTCTGCGGCGTAGGCTGGACGTACCCACGCACTCGTGCCCGAATTTCCGGGTACGGGTCGTGACACAACTACGTTATATTCATGCATCAGGATATACGTTTAAACTTGTATCTATGCATTTTGATGAACATTTCGAACGAACAAGCATGCAAAGATATAACCGTTCACAAGTTTATTGACAAGCATAATGAACCCAGTCTATTCTCTTTTATCTTGGTTTCTTTTATTATTACTTGGTATCGTTTGATCGGGGCAACGGAGTGAAGCTGGAAGCAGAGCTAGCTAATCGGGTTGGTAGCCACTCACTTAGATTTTGGAAAGAAGAAGGAAAAAGGCGCTTCACGACTCCGCTCGCAAGCCGCCTACTGCTCGGTCACCTGCACACGAACAGCTCGATTAATACTTCTTCCTCTCTTTCCAATTTCGGAATAGAAGTGCAAGTCAATGAACGAAAATAATGAAAACCATCGAAACCGTTCAAGAAAACAAGCAAGTCCCAAAACCAACTCAAAGCACGAAAGCAACAAGCGACATCGAAAACCGAGGCAATAAAAGATAGCAGCGGAGAGGTCCCTCCTGACTCTGCCGCTAAGCCGATCCCGGGGGCGCAGTCCACTGAATATGGGAATCGATTCCAAAGAAACAAATCCATAACGAGGACGAGTTCTTAATTCAATCTATCCCGATCGAACGATACCGTCTTGTGTTTCTTAGCCGCGCTCTCCGCATCGGGAGAACGGGGCGCTACATCCTACCCAACCAATTGGAAGTTTCGTCCCGAAACTTAAGAACAATGCTTACCGTTAAGGGTGATGAACAGAATAGTTTGGGCAATCACGGATTCGGTGGGTGGAGTCACCGCAAATTAGACATTGCCCGAGTTTCTTGCGGCACTTATCGGACGTGTGCCCTTGTTTCTTACAGAAATTGCACGAAGGCCCTGGGTTTGCTCGTTGTGGACCGCCGTGGTTAGGGCGCTTTGCAGCGGTATTTCCTCCATCGTTGCCTTGGCGTTTGTGATTGTAGGTATGCACAGCGCCGGTGGAAACGTGAGGATACAGTGGCTCGAGCGATAGGGCGTGATTCATGACTTCACGCATTGTTCCATACTGATTATTGGCCACGTGCGAATGGATGGCAGGACGGAGACCACCTTCAAACCTTCTAGCTCGACTCGCTGCATCAGGTAAATAGGCCCTAGCGAATTTGGAGAGTCGGTTGAATTCGGCGGAATACGCTTTAACTGTCATCCTGCCTTGCCTCAGTTGCACGAAGTCATTTTCCATCTTACGTTGCACTGGAGGGGGTATATACTCCTCTTCAAACGCGGCACGAAAGGTCGTCCACGAGATCGCCTCCTCTCCGTGATCAAATTGGAGAGATCGTCGATGCACGTCCCACCAATCGTGTGCGTTGAGGCGGAGCTGCAGTTGCGCGCAGGCGACGCGCTTATCTTCGGGGACCTCTAGCAGAGTGAAGTGGTCTTCGATCTCGGCTAGCCAATCTAGAGCTACCACTGGGTCCTTAGTCCCGTTGAATGGGGTGTTGCAGACTTTCTTGAAATGGCCCAAGTTGAAGGCAGTCACGTCCCTCGGCCTTGGGATTTGAGGCGTCTCCACTTCAAGCACGGGCTGTTCCACCGGAGTCGCTGCTGTTGCGGCGGAATGGTTGGCAGCCAAAGTCTGAACGATTTGTTGCAGGGCATCGACCTGCTTCTGTTGGGCTGAGAATCGGGTCTCTAGATTACTCTCGAGCTTGGCTTGGCGAGCATCGTCACGTTGTCGTTGCTCTTCTAGCATTTTCATTACCCGCTCTAGCGGTTCGACTTGAGACATGCCTCGCTGGCTCCGAGAGCTTCCCGAAGTACCCGAACTGCTCTCTTGTGTTTCGATCGGTGGTTGCGCTGCAGATTGCGCTGGATCCATTCCTTCAAAAGAAGGTAAATTACATTAGGATCATAATGTATTATGGACTTATTGCATGAACGTATCTCATTTTGGCCTAGCGAGTTCAAGAGTTCGCACAGGAATTTGATCGTTAAAGAAACTTTTCCAGCACGAGTCTAAGGAACTTTGAATCTGTGCTCTGATACCACTATGTCACGCCCCGAGGCGTCCCCCGAGTCGTGACCGCCGTGCGGGCCTGGAGTTGCGCCCGCACAAGGCTTTAATGATTTGCATAGCAAGCACATACTCAGAGTACGCAGATAAATTGAAACACAGATTTGAAACATAGAAAAGTTCTCTTTATTGATAATGAACATCTATTACAAACTCTTGAACGAGTTAGCTAATATGCCGAACGGCTTACAAAAGGATTGACTCAAAATGAGATAGCAGTCCTGTACATTACATCCTTTTATAAACTCAAACGATAAAGACCTCCAGGCTGGAGGATCGCTTTGCCACGGAGCTGCATTTGTGTAAGAAGAGTTGCAGCTTCGGACTTCAAAAGGCTTTGAGGCGCGGTGAAGATGCGCTAACAGCTGGACTGGATCGGGAAGACGACTTCGGCTCCTCGCTCGGTTCGCCTTAGTGCGGAGAACCTGTTTCAACGAGGGTCAGCATATCGAAACATGCTGGTGAAGGCGAGCTAGCGAGACTATACCAATCAACACATTGTTTAGTGAAGCCTGCATATTTTTGTGGGTTTCTATCTTGCCTTAGTTCATTTACAAGTAAGCAGCATATAGAATTTACTGAAATGAACTAGCCACCGTTCGGTGGATTTACCTGCCCGACTGAATGACCTGCACAATACTTACCTTGCCTTCCCTGCCACGAAGACACAAGTTAGTTGCAACAGGTTTAAATATACACGTTGGGATCACTGGCTAGGAGCCATAATGGACCGTTTAGTCTTTGAACAAAGATGGTGTGCAACGAAGCACGTGAGGCGCTGCACGCCATCCCGTTCGCACGTGAGACTATCGTGAAGTTCCGCCCGGACCGGATCGTTGCCAGTGCCCCAGCGACCGTCCGCAGGAACCCGTTACCTTGTGCACAAGTTGTCCGTGATCAATCGTTCGTGATACGTTAACGTTGATGCGTTGAGGCACGTGAACAAGATAAGCAACATTGCATGATTCGTTTACATTACAACTACGTTATATTCATGCATTAGGATATACGTTTAAACTTGTATCTATGCATTTTGATGAACATTTCGAACGAACAAGCATGCAAAGATATAACCGTTCACAAGTTTATTGACAAGCATAATGAACCCAGTCTATTCTCTTTTATCTTGGTTTCTTTTATTATTACTTGGTATCGTTTGATCGGGGCAACGGAGTGAAGCTGGAAGCAGAGCTAGCTAATCGGGTTGGTAGCCACTCACTTAGATTTTGGAAAGAAGAAGGAAAAAGGCGCTTCACGACTCCGCTCGCAAGCCGCCTACTGCTCGGTCACCTGCACACGAACAGCTCGATTAATACTTCTTTCTCTCTTTTCAATCTCGGAATAGAAGTGCAAGTCAATGAACGAAAACAATGAAAACCATCGAAACCGTTCAAGAAAACAAGCAAGTCCCAAAACCAACTCAAAGCACGAAAGCAACAAGCGACATCGAAAACCGAGGCAATAAAAGATAGCAGCGGAGAGGTCCCTCCTGACTCTGCCGCTAAGCCGATCCCGGGGGCGCAGTCCACTGAATATGGGAATCGATTCCAAAGAAACAAATCCATAACGAGGACGAGTTCTTAATTCAATCTATCCCGATCGAACGATACCGTCTTGTGTTTCTTAGCCGCGCTCTCCGCATCGGGAGAACGGGGCGCTACATTACCTATATGAGAGATCGTGAAGGCCGCGACTATGGGACAGGACGATCCCAGACAACTCTCATGAATGTGAAAAGTGCGCATGGCCATTTAAAAGCGCCACCCGATAGATCAAGGACCTCTAGCGTACTATGTGTGCTATTTTTCTAAATCTGGTTCAAGAAGTCTGATTCAAGGCATAGTCCATCAAGCACTTCTTCAGATTAAGGCAATAGTCACTACGTGAGATTCAAGGCTGTAGTCCATCTCATCTATGCATAGTATTTTACTGCCCAGATGCTCTCTCTCTCTCTCTATATTTTACTTCACTCTTATCTCTGTTTCGGAACTTGACCTTTTGGGGGGGGGGGATTGTTGGTTTTGGTTATGTTTTCTTGCAAAAGTTCAAATTCCTCTTTTTATCTTTAGTCCCACATCGGATGCACCAAAGCCTTCTAGTGTACATATATTAGTTTCTCTCCTTTGCTCTATTAAGTTGTTGTGTGGGGAACCCCTTGGGCCACACGCGCGCGCCGCCGCCGCCGCCCGGCCCGGCTCGGTTCGGTTCGGTTCGGTTCGGTTCGGTTCGGCGCGCGTAACGGATGCGGGTACGCGCCCACATCTGCGGGCGCCGAATGCCGATCCGATTTCCTCTTCGGGTTCGGGCTGGGACCCTAAAATTCTTTTTGCTCCTTTCATTTATTTTTTTCTGAACGTTGGAATTAATTTCTGAACGTTACAAATATTTTTAACCGTTACAATTTTTCATGTCCAGATTCATTCTTTTAATACTCCTGTGTAACGGCTGAATTAATCGGAATTAATTCAGACCGTTACACATCAGTCTTATATATTGGTCTGTGTGTTTCTTTGTAAACGTCTCAGAAAAATTCTTTACGAAAAATCTCTGTCAACATTCTGTTCGATCTTCATCGTCTCCAAGCTCTGGGCAGAGCTAAGTTCTGGTCGTTCTCTCCAAGTCGTGTGCGGCAACGAGATACCGGTAGTGCGGAGGTTTTACCACTAGGAGCTTCGGGAACGTCTGCACACAGATCCCGAATAAACTCTTAGGGCAGTGCTTCGTGCACGACTTCCCCAGAGGCCGGTAACATCTAATTTTATTTTTGTATTCTGAAATTTTTCAGTAAGTAAAGACAATATATTCTAACATCTGACTCGTTTCAGATCCAACGGTAGAATTACAGTTCTGAAGGTCAAAAGTCGAGATATTATTTTCAGAACAGACTCGGTGAGTTTGTTCTGATTTTTGTGTATTCCAACTTTGGTTGATGATTGTATGCCTCTAGTTTAGTCTAGAAAAGACCTCTTGTAATTTCATTATTATTTGTGATATTGGAAGTATCTGGACCTCTCGGTCCCGTGGTTATTTCCCTTTTCGATTTGAAAGATTTTTTACGTAAATATCTTGTGTCATTTACATTGCTTATTTTTACTAGCTTGCCTATTTTTATCACACAATAAAAAAAAAGATCCATTTTTTCGCTATTGTTAAATTCTTTTACAACATTATGAAAAAGAACCAAGTTGTATTATGCATCATACAGATTCGCGATATTGTTCGCTTGCATATAACCGTCTCTCTTATTCCATGGGATTCAGTTGTTACGCTTGCATATAACCGTCTCCCTTATTCTATGGGATTCGGTTGTTAACCAAGTAAGATAGGTTAACACAATTATAGGGCTAACAGCTAAGTTCCAACAGATTCTTCACTTGTATATATATGCTATTGAATACACGAATAATATAACATTTTTTCAGCCATCTTTCATATTATCCTCTTCTGAAACAGATATGAATAGCCGATATGTTCCAGAAAGTTAATGCATTACATTTCATTTGAAAAAAACAAAAACAAAAAAAAATTCTACGGTGGGGGCAAGGTGAATTTGTAAATTTGTATGTCACGATCGCTACGAAGTCTGCTCTCCCATCCCATCTCCTTGCATAGCAACCAAGAAAAATCAGCCTAGGAACCAAGTCAATACGTTGCTTCTATACCAATCACAGTTGAACTTTCTTCTCATTGATCAGTTCAGCACTAATAATAAGCTAATTCATCTAACCAATCCAAATTTAATGCATTGCTGAACTTTCTTCTCCTTGAACACTTCAGTAGTTGGGGGTGAAAGTCCTCGCGAGAGTAGCGCGAGAATAGATAAAACTCCTGCCTACAAAAACCCTCCTCTTCCTCGCAGCAACAAACACAAAAAAAGTAGGAGATAGCAATGGAACACAGTAAGCAGCTGGGCATCATCTCTAACCAAGGCCAGCCTCGTGGCACCCTCAAAATCCTTTGGGAAGGCCTCAAACTCCCTTACAACAATTTTGAGCTCCTCTACCCCATTCTCCTCCTCTCCTTCCTCTCCTCCTCCCTCTTCTTCCTCCTCGCCTACCTCTACCTCACACCCCTCGTCCTCGACCTCACCACGAAGTCGATCCTCATAGGCAACACAGACCCGAAAAGCCCTGAGTACTCCCTCCTACTAACCGCCATCATGAAGGACTTGAAAGAATTCGGGCTCATTGAAGTAGTGTCCCTCATCATCTCCTTCATCGTTATGTCCCTCCTGGCCACAGCAACCGTACACGTACTCTCCACTGCATACTCCAGCAAGACCCCCTCCCCGAAACTCAAGGAAGCCTTCGCTGGGCTCAACTGGTCGTTGATCAAAAGATCTATGATCACCCAGCTATACCGGATCTTCGTGATCCTAGGTTGGAGCCTTATGGTAATGCTAACAGCCTTAGTTCTCTCATTCTCCTTTACCTACTTCTCCTACTCTTCCTCCTCCCGCTCCTATGTCGGGTTGATGGTTATTTCTGCATTGGGTGTAATCGTAGCTGTCTTGGAACTCTGCTTGCTTTTATACTTGTCAATGGTAGTGAATACAAGCGTGGTGGTTTCCGTAGTCGAAGAGGGATGCTACGGATTGGAGGCAATCACCAAGGCAAGCAAGCTCATCAGAGGGAGCAGAAAGCAAGCGATTCTCATCGCTTTAGGAGAATTGGCGGTGTCTGGGGTCCTCTATGCGGTGTACAGCCTCGTAATGGCCCATGCTGCTCCGGGCAACATGGTGCGGTTGGCGCTTGGGTTTGGCCGAGTGGCTCTAGGAGTGGTCATTAACGTACTTATATGGTCTGTGCTGACAGTATACTACTACGAATGCAGCGCGGGCCATGTTGAGGGGATTGCGACGGAGGGTGGCTTCGAGTATAGTCCTGTTCCGACTCAAGTTGATAAACCTTCACTCTGATTGGTTTCGTTCCATGAGGAAGCTATGTATTACCAATGGTTGGGGTGGTTTGTTATTTAGTCTTGTGCGATATATTATATATATGTTCCTAATATCTAAGCATGTAAATTAAGAAATAAATGTAGACGATAGAAACTTATGAGAAAGAGGACAGCAACCGATGACATATCATTTTCGGAATCAATTTTGCCATTTGTCTCACAAAAAAATTGGATGATACCATATTTCATTATGTGACATCTGACATGACAACTAACATATCAATTTTTAACCCACAAAATTAATCATCCAAAATTTTTAATGTTAATGTTAATATTAATTGAAGCTCCGGCGGAAAGGAAAGTTCTGCCAAGATGTTGACGGTACCAAAAATCGATGCCTTACCACTTGGCTAAACTCTATACGGTCAGTCACTAGCGACAAGGGGAAAAGAGAAGTAGGGCTCGAAGAAAAAAAAAAAAAAGAGTCGTTCAAGAATGTAGGACTGAGCATTAAACGGTTTAAAACCGTAAACCGAACCGGACCGAACCGAATATGCTATTCGGTTCGGTCCAAAACAGTTTCGGGTCGGATTCGGGTTTAGAAACCAATAATATCGGTTATCGGTTTCGGGTTTCGGGTTTTGAATTCGGTTTCGGGTTAAAACCGAAAACCGATATACACAGTGTAATTACCAAAATACCCTCAGTCCTAACCCTAGGTATATAATATCGTTTCTCTCTCTCTCCGCTCATTTCCTTTCTCCGCTCCTTTCCTTCCCTTCCCTTCCCTTCCCTTTCCCTCAGTCCCCTCACTCAGATCCCTGCTGCCGCTCTCTTTTCTCTTCCGGTGACCGGTCTTCCCTTCCCTCAGTCCTCACTCAGTTCACCTCTCTTCTCCGGACCCCGCTGGTCGCCGTCGGCTGGCTGGATCTGAACTGGATCTGAAGTTCTGACTTCTCACCGCCGTCGGCTGGCTGGATCTGGACTGGATCTGAAGTTCTGACTTCTCACCGCCGTCGGCTGGCTGGATCTGATAGTCCTGCCTCTTCTCACCGCCTCTCTTCTCTGGATCTGAAGTTCTGACTTCTGAAGGCTGGATCTGAAGTTCTGAAGGCTGGATCTGAACTTCTAAGGTCTGGATCTGAACTTCTCTACCATTTTTAAAAATATTTGTCATATATTTTTTGTTTATTATTTGTTTTTCCTAACTTGTTCAAATTTGTTTTTCAGATCTACGGATCTGAACTTCTGGAGTCGGGATCTAGCAATATAGCTAGGTAATATTTTTCTCTAGCAGTATATGTCATATTTTATTTATTTCTTACATTGGATCTAAACTTCTCTACCTTTCTGGAGTCGGGATCTACGGATCTGAACTCTACCTTTCATTTAAAAATAAGTATTTAAAAATAAGTATGTTTCTTATGCATGCAGCATGTTTAGATCAAATGTTTAGCATAATTATACATATTTTATTTCTGTTTCATATTATATTTAGCATAATTATACATTTTTTTTTTGTTTCTTATTATGCATGTTTAGATAAAATGTTTCATGTTTAGATTAAATGTGTAGATCAGTAACTTGTAATACATTTCTTATATCTTATTATATCTGGCAATATATTTCTCTCATTTATTATTTATGAAAATATATTAAAAGTCTGGAATCTGGTTATAGCAATATATTTCCTTTATTTATTATTTATCTTGTTAGCAATATTTTATTTGTCAGATGAGTAGATTAGTTACATTAGTAGAGTTATTTTCATAAAATGTGCAAATTAATACATGTTCTTGTAAATTAGTAATTAGATATGCTTCATTTTTGTTATTGTAATTTTTTTGTGAATTATATATGCATCTAAATGTTTTGTAAATTATATATGCATTTTAATAATTTTAGTGTACTGGTTCTGAAGTGTTTTCTTGAACTGTTTGTATATTGTTGAATTGTGTGCATTTTAATAATTATAGTGTACTGGTTATGAAGTAATTAGATATGCTTCATGATTAGTTATTTTGATAAAATGTGCAAATTAGATATGTATGTACATGTTCTTGTAAATTAGTAATTAGATATGCTTCATTTTTGTTATTGTAATTTTTTTGTGAATTATATATGCATCTAAATGTTCTGTAAATTATATATGCATTTTAATAATTTTAGTGTACTGGTTCTGAAGTGTTTTCTTGAACTGTTTGTATATTGTTGAATTGTGTGCATTTTAATAATTATAGTGTACTGGTTATGAAGTATTTACATATGCTTCATGATTAGTTATTTTGATAAAATGTGCAAATTAGATATGTATGTACATGTTCTTGTAAATTAGTAATTAGATATGCTTCATGCATGTTCTTGTAATTTTTTGTGAATTATATATGCATCTAAATGTTCTGTAAATTATATATGCATTTTAATAATTTTAGTGTACTGGTTCTGAAGTATTTTCTTGAACTGTTTGTATATTGTTGAATTGTGTGCATTTTAATAATTTTAGTGTACTGGTTATGAAGTAATTAGATATGCTTCATGATTAGTTATTTTGATAAAATGTGCAAATTAGATATGCATGTACATGTTCTTGTAAATTAGTAATTAGATATGCTTCATGCATGTTCTTGTAATTTTTTTGTGAATTATATATGCATCTAAATGTTCTGTAAATTATATATGCATTTTAATAATTTTAGTGTACTGGTTCTGAAGTGTGATCTTGAACTGTTTGTATATTGTTGAATTGTGTGCATTTTAATAATTATAGTGTACTGGTTATGAAGTATTTAGATTTGCTTCATGATTAGTTATTTTGATAAAATGTACAATAATGATATATGCATGTACATGTTCTTGTAAATTAGTAATTAGATATGCTTCATGCATGTTCTTGTAATTTTTTTGTGAATTATATATGCATCTAAATGTTCTGTAAATTATATATGCATCTAAATGTTTTGTAAATTATATATACATTTTAATAAGACACTGCAATACTGCACATACTGTTTCTGCATTCTGTGACTGCACAGTGCACACTGCACATACTGTTTCTGTATTTTGATTAGTGAATACTGCACACTGCAATACTACACATTTATGAGTAACCTAAGTCTGTTTCTGTATTCTGTGACTCTGTAATGGGACTATCCCTATCTGCAATCTAATTCTGTATTCTGCCCTGGCACATTGAGACACTGCATTTAGGACTAGTAGTGACTAAGGTCTATTTATGTAGGTTGGAATTGGGTAAGGGTTAGGTAGCATAGCTATAGGTAACTTAGGTTACTCATAAATGTGTGATGTTCAATAGGTGTAGCACCAACCCAATCAATGGCAACAACTTCATATTCATGCAATGTGCGTATTTCTTAATTTTTGGACTCAATTTTGTTATTTATATTTCATATATTCAAAGTACAAATTTATTGTTTTAGATGTCGCAAGAAGGTGATCATCAACCACCAACTAGTTCTCAAGCCACAAATGAGCCTCTTCCTGTATCTAATATAAATTTGAAGCTTCCGGTTACAAGAAAGCCTTCGAAGGAAAGAGCTCCACATTGGAAAGATTTTAAAACGTCCAAAAGCAAGTTGTAACCATTGCGGAAAAGAATACCATTGCCATAGTAAGCTAAATGGGAGTACTAGTGTGAAAATCCACTGGAATGCATGTCCATTGAATCCAAAGAATCATGAACCTAGTCAAACAATACTCAACTTGCAATCAATTGCAAAGGGCAAGCAAATACTAACTAGTTGGAAATTTAATCAAAACGAGGTGAGAAAGGCCTTGACACATATGATTATCGTTGACGAGCTTCCTTTTCGATTTGTGGGGTGTGAGGGCTTTAAAAACTTTATTAATGTGGCGTGTCCTAGCTTTCGTATTCCGTCAAGATGGACAGTGGCTCGGGATTCTTATGATATTTACTCTATTGAAAAGAGTAAGTTCAAAACATATTTGAAAGAGTCCAAGCAAATGATTTGTCTTACAACGGATACTTGGACATCGTTACAAAAAATCAATTATATGTGTCTTACGGCACATTATATAAACGATGATTGGGAGTTGAAGAAAAAAATTATAAACTTTTGTCCAATTTCAAGTCATAAAGGTGAGGCCATAGGGAAAGCGGTAGAGAAGTGCTTGCTAGAGTGGGGTATTGATAGAATATTCACTATCACGGTAGACAATGCGAGTTCCAATGATGTTGCTATTTCATATTTAAGCAAGAAAATTCAGAATTGGGGAAATGGCATTCTACAATGCAAATATTTACACATGCGATGCATTGCACATATAATTAATCTAGTTGTGGTTGACGGCTTAAAATTGATGTCACCATCGGTTGCTCGTGTTCGAAATGCGGTGAGATATGTGAGACATTCTCCTAGTCGATTTCAAAAGTTCAAGGAGTGTGTTGAAGCCGAAAAGATACAAAGCAAAAAAATGTTGTGTCTTGATGTGAGCACCCGTTGGAACTCTACATTTTTGATGTTGAACACGGCGCAAAAGTTTGAAAGTGCTTTTGAGAGATTCGCCGGACAAGATCCATGGTTCAAACTAGAACTAGCAGAGAATGGTGGGTTTCCTACCGAGGACGATTGGGCTAATGCAAGAAGAATGTGCACTTTCTTAGAACACTTTTATGAACTAACTTTGCGTATCTCGGGATCCTTATATGTCACTTGCAATAATTTCTTTGACGAAATCACATCCATTGATATTCTTTTGCGTACTTCAAGGGAGAGTGAGGACTTTGACTAATCTCTCATGGCCGACAAAATGAGAGAAAAATATCAAAAGTATTGGGGGGACATTGAGAAAATGAATATGGTGATATTTATTGCACCATTTCTAGATCCTCGACATAAGTTGGAATACGTGGAATATGCTCTTGATCATCTCTATGGACCGGAGCAGAGCGATTCCATGAAAAAGAAAGTAAAAAGTGTTGCGTACTCCATGTTCAATGAGTACAAAAACATAAGCTCTTCTCAAAGTGGTGGTGTTGCTACTAATAGTGAAAGAGTTGAATCTTCTTGTGCAAATCAACCGGTGCACAACTTGCAATTGAAGAAGTTTATGAAAGCTCAATTCAAGAAACATAAGATGGAATTGGGTGGTGGTGATACTAAATCGGAGTTTGATCGATATTTAGATGAGAGCACGGTAGATGATGATGATGATGAGAGTGATGAGTTTAATATTTTGGGATGGTGGAAGCTTAATTCTCCCCGTTTTCCGATCCTTTCGAAGATGGCTCGGGATGTGTTGGCCGTTCCCATATCTACCGTGGCGTCCGAGTCCGCTTTTAGTACGGGTGGTCGTGTGCTTGATTCATATAGGAGCTCCTTGACTCCAAAAATAGTTCAAGCTCTTATTTGTTGTCAAGATTGGTTACGTAGGCCTTCTGATCGACCTATAGTATCTATTGTTGAAGAGGAGTTTGAAGACGTGTATAAAGTTGAAATGGGTAATTTTTTTATTATTTAGCATGAATTTTTTTCTAGTGTATCTATTATTGTGTGTTTTAACTTCTTAATTGTTTTAACTTTTTCATTTAGATTTGGGTCAGTTGACGGTGGAATCAATATCAACGTCAACAAGCAAGGTTTGATTAATTCTGGTCTTTAAATTAGGACTTTTGGAGGGATATTTGGGAACACAAACTTTTAGTTGGAAACTTGGAAGACAATGTGTAATATTTTTTTGCTGTTCTCATCTTTGCTGACTTGCTATTTTGATTTCTGCTGCTATTTTCTTGCTGATCTTTAGGAACACAAACTTTTAGTTGGAAACTTGGAAACTTGGTTACTGCTGCTTTTTTCTTGCTGTTCTCATCTTTGCTGACTTGCTGTTAGTTGCTGCTTCTGCTCACTGCTGTTATTGCTTGTTATATAATATATACTACCTATTACTTTGCTGACTTGCTGTTAGTTGCTGCTTCTGCTGACTACTGTTATTGCTTGTTATATAATATATACTACCTGTTACTTGCTGACTTGCTGTTAGTTACTGCTGCTGCTGACTGCTGTTATTGCTTGTTATATAATATCTCCTACCTGTTACTTGCTGACTTGCTGTTAGTTACTGGCCAGGCATAAAATCCAGCCATTGGCGACAGACAATGGCGTGGCATAAAATGCAGCCATTTGGTAAATCTATGATGCTAGTTTATTTACAATGGCGTGGCATAAAATGCAGCCATTTGGTAAATCTATGATGCTAGTTTATTTACAATGGCGTGGCATAAAATGCAGCCATTTGGTAAATCTACGATGCTAGTTTATTTACTCTTTTCTTGAGAAATTTACTAACATATTACATGATAAAGTGGCAATGATGATGATGGCTTGAGAATAGGAGAACTGATACTACATGGCATCAAACAATGATGCAAAAATGAGCCTTATCTGAGCCACAATTTAGTTTTCTTCTTCTTCTTTTGATGTTGTTTTCCTGGTCCTCCAGGGGAAGATATGAGATTCACTGAGATGAGCACCAGTTTGAAAATGGAGGACTTAGGAATTAAATCTCAGCTGCATTTCATTGTTGTAATTTTTTTTATCTAGGAGAACTGATACAGTTTGATATCTGGAAACTTATACAGTTTGATGGCTTGAGAATAGGAGAACTGATAAAGTTTGATATCTGGAAACAATATTTTATTTGTTTTATGTGTACATTTTTAATTTTTTTTTGTACAATATCATAACTGGCAGTCTGGCACTGTGTGTGAGTCTGTCACTGTGTAGTCTACTGTCTACACTTTATTTTGTTATAATTTCTTTGCTTCAAATTTTTTTTTAAATAAAATTTGGTTTGTATATTTGATTGCCCAGGTTGGGTTTGATGTTATTTGTTGTAAAATGGGCCTTTCAACAATATATTGGATGGGCCAAGGATAATTTTATTTGTTGGGCCGTTCAATTCGGCCATTTTGTTCGTTGTAAAATGAACCTTCCCGGCCCATTACACACAAGGTCCATGAACCGAATAACCGGAATAACCGAACCGTAATTTTTCGGTTCGGTTAAATTCGGTTTTGAAATATTGCGGTTCGGTTCGGTTCTTCACTATGTCGGTCCGGTTTTTGTTCGGTTTTAAAAATTTTGGTCCGGTTTGGACCGAACCGCACCGATGCTCACCCCTACAAGGATGCGTGGATATAGCCACTAAGCATCAAGGTTCTACCTTAGGACCGGCAACAACTCTCTACTCTATTTTCTTGCAATGTGTTGCCTATCAAAGCATGCGAAGATGCGTAGCGTTAAGCCCACCTCTTGCCCTTGTTATGCAATACACCAACGACAACCTTGGTCTTCTATTCCGAGGTTTTGCGCGCTTCGATCCATTTTGCAAGGTTGTTGGGAGGATCACGCTTATTATTTGAGGACCAGGTGAACTCTCCCTCCTAGGAGAAAGTAATGTCCAAAATTCAAACTGGATATATTTGCTAGTTTCTTCTGTTTCAACTTCTTATGAACTGAGAATAAAACACAGTTTAATTTTAATTTTAATTTTAATGTTCAAATTTGTTATGTCAACTGTCACATAATGTTAGATGGTATCACCAAAAATTTTTGGATGACATAATATTTTGTTTCGGATTAGAATTTATAAGCATAGCTAATCCAAGAGTACAGCAAATTAAACGCTACAATTGTAGCCATTTTTCTGTGGTCATAATAAAATCCAAAATAATTCTAGCATTGTTGGTCACAAGTTGGATGCAAAAAATATGAATTCTCCGGTACCAAAATGCTTATTCAAAAAATTTCATAATCTGGGATTTTATTTAATACACTACAAAAATACTGTTAAATAGCGATGGATCTCAGCAACCGAAAATAATCCGTCGTTGAGTCAGCGATGAACTTTCGACAAAATTACGACTAATTTATTTATGTAAATAAATTATATTTTTTTCGTCAACAAGCCGTCGCTAATCCGTCATTGTTACGTTAGTGACGGAATAGCGACGAAAATATCCGTCGCTGCAAAAACTTAAAATTACAGAACGCGTTTCATTTTTTCTCATTCTCAATCTCTCTCTCTCCCTCTCTCTCGACACCCCCTCTCCCCCGGCTCCGGCGACCCCCTCCTCGAACCCCCCCTCTCCGGCGACCCCCATCCGTCTCCTCGACCCCCACCTCGAACCCCTCCTCTCCTCGACCCACTCCTCGAACCCCCCCCCCTCTCATCGACCCCCTCCGTCCGCCTCCACCCTCTCCTCGAACGCCCCTCTCCTCGAACCCCTCCTCGAACCCTCCTTCTCGGCCCCCCTCCGTCCGCCTCCACCCCTCCTCGAACCCCCCTCTCCGGCCCCTGTCCTCGACCCCCCCTCCGTACCCTCCTCGACCTTCCTCTCTGGCCCACGCTCCGTCAGATCCCCTCCTCCTCCGTCGAAGGTAAGCTTTAAACTAACCCTCATTCACATTTTAGTTAAGTATTAATTAGCATACATGATTTAGGGTGCTAGACACGTAGACACACAACTTCAGTGGGCACTAGACTACGGAGAAATAATGAAACATTATTGGATGAGATAAGACATTTAGCATCATGGCGTAGTTTATAATGGGCGTGCATACTGAAAGAATAACCTCGATTGAATTTTTTATTAAATGCTTGCATTATGAAAAATGACTCCAATAGAAATCTAACTATCACTACAAAAATACTGTTAACTTAGAAGAAGAGTTTCGTATCGATTTATAGCACAGACACACGTATCAAAAAAATGCAGGCAAATTGACACGAGAATTAGGACACGAAAATGGTAATATATATTGTATGTGTCTATAATTAACTTAGAAGAAGATTGACAAATTGAATATTACATATATAATTATTTTGATTTATATGTGTATCTTAGACGTACGTAATTCTTAATACATAGGCTTGAGTGTATCCTAGAATATCGAAAATAGAATATGTGACATTCAAAAATTCGTATCGGTATCGATTTATTCATCGGCCCTAAAATCGATACGGTTATCACTAATTTAACCTATAATAAATTATTAACATTTTAGAGTATTGGTCTTTGTATCGGAATCGGTATCGGACCATTAATATGAGTATTGATTATCACTTCAGGGTACTAATGTGAATCGTAATTAGTAGTTCCAACCTTACTATGCTATGGCATGTATCAGCCATATTCGGATGAGTGTCGAGAAATTATAATTTTGGATACTTGTAAAACACGAAAAAATGCACAAATATGGTCTTTCCAATAGCTCATTTAGTTCTTTATGAGACTTCTTCATCAAGTATCCTAACTAACTAATTCTTTAGCAAATATCCTAACTCATCTTGTATCTAATCCATATTGTTTGAATATATGGAATATGCAGAATCAATGAGTTGATACTTAGTTGACCGGTCGTGGATGTACAATCAGCGACATGAGAGTATGATTGGTTTGACAGATGATTTCATGACGGACGTTGAGGAATTTCTCAAATACGCCAGTAGTCAACCTTATTTCATGGATGGAAGGCTCATCAAGTGTCCTTGTGTCAAATATCATAATATACCATTCAAAGATGTGGATCTCGTGAGTAAGCATCTCTACAAGAAGGATTTTGTACCAAACTACAAGGAGTTGACGGCTCAAGGAGGACCTTTATTTTCGTAATAGCATCATTCCTCCTTCAATACGGAGGTAGAAGAGTCCACTCTCGGAGATAACTTTGAATATCGACCGCGAAACCTGGCACGTTAGTTGGTATTTGATGCGGTCGGTCCAAGTTTTGATCCGAAGGATCCTAATCATGATGCAAAAGAATTCTATGATATGTTCAAGAATGTCGATACTCTGTTATACCCGGGTTGTGATTCTCATTCTGTCATGTCGGTGGTGATGCGGCTGTTGAACCTAAAGTCTGATTTTAACTTTCCTCAGGAATGTTACGACCGAATAATTCAGTTTGTTAGAGAGTTATTGCCAAAGGTATCGAAGGAGTTGCCTGATAACTTCTACAAGTCGAATATGATGATACGGAAAATCGGATTATGCTACAAAAATATAGATTATTATTAAAATGATTGCATGTTGTACTACAAGGAGAACAATGATAAAGATAAATGTATTTTCTATCATGCGGACCGTTAAAAGCCAATTTGGGGCAAAAAAAAGTCAACTGTCCGAGCAAGGTTGCATCCCTATAAGTATATGCAGTTTTTGTCGATCACAAAGATGATGCAGAGGATGTATATGTCCGCAAATACAGCACAACACATGACATGGCATAGCTAGAAATGAAAGATGGGTGAAGGCGAATTATCTCATCCTTCCGATGGAGAGGCATTGAAGCATTTTGATTTGTTTTATCCTGAATTTGCTGCGGAGCCTATGATTGTCTGGTTGGGTTTATGTTCTGATGGATTCACTCCTTTCGAATAGTCGGGATCTCAGTACTCTTGTTGGCCGATAATTTTGACATCTTACAATCTACCACCGTGGATGTGAATGAAGACTCCTTACATGTTCTTGACACTGACCATACCCGGTCCAAAAAATTCAAAGAAGAACATCGATATCTACTTGCAGCCGTTGGTGGATGAGTTGAAATAATTGTGACAATTCGACGTTCGGACATATGATATATCAAAATAGCAGAACTTTCAGATGAGAGCGTCTCTCATGTAGACCATTAATGATTTTCCAGCATATATGATGTTATCGGGGTGGAGTACTCATGGTACTTGTCTTGTCCGATATGTATGGAAATAAGTAAGGCATTCCGTCTCCAGAACGGAGGAAAAGTATTTTTTTTTTATTGTCACCGTCAGTTCTTTCCTGCGTTGCATCCGTGGAGAAGGAACAGAGATGCCTTTAGAGTTGGTAACATGAACTATCTCCTCCCCCGTTGAGACTGACAGGAGACGAAATTTGGAAAGAGGTAGATGGATTATCGACTGTGATGGAAGATCCGATATTGGGCGATCACTTTGAAGGGTTTGGACGTAGGCATAATTGGACGAAGCGAGATATCTTTTGGGACTTACCTTATTGGAAGAAGAATCTAATAAGACATAATCTTGATATCATGTATATCGAAAAGAATGTATTCAATAACATCTTCAATACAGTGATGAATATCAAGAAAAAAATGAAAGACAATGTCAAAGCAAGAAATGACTTAAAAATTATTTGCAGGAGTTCAGATTTGCACCTAAAACGATGTGGCAATGGCAATTAGGTCAAGCCTCCAGCGCCATTTTTATTGAGTTGGGATGATAAATTGATAATATGCAACTGGATTTCAAAGTAGAGATTTTCTGACGGCTACGTATCAAATCTGGCAAGATGTGTTGATCTCAATGAACGAAAACTGACAAAGATGAAGAGTCATGTTTGCCATATTTTTATGGAGAGGTTACTACCTATTGCTCCGAGAGAGATGTTATCTCATCAAGTTTGGACTCCGTTGGCCGAATTATCTATATTCTTTAGAGATTTGTGTTCAAGCAAGTTGACGGTGCAACATATAATAGAACTTTAGGAGAAGATTGTATTGACATTGTGTAAGTTAGAAATGGTGCTTCCCTTCGATTTTTTTGATAGTATGGAGCATTTGTTGATTCATATTGCATATGAAACACGTGTCGGTGCTCCCGTCCATTATCGATGGATGTATATATTTGAGAAAGATAAATTTTTTATACTAATAATTTTTTTAATCAAATAATTTTAAGATTCAATATACCATCTATAAGTACCTACATCACCTGAAGAAGAAGGTTGGCAATAAGGCTCATATAGAAGCTTCGATATGCGAAGCATATATCATTAAGGAGGTTTTAAACTTTTGCTCCATAAACTTTGATACTCATGTCAGAACAAATCGCAATAGAGCCCCAAGGAATGATGACGGTGGGGTTAATGCCCCGAATAGTATAATTCACACTATCTTCAATATAGGAGGGAAGCCAATAGTGCTACTAAATTACGTTGGTTGGAAGATGATGAGTTTGAAGCCGCTCATCGGTATATATTGTTAAATAGTGGTATAAAATAGATACAAGATATTGAGAAGTAAGCGACACATCTTTTCTAGATATTTTAATTTTGTATATGCTTGAAAAATAATTTCTCTAACTGTTCTCCTTATTATCACAGTACTTTTAGAGCTGAGGTAAAATAAGAGAGACCTAATATTAATGAAGATGATCTTGCTAGAGTGGTTGATAGAAAATTTTTATCGTGGTTCCATAATTATGTACGGATCCTAAACATTAAGCATTCTAAATTTAGCATTCAGACCAATCTTTGTCTAATGTCTATATGATACGTGATATTTCAGGTTTTTTGTCCTGGTACAGACTTACAAAACAAACGACTTTGAGCATTAGCTATCTGACCAAGCAAGAGGGCGAAGTGTTGGGATGGATACACTATCAATGGCTTCAAATTTAGAACCAATGATAAGTCTATTAATCAATCATTTGTTGATGAGGAGGCTAATTATACAAAGAATTTTGGACTATATGTGAGAGGTTCAGTTTACGATACCGATCTAGAATTTGACTATTACGGTGTACTAAGAGATATTGTGGAGCTGGATTACTCTTATGAGACAAAAAATATGCTATTTAAATATGATTGGTTTGACACAACACCCAAGCAAAGATAAAAATTGACAAATAATTTGGGTTTGTTGATATAAAATATGAAAAAAGATATGTAGGTTTTGAACCATTTGTGTTGGCTAGTCAAACGGTTCAAGTGTATTATACGAGCTATCCTAGTCGACGACACAATAATAAAGATTGGTGGACTGTATGCAAAACTAAAGCTAGAAACACATATAATATTAGGGATCTAGCATACCAAGAGGATGAGATGATCATGCCTCAACTTGCATATATGAGTTTGGCCGGTGTTGATGGTATAGAGGTTGACGTTACCGTAGAGGATAATAGAGTTGACGAAAAGATTGACATAGAAGATTTACCTCATGTAGAAGAGAACTCTGATATGAAGGTATCAAGTGAGGAACAAGAATTGTAAGACGAAGGTGATAGTGACAGTGAAAGTAAAAATAAAAATGAAGAAGTAGAAGATGAAGACGATTCAAAAAATGATTCAAAAAATAATTCGAAAGACGATGACGATTCGGATGATAAAAAAGATTAGTACGTACATACATATGCATTAGCTTAGATATTTATTTAATTATTTTATCATCACACTAGTATTTACCTATTTTACCACACCATGCATTAGTTTATGATTATCTGTTTGATGACACCATTTTTTTATTTGCTGCAGATTTACTTATAGTATGGCGGGACGAGGACGAGGACGACGACAGGTTCAGAAAGGATCATCTTCTCAGCATCCTCCGTCCACTACGTCGGCTACCCCAGATTCTCGTACACGACCTGAGGACGAGTTCGTAGATGCGGCAGATGGTTTATCCCCGCCATATACTCGTTCTTCAGTAGAAGGAGCTACTACATCTATCGGATTGCCATCAGTTGCTACCCATTCTTCTAGTCCAGCCACTATCGGCACTACTACACCGGCTACTCCACTAGTTGCTCCCACAAGAGCAAATCTATTTTTAGGCCTTCTTGTGGAAAATGGAGTATATGTCCGCCACCCTGGATTTGCAGACCCCCCTAGTCTACCAGAATGGCCAGCCAATATCTCTCGTCCCGAGCTATGGGCCGATGGAGCGATGTAAGCATTTATTTGTTAATTCACACATTTATTTTGTATTTTTTATTCTAATTGTATATTGTCTACTATATTGTCTACTTATTTCAGATTTTTTTCGATCAAGGCTGGAAATGATCTGGGGGAGATCATGCGGGGCTACTTTGATGGCCCTTATATCAAATTTAGTGATCTCTCGTTCGATCGACGATTTGCTTGGCTGGAGAAGCTCGGGGTATGTATATAAAATTTATTTATAATAATATATATATTTTTTATTACAATGATACAAAATATTTTTCTAATTTGCAGAGGTTGTACTAGTGGCCGGATCATAGAGATAGTGATATCCGAAAGTGCTACAAGAACGTCGCCAGCAAGAGGTTGAGAGATATGATTAATTACCAGAAGGCGCTGGCGTTACTTGGACCGGATCATCGCAATGAGTGGCTGAAGGCAGAGTACTAGGAGCAGATGAAGAAGAAGATGGACACCCCGGTCTACAAGGCCAAGTGCGAGAAGGCGATGGCTTCCCGTGCTAAGGGTGGTCTCCATACTGGTGGATCTATTCTGACTGTCGAGCATTTTCGACGGATGGTTAGTATTAAAAAATTTTGCTAGATCGATTTTTTGTAATTCTAATTTTTTTTCTTATTTATTAATTGCTTAATTTTTACAATGCGACGAGACCGTCGGAGCCGGGGAAGACCCCAGGACCATCGACCTTCCAGCAATTTTTCAATTGACCAACAAAAGAAAGAAGGATGGAAAGCTCGTAGATGAGCGGGCCGCCAAAGCATATGTAAGTTGTCTTTATAAAAATTTGTTAATTTAATTAGATTATTTTTATAATTTAATTATATCCTAGGTTTCTAGGTCAAAATAATCAAACTAGGTCAACTCTAGGTCCAACAGTCAAACTATGATATTTTCTAGTTTCTAGGTTGAGTTTTTATCCATTCTAATGGTTTATGAAGTTATATTAGATTATATTAAGATTGTAAAAGCATATAAAAGAGGAAAACTTACTATCGCATGTAAATTAATCGACAAGGGTGATTACTATTTCATTCAATTTCAAAAATACTAAGAATCAAATAGTTTTAGAGTTAAGGAATGGTCCGATACCGATTCTGGTTCTGATACTTTGAACCTTGGTTAAATTATATAATATGGTATCTAGTATCAAATATGATACTCTAACCAAAATCAAATATAGCACATATAACTCTAAAATCCTTAACTCTAAACCTATTTATATAAATAAATATAGGAGACGTATGAGACGTTAGAAGGGGGTGCTGAGAGCAGCACGCCGACTGAGAGAAACGATCGGTGTGTACAAGCTGTCGGGAAAGGAAAATGCGGCAGCGTGTACGGTACCGGATCGTTGGCATCCCAGCCGTCGGTTCTTTCCAGAGCTCCTCCGACGGCTACTCTAGCTCCATCAGTGCTTTCCTCCGGCGTTCCTTCTTGTACGATGTCTCTGAATTAGTTCACGATGACTGTGCATGAGCTACAAGGGCTGGTCTGACAGTGGATAGACACGCGTTATGCATGCTCCACCACCTGCTCCTCCGACAGCTACTACGATGGCTCCAGCTCCTCCTATGGCATCGATGGGTTCTCCATCTCCTTTGATGGCTCATGCCACTGCTCCATCTGTCGTTTCTTCCGATGATCTATAGAATTTCATCGCTATGGTTGTGGCACAGTACATGGCTAGCCGACAGCCGCCGCCACCTTCGCCTCTACCGTCGACTTGATAGATTTTTGAGTTTGTTGTATTTATTTGACTTGATTGTATTTATTTGACTTGATTGTATTTATTTGACTTTGTGGAATTGTATAACACCGTTGTATTTTTGGACTTGAATTGTATAACACTGCCTCCGCCTCCACCTCCACCGTTGTATTTTTGAGTTTGTGTTATGTTTGGATTACACTACTTTATTAGTTCATTGTATATATAACATTTGGACATGTTTGTATGGGTTTTCATAGTTTGTGTAAAATTTACTTGAGTGAAATTTATTTGTGTGAAAATTGGTGAATGTATAACAGGTATATGCTCAGCAAAAATTAATTTCTGGAAAAAATATTACCTTTAGCGACGGACTAGCGACGAAAAATCTGGTAAATCTCAGCTCAGCGACGAATTTTCGCCGGACAATCTCAGGTCAGCGACTACCTAGCGACAAAAAATTCCTTCGCTAAAATGTCTGAGACACACAAATGTACCAAACATGTATCAGGGTCCGTTGCTAAAATCTGTCCCTAATCCGTGACTGGGAGTGACGACTTAGCGACTGATTAGCGACGAACTATATGAGCCCAGAATGTACAAAACCTTCTGGAAAATTTGACAATTTTGTGGCTTACATAATCCGTCTCTATTATGTCGGTAAGTAGTCAGAAAGTTTAGCGACGGAACTTATACGTCACTAATACATCGCTGACATTATGTCGCTCATTCCATCACTAAGCCGTTGCTTGAACGACAGATTAGCGACGAAAAATCCGTAGCGACGTTAATATTTCTTACGGAAGAATTCTGTCGCTAATCCGTCGCTATTTAAATAGCGACAAAAAATTGTATTTTAGCGACGAATATTTTCGTCGCTAAAACAATATATTTTTGTAGTGATATATGAGAGAATTCATATCTGTATAGGAGAAGGAATCTGAATCATAAAGTTATACTTATATCTAATCATAAATCTAATCATATCTTAACACTGGTCAATACAGATAGAGCGAGAGAATATTATAAAGATGAAATAATTATAATATAATTCTGCTAACAACTTTCTCAGATTACAAACTGACGAAAATAAACTTCGTTTTTCCTTACAAACATAGTTACAATTGAGATAGAATAATTTATTAACCCAAAAGAAAGAGGAGAAGAAGAAGACATAAACCAACTCTTGCTAGGGGTAATGATGACCATTGTTGCTCGAAGCAAGATTCGTCCTCTAAACGATCTACTTCTAGGAACCAGGAAGTTCACAAAAGACCTTATACAACGCAAGTCATCACCTCTGTTGCTGATTCAAAAGGACTTCTAGACTTTGGTGGCTGCCACAACTGTCACGCCCCAGTTGTAAAGTACGTAGGACCAATACGTTACGATGCCAGTTGACATGCATACGTAGGCTACTTGAATATATGGAACCTATGATACATACGTTGTAATTTAGTTCTAACTCATAAAGTATAGCAAAGGGGTCACATCTAATAATCTCATATACATAGATAAGTAAAAGCTAAGCATGAAACATAAACGATATATAAGCCGCATAAATGATAATATGAAAGTGCTAAAAGTTGGGTGGAAACAAATCCACTACCAAATGAATATTATTAACTGAAAGTAGAAAATAGTCAAGTACATCATGAAATGGAAATGAAGTGCAAGGAAATAAATAATCCATCTAGAAGAAGATTATGGAAACTCTAAAGGCAAGATCTCTTCGTCTACAAGTGCAAAATCAGGACCCGGTCTCTACACCTCTAGATACTCCTGGTCATGCAAACCTGAAAGGAAAATAGGTTCTCAGAGGGATGTAACAAGATACAAACAACATGATTTATATACTGTGATATAATAAATGCAATATGGTATTTCTAACCTCCTAAGTGTACATTTAGAGGACCTCGTTCAACGCATGGGCAAGGGTAGGCTCATGATATGTACATATATTGCAAGCAGTCATATGTATCAGGACGTGACGTTCAACGAACGTCAAAAGCCAACATAATAATCAAACTCATAATCTTCCATAGTTCCATCTGGAGCCTATGGTTCACGGGTTTGGATAGTCGATACGCTTAGTGACTGTCCTCCCCCACAATCTCCATACTGACCAAGTCGTATCCACAACATGTCAAGCTTGTAACTGCTTGAGTCTCTAATACACTAAATCAAAGCAGTTATGTTTCTAACCGTCACACGTTCCGTACGTACCGATGGCCAGTCGAGTACGAATGACCGTGCCCCTAACACGAGTCTCATATCCGTGTCATGTGTGTGTCATGACCAAGAAGATACGAAAATATCTCATAAATTATAGGATAGTCGTCTAGCAACTAAGTCATCATGTATATAATAAATAATAAGCAAGTGAATCGACGAATTCCGTCAATCGCATCCAAGTCTAGGTTGGACACACATTTTTATATCTGTCACGCCCCAGTCCCAAAAATACGTAGGACTAGGACACGTAAGCATGCCAGCCGCATGGATATGGCAACTCCAATATATGGAAACCAAATCCACACGTACGCTGTAATATGAAAATCAATCCACCAGTGGTATAAACATATGTCACAAGTCATAGGGTACAATCTAAATCTCATCCACAGAAAATCAATATAAATGACTAACCAGTATCTATATAACTAGATCTCAACATAAGTATCTAAGGATGATAGTTGGATGGAAACAAATCCACTACCAACTCGAATGTAAGAGCAAATATTAAAGTAAGTACAACACAACAACACCATATAAGAACACCATCTAGCAATCACGGGCTCGAAGAGAGGACATCCACGAAACATATATATCCATCCAATCTGCGCTCCTGCAAATACTCAAGAACAGATACACCTGACAGAGGACCAGGTCCTCATAGGGACGTAACAAGATACAGAAAATACGAGCCAATTTGAATACAGTAAACATGCATATAATTTGAAAATAAATAAGTACGCTGTACAAGACAATCTATATGAATGCAAATGAGGACAACTTTTCGACGTATGGGCAAGGGTAGGCTACTCGATCTACCTCACAACTCACACACACGTCAATGGACATCAGAAATTGACATACCGCGGGGGTAGCGACCAGCGAGACTCCAGAAATCGACATACCGCGGGGGTAGCGACCAGCGAGACTCCAGAAATCGACATACCGCGGGGGTAGCGACCAGCGCGACACACGCCCGTAGTGCGAGCTATATACTACGGTTTACCAGAGTGGTTAAAAGCCCATACGCCTAATGATTGTCCTCTATGATACTAGGTGCCATGTGTGTGTCAACATATCTAATACATAGTAATGATTAAAGAAAAACTACACATGCAAGAACTATACAGAAATGAAATAAATGAACAGAAATATAAATAGCATGCAAAGTACTGTAAACAATTTGGCAAGGTATCTTGCCTGGTAAGAAAGCTGCAAGGTGTACTGTCCAGAAGTCAACGCACAGGATCAAAAGCTATGGCCACAGAACAAATATCTCCGGATGCTGAAATAAATATCACCAACGTTTCTAGAATGAGAAAAATAGCTAAAAAGCACTTCCCTTTCGTCCAATTTGGACACAGGGGCAAAACGGTAATTTCGGGTAAAAAGTGGGGTCCACCTGTGGCCCACTTTGTACCGAAAAGCGTGCCAAGGGTAACAGTCTCTAAATGGGACAAACTATAGGTCAAACAACTCTAAATTTCAGTACGAACCCAACGGTATGTCCAAATGTGGATTCCGATGAGTCGAACACAATTTTGTCCAAAAAGTCAACTGTGGGGCCCGCCAATTGGCGATCTGGTCAACCATCTCAGAAATGCGTGAAAATTGGGTCACCGGACCAGCACGTTACCACGAGTCCAGTGGCGCAAGTTTCGTCGCAATCTGACAAGCGTGCAAAAATACGTGCGACTTCCACAAAAGTTACGACACGGGGTGTGTCCGCGGATACGGCCTGATTCCGACGCGCACACGCGTCTGAATCAGTCCCCACGAATTTTCATGTGTCCAGTTATGCTGCGTGCACCATTCGGTACACTTGGCACACGGCGGGGCGGTCCCGTTTGGCGGGGCGCGCTCCGTTTTCTAACTTTTGTAAATCTGGAAAAAGTGGGTGCGCGCAGTTTTGTGACGCATTAAATTATGTCCACAGCAACTAATAGCATATGGTTATTTTACAGAAAATAAACTAGGTCAGGAATTCTACAGGTATCAAAAAGAATCACCGAATTCGGATCTCTGTGGTGGGAGATACGAACTCGGCAATATGGGTGGTCATTCTGGAATTCTGCGATTCCAGAATTCTGTCTGCTCGCACCGACTTGGGCGCTGTTTTTCACCTAGGGTCACACGTTTTCCGAGGTTGGCTATAAAACAAATATTGGAGAGGGTTAAGGGATGATCATACCGATGAAAACGGAACAGCGTTTGGTCGAGCGAGTCGACGGAAAATTACGCCGGAGCGAAGGTGCCTCGAGTGGGAAGCTGCAGTTCGCGAGGTCGGCGTCGACGGGATGGTTGGATGGCTTGGTGGGGCTTCTCTGGCTGCGGTGACGGCTCTAGATGGGAAGAGGAGGTCTGGAAATTAGGTTAGGGTTTTTGGGATGAGAAATATATATATATATATATTTTATATTAAGAGAGAGGGGGAAGGAGCGGGTCCGCTGAATGGGAGTAAGGGGTCGATTTCCTGGGTTGAAGTTGCTGCATGGAGCGGGTTCCTTAGCAAATGCCAAGGGGGCACTAGCAGCAAGTGCTGCGGCTGAAGGGTCTGTGTAGTATGCTAAGGGATACTTAGTAGTAGTAAACTAAGTAGTTGATTAATTTGTTATTGTTATTATTATATTATTTAATTAATTCTTATTAATACTTTTGCTTTCTTTTCTTTTCCTTTATAAATATATATATACATATATATATTTGTGTATACATATATATTATATATATATACTCATAAGAAAATTTATAGATTAGGGTAATGCACATCGTTAGGCTAGCAACAGCTCAAGGGGTCTCCTACATGGAATAAATTCCTAAAAATTCCTGATGGTCCCACAAGTCATCTAAGTGCCCGAACACCTAACATAAAAATTATTAAAAATATATTTCTCCTATTTAGACTTAATTACTATAATTTAATTAATAATTAATAAATAAAGGGGTATATATGATTTTCTAGGAAGGGGGTTTTACATTCTACCCAACTTATAAAAATTTCGTCCTCGAAATTAAAATTTGCATTGTTTAAAATGCAAGGCTAGGTTTAAAGGCCACGATAGAATGCAATGGTGGTATAAGATTTGCATTGTTTAAAATGCAAGGCTAGGTTTAAAGGGGTGGGCGATGTTGCACGTTGCACATCCCGAAAAAAAATCATGGAAAAATCCATATGAGCGAAAAATAGGTTTCTTCATGTGTCATGTCCAATGGTGTGGACACCTAATGCTCTTTTGCATAAAAGCGTCTAACAATTAGAAAATTGCACAAAGATGAGAATTGGATGATGGGCATGTCTAGGATAAGGGTGTAGAATTTGTAGGAAGGCAGTGGCTAGTGTAGTGCTCCAATTATCGGAGCACGATAAGGGGCACTAAGTGATACAATATTGCAAAATTAAATAAAATACTGTGTTCTACTTCTAACTGGATTCAAGCTAACCTTAGTCTCACTAACTCGGCCAAGTAGGTCAAATTTTTGGGTGAGGGGTTCACAATCTGCCGAACTTAAAATTTTCCATCTACCACCTAAGGCCATACATCTAAAAAAAACTATTGCTCAAATTATTTAATCATGATTTTTAATCCTCAAAGGTTTAACACCAAACATATCACCTATGATATGCCCTTAACCAATTATAAAGGAGAGTCACTAAGTCATGTGATTAGCCTTATGGGGTATATCTAGTACTATCAGTGTCAACTTATACCAGCACGAGGTTTCGTCTTTCCGAAATAGGGGAAGACGGAGAGAAATAATAAAGAGCTCAAGGTGAAGGTGACAGAATACAAGTACGAGGTTCAAAGAGATTAAAGAATCGAAAAGAGAGTTGTCAGGACAGTTGTGGATTGAAATCCTAATTTTGGTAATTTCCTATTTACATGCTCGTATCAGTACAGTTATGTAACCGATACGATGTGTCAGACATATCTAGGGGTAAGTATATCTGTCTACTACCATATATCTCAATCCACGTAAAGTAGTAATGCGAGCGAACCAAGCGCACTAAGGTTAGCTAGACCTTAATACACCGATTCTGATTAGGCAATTGTATCATTGTGTGCACCCAATAATACATATGCCATGAGCAAGCTCGATGAAAGAATAAGCTTGCAAAAACTAGGCTATAATAGCAGCATAAATCAAGGTAGTATAACAAACATAAATACGCTGGATTATGATGAAAGAAGGTACAAATTAATTCAAGTTCGCAGAAGCAAAAAAAACAACATAAGCAATAATAATAAAAGACTCTACAATCTCTACAGTTATCATACTAATTCCTTGTCTAGGTCGATATTTGACAAAGCAGGGGTATGGCTTCTAAGCTCTACAGTCTAAAAAAACAATGTCGTCATAAGCTAGCATACAGTTAAATGTCATTCATTCACACTTCAATAATAAGGCAAAAGACTATGTGATACTATGTTGTGAGGTATACTACCCAACTTATAACAATAAACTAGTACTGTAATTGTCTTAAGGATACCGTAGAAATTCTTGTTAAGGTTTACGAGAAGGGGTCTTGGTACTTATTAGGGTATCCTCTATGCTAGGGTCTAATATTATGGTAAAACTTCTAACTAACTCTAGTAGCATCTATACTAATCTCAAGTCTTCATAATACATAAAGGGGTAATGATAAACCAATCTATAGATAAGGAATCCTACGGTTCACTTAATTATTCTAAACGTAGCGGGGTGTCTATATTCTCGTTGTATTCTTAATAGGTGTACTACCATAATCATCATCCTAATAACAGGGGTTCCTATATTCGAGCAGAATGCTATACTCAAAGAACTATTAAGGATGTACAAGAATCAAGCATGATGCAATTATTCAGATAGAATGGATTGGAAGGAAAACGAATCATAGTCAATTGTGGATGAGATCCTATACTCTATTCCTAGGTGCAGGCTTGCTCGGCACAGTAACGTAACCGAGACAATATGCTCTCGACCTGCATGGGCCACCACAAAAACATGTCACGCCCCAGTCCCAAAAATACGTAGGACTAGGACACGTAAGCATGCCAGCCGCATGGATATGGCAACTCCAATATATGGAAACCAAATTCACACGTACGCTGTAATATGAAAATCAATCCACCAGTGGTATAAACATATGTCACAAGTCATAGGGTACAATCTAAATCTCATCCACAGAAAATCAATATAAATGACTAACCAGCATCTATATAAATAGATCTCAACATAAGTATCTAAGGATGATAGTTGGATGGAAACAAATCCACTACCAACTCGAATGTAAGAGCAAATATTAAAGTAAGTACAACACAACAACACCATATAAGAACACCATCTAGCAATCACGGGCTCGAAGAGAGGACATCCACGAAACATATATATCCATCCAATCTGCGCTCCTGCAAATACTCAAGAACAGATACACCTGGCAGAGGACCAGGTCCTCAGAGGGACGTAACAAGATACAGAAAATACGAGCCAATTTGAATACAGTAAACATGCATATAATTTGAAAATAAATAAGTACGCTATACAAGACAATCTATATGAATGCAAATGAGGACAACTTTTCGACGTATGGGCAAGGGTAGGCTACTCGATCTACCTCACAACTCACACACACGTCAATGGACATCAGAAATCGACATACCGCGGGGGTAGCGACCAGCGAGACTCCAGAAATCGACATACCGCGGGGGTAGCGACCAGCGTGACACACGCCGGTAGTGCGAGCTATATACTACGGTTTACCAGAGTGGTTAAAAGCCCATACGCCTAATGATTGTCCTCTATGATATTAGGTGCCATGTGTGTGTCAACATATCTAATACATAGTAATGACTGAAGAAAAACTACACATGCAAGAACTATACAGAAATAAAATAAATGAACAGAAATATAAATAGCATGCAACGTACTGTAAACAATTTGGCAAGGTATCTTGCCTGGTAAGAAAGCTGCAAGGTGTACTGTCCAGAAGTCAACGCACAGGATCAAAAGCTATGGCCACAGAACAAATATCTCCGGATGCTGAAATAAATATCACCAACATTTCTAGAATGAGAAAAATAGCTAAAAAGCACTTCCCTTTCGTCCAATTTGGACACAGGGGCAAAACGGTAATTTCGGATAAAAAGTGGGGTCCACCTGTGGCCCACTTTGCACCGAAAAGCGTACCAAGGGTAACAGTCTCTAAATGGGACAAACTATAGGTCAAATAACTCTAAATGTCAGTACGAACCCAACGGTATGTCCAAATGTGGATTCCGATGAGTCGAACACAATTTTGTCCAAAAAGTCAACTGTGGGGCCCGCCAATTGGCGATCTGGTCAACCGTCTCAGAAATGCGTGAAAATTGGGTCACCGGACCAGCGCGTTACCACGAGTCCAGTGGCGCAAGTTTCGTCGCAATCTGACAAGCGTGCACAAAATACGTGCGACTTCCACAAAAGTTGCGACACGGGGTGTGTCCGCGGATACGGCCTAATTCCGGCGCGCACACGCGTCTGAATCAGTCCCCACGAATTTTTACGTGTCCATTTATGCTGCGTGCACCATTCGGTACACTTGGCACACGACGGGGCGGTCCCGTTTGGCGGGGCGCGCTCCGTTTTCCAACTTTTGTAAATCTGGAAAAAGTGGGTGCGCGCAGTTTTGTGACGCATTAAATTATGTCCACAACAACTAATAGCATAGGGTTATTTTACAGAAAATAAACTAGGTCAGGAATTCTACAGGTATCAAAAAGAATCATCGAATTCGGATCTCTGTGGTGGGAGATACGAACTCGGCAATATGGGTGGTCATTCTGGAATTCTGCGATTCCAGAATTCTGTCTGCTCGCACCGACTTGGGCGCTGTTTTTCACCTAGGGGCACACGATTTTCGAGGTTTGCTATAAAACAAATATTAGAGAGAGTTAAGGGATGATCATACCGATGAAAACGGAACAGCGTTTGGTCGAACGAGTCGACGGAAAATCACGCCGGAGCGAAGGTGCCTCGAGTGGGAAGCTGCAGTTCGCGAGGTCGGCGTCGACGGGATGGTTGGATGGCTTGGTGGGGCTTCTCTGGCTGCGGTGACGGTTCTAGATGGGAAGAGGAGGTCTGAAAATTAGGTTAGGGTTTTTGGGATGAGAAATATATTTATATATATATTTTATATATTAAGAGAGAGGGGGAAGGAGCGGGTCCGCTGAATGGGAGTAAGGGGTCGATTTCCTGGGTTGAAGTTGCTGCATGGAGCGGGTTCCTTAGCAAATGCCAAGAGGGCACTAGCAGCAAGTGCTGCGGCTGAAGGGTCTGTGTAGTATGCTAAGGGATACTTAGTAGTAGTAAACTAAGTAGTTGATTAATTTGTTATTGTTATTATTATATTATTTAATTAATTCTTATTAATACTTTTGCTTTCTTTTTTTTTCCTTTATAAATATATATATACATATATATATATTTGTGTATACATATATATTATATATATATACTCATAAGAAAATTTATAGATTAGGGTAATGCACATCGTTAGGCTAGCAACAGCTCAAGGGATCTCCTACATGGAATAAATTCCTAAAAATTCCTGATGGTCCCACAAGTCATCTAAGTGCCCGAACACCTAACATAAAAATTATTAAAAATATATTTCTCCTATTTAGACTTAATTACTATAATTTAATTAATAATTAATAAATAAAGGGGTATATACGATTTTCTAGGAAGGGGGTTTTACAATATCACAAGTGCTAAAGTAAACAAGGAATAAATATAGTACATGCTGAAATAAATATATGTAAACAATAATCATAGCAAGGTATACGTATACTTTTTTGGTGTCTGGGAAGAGTCTAAACGATTCTCTGGCAGCGAACTCGTCAAGTCAGAAGTAGCACGAAAAGTAAAAACGGAATGAAAAACTCTGGTTGCTGAAACAAACATCACCAATGTGTCCGAAATCAGAAAGATAGTCAGAAAAGCCTACCCATAAGTCTAATTTGAACACATGGACAAAATCGACAATTTCAGGTCAAAATGGAATCCATTGGTGGACCCACTTTGCACCAAAAAATGTGCCAAAACTAAAGGTCTATAAATTCAGATAATTATATGTGAAAAAAAGTCTGAACGATGATACGAACTCAATGGTTTATCCAGTTTTGGATTCCGATGAGCCGATCACAAAAACGTCCATCTATTCGGATCGTAGGACCCGCAATAGGACGATCTGGTCGACTGTCAGGGCCGGCCCTGGCCCAGGGCGGACAGGGCGACCGCCCAGGGCCCCATGGGCTAGGAGGGCCCAAATTTTTTTTTTTGTTTAATATATAAATAATTTTGTACCGAAAATAGAACTAGTATTTACCAAGGGGCCTTTTTAATCACAAAGTAATTGTAGTGTAATGGTTATTACATTAGACTTGCACACAAGAGGTTCCTAGTTCAAATCTTGGTGGAGACATTTTTTTTTTTTTACTTTTTTTTTTTTTTTTTTTTTTACATTATGTATGGGGTCTTATTTTGAAAGTTCGCCCTGGACCCCCATGAGCTCAGGGCCGGCACTGTCGACTGTCTTATAATTGGACGAAATTTGGTTCACAGGACAAGTCGGATTATGTGAGTCCAACGACACAAGTTTCGTCACGACACGACGAGTGTACAGAAAATAATTGCAATTTTTCGATAAACCTCGATATTGTGATTTTTGATGGATACGGATCAATTCGTCGCACACACGCTATCAATTTGAATTCCGCCAAAGCCTACACGGCTGGATAGACCGTACGCGACTTTTGGTGCAACCAGTTCGAGCCGGAATGGTCCGGTTTGTCGAAACAGATCCCGTTCGGAACTTTTTCAATATTTGAAACTGTTTTAACAGACCTAATTTAACCTTAGTTTTGATCTATCTACAAGTTGAATCAAGTTCTGAAAATTGGCAGGGTCATAGACAGGTTAAACAATATTTAGTATGCAAAATTGGTTCTATATTTCGTAGAATAGACACTAAGTTCTGCTTGTTTGGCGGCTTCGTACGGCGCGTGTAGGCGTCGAGAAGCCGAGGTGAGGGTCTGCCTGGTTTGGGGGTGACTCGACGCAGCTGTCGGCGGTGCGCATGGATACGACTACGTCGACGGTCGCCGGTGGGTCTCGACGTCAACGGGTTCTTGGTGGTTGCTTGGGTGTGTGGAATGAATGTGAATAAGGCTGTGGGAGAAGGAAGATTAGGTAGGGAAGGAGGAGGGAAATCGTTGAAGAGGGTCGTGGTATTGGCACAAGAGTTTTTTTTAGGAACGGGAACGTGGGATGTGTCCGGTTCAACCGCACGAGCGTTCCGGGAAGGAAATGCATGTAGCCGCATGGGTAGGAAGAAGTTACATGGTCATTAGGGGCATTCGGATTTGGCTTGAACCCAATAGTTAAATAAGTTGGGGGTAGTGACTTAAAGTGGCTATTGTATATAAAATTTGGGAAAAGTAAACAATTAATTGGTTTTAGCTATAGGTAGTTTAATGGAATTCGAGTGACCTTTATGATTATCGAGAAGAGAGATAAAATTTTGACCGGGTGGCGAAAGATTAGTAAATCGAGCCAGGAACGTATTATTTTTTCTAATTATAAATAATAAAAATTGTGGAGCAGTGGACCCAAAAATATGCAATGCAGCGTGTGCA
The DNA here is from genome assembly GCA_036927795.1 of Iris macrosiphon. NCBI lineage: Eukaryota > Viridiplantae > Streptophyta > Magnoliopsida > Asparagales > Iridaceae > Iris > Iris macrosiphon. Next base: position 181,341,460 of record JAYESA010000003.1, on the reverse strand, counting down.
AAATTTCAAACGTTATACCGAACTTCACAAAAAAAGAAAAAAAAAGAGAGCTATAGGTGGATTAGAAATAAAATGTGTTGGTCTGGGTAGGCTTAGAAATTAAATGAAAATAGATTAATATGTATGGTTTGGGATTTAGAACAAATTTTTTTATGTCTTTCAATTTCGTAGTAATCTCTCAAAAGAGACACGAAAAGACTATCTATAGAGTAGGGACGCAACCCTAATCCTAATCCTGACCGTCAATTATGTAATGGACTGTCGTCCTAAGTAATTTTTTTTTTATGATAAATTTATAAAAAAATAAAAAAAATTGGACAGTTCTGAATAATTTAGAAGTGCCTTTGTAAAATTTTATCCTGAAATGGGAGAACCTACTTAAATTTTTGTCCAATTCTAAAAATGGAGGCCTTCATAAACTTTTGACTTTGGGCTAATTACTAAGTGGGCCTAGACTTTGAACAGGCTCTGGTTCGGACTAGGTTGGAACTTTGGACCAGTGCAAGTTGATCTGGACTGGATTTCGTACCTCCAGACGCAATTAACACATCAACATGGCATAAAATTCGAAAAAAGTAAGACAGTAAGACTGATCTGTGAATAAAAAAAAATAAAAAATAAAAGGAGAAACAAAAGACAAAACACCCGGGCCACACAATGCACAAGTAGCCACTAAGCAACAAATGACAGCAGCAGCAGCAGCAGCAGCAGATCTATGGATCAGCTACGTACATGCACCATGCATGCACGTACGACGACGAGGCAATTAATCAATCAATTAATTAATTAATTAATTAATCAAACAAAATCAATCAATCAATCATCATGCAGCAGCACCGCGGATGGAGATCATCCCTCGCATCATGCACTTGAACTCCCCGAAGTCGACGCGGCCGTCGTGGTTGCGGTCGACCGAGCATATCATCTCGTGCACGCGGGACATGCTCTTCCCCTCGGGGAGCCCGAGCTTGCTCAGCACGGTCTGCAGCTCCTTGGCCGATATGAACCCGTCCCCGTCCTCGTCGAACACCCGGAACGCCTCCTGCATGTCCATGTCCGAGTCCGATTCCGAGTCCAAGTCCAAGTCCAAGTCCAAGTCCTCCTCCTCCGAGGTGGGATCATGATGATCTTGTAGCCCGCCGAAGATCGTGTCGCCGAGGGCCCGGTGGAGGGCCTGGAAGTCGTCGAAGTCGAGGCCGGAGCGGTCGGGGCGGATGAAGGAGGAGACGGTGAGCTCGAGCTCGGTGGCGTCGTCGGGGCCTAGGCCGAGGCCGAGGCGGTCGAGGGCGAGGGAGATCTCCGGGATGGTGATCTCGCCATCGCCGTTCTCATCGAAGATGTCGAACACGCGGCGGAGGCGGAGGGTGTTAAGGGACGGGCTGCGGAGCCGGAAGGAGGAGCTGCAAAGCTGCTGCCGCCTTGGGCTCCCTCCTTCCATTGCTTGCTGCCTCCCTGCCCTGCCTTCTTGGGTAGGCCGTTTAACGGTTGCTTGCTTTTATAGGAGGGAATGAATGGTATGCTAGCTGTATAGGGTAAACCGTATTTTGTGCTACTTAGTGGTTGGGAGAGCTCTTTCTAATTTTTTTTAATCCAATTTTAGAATTGGGTTAATTAGAGTTTAGACTCTGAATTTTATATTATTTTAGAGTTTAGAGTTAAGCTTATGACATGTCCAATTAAAAAGTCTAGAATTTAAATTTTTTTTAAAAAAATTTTTCATTATACTTTACCTGGTCTATATAAAAAGATTTTATTGTTAAGTATGACTGCATGTGAGAAACAGAGTATAATAAAACAAAATAAAAAAAATTATGGTCTAAATTTTTTAATTGGACAAGTCGAAACTTAAACTCTAAGCTGATATAAAAATATAGAGTCTAAATTCTAATTTGCCCTTTAGAAGTAGTTAAATTTTTTTATTCTATTATTTTTATTTTTTGTTCATTGGAGAATTTTTTTTTTTTCTACATGTTATACTTTTATTTCTTCCACTCTTGGACTAGGTCTTGTTGACAAAATGGACGTTATATTATTTATTGTTATTTTGTTGAACAAGCACCTATCTATGTTAATAGTGCCTTGTTGTTCAATAAAGAAAAGTAAGCTTTTTAATTGTCAATGAATCAGTCAATTTTTCTTAATTATATATTGGATTGTAATTCAATTAGCCCCCCTCACTCCAATCCTGGCCAGTAATGCTTTTTTGTTTTCTAATTTTAGGAAAAAGACATCAGCAAAGTGTGACAATCTTTTTCACCTCATTTTAAATATATATACTAGTTAATTCACGTATATTATATATAAAATATTTTTTTAATATTATTAAAAAAACAGTTTATATATATATATATATATATATATATATATATATATATATATATATATATATATATATATATATTATTAAAAATTTAGATAGAAATTAAAATTATTTAAATATGATTTGAATATATTTTAATTAGAATTTGTTATATATATGTTTGTAGAATTTTGGGTATATGTTTTTAGATATAAAAAAAAAATTAGTTTAAATATAATTTGAATATTGAATATATTTTTATTTGGATTTGTTATATGTATGTTTATGTGAATTTGAATATATGTTCAGATAATTATAATAATTTTATGATGTTTGTACGAAAGAAAAATACATACGAAAATAGTTAGATGAATTATAGAATTATTAATTATGTGATAATTTACAAACGATCAATTTTGAACTGCAAACATCATTATAAAGTGTAGAGAGAGAAATATTTTTTATTTTGGGTTTTGATAATACTTTTTACAGTCATAATTAACCAGAATAAAAATCAACCGCTTAGAATTTCCTTGTGTAACCACGTTACATTACAGTTGTTAAATATGTTGTTGTATCGTGGTTGTCAGCTTGTGGATGTGTGTTTGGATGTCAAGGAGTTAATTACCGATATTTGAACGACATGTAACTGTTTATAAGTATTTTTTTTTCAAAATCGTTCTCTTATGCTCGTTCTATAGCTGATTTATCTATACTATATATAAGTAAAATTAAGCTTAACCGTAAAAGTTATTATTTTATAAATATTTTTATGTATGTTTATTTTTATTAAATTAACATACACAAATAATTATGTATAAAAAAAAATTAAGATTTTTGTTTGCTCTTTCCAAAGAAAAAAATTTAAAAACTTTGTTCTTCGCAAGTAAGTTCAATATTAAAAGACCATTGTTTACTCCTTTCAAGTAATATAAAATATGTACAATGTATTCGTATATATACGAGTTCTAATATAAAAATAAAAAAATTCTCCATATCACGTTATATCACCGATGCCTCTCCTATTTATGCTTGGAAATTTTCGGTTGTTAACTCAATTCGGATCAAGAGAACATCTTCTAGATGTTCCTTGGTATAACTTTGAATCAATCAAGTCTGTGTTAAATTTTGGTCCTCGTCAATTTGAATCAAAAGAAATTTCGTCTACATCTATCTACACGACCGATTCTACAAACAACCCCTTGGATATCGATAGGAATGGGAAAGAATGCCACTTGCAGATTGCGTGGGGATTAATGACAACGAAAAATAGATTATTGCGAACTAGTAGGGATGCGAAAATGTTGCGACTATGACCGTGCCAAAAGTCCATATATATGGATCTAGGTCATCTGTTTCAAGTCCGCCATGATGGGGACATGGCGGGATCCGCGTAGAGTTCATTTCTTGTTCAAAGCTGCTACATTGACCGCGGATGAACCGACACCGAAATCGAAACCGAGTCAGGCCTTCGTATCTTGTTCAAAGCTTCGGTCTGTGAAGTACTTTTTATCCTGTTTTGGCACAGGCACAGAAAAAGAAGTCGATAATGAAAAGTTAGATCGGACTAAGGGTCTGCTTGGTAACGATATTTTTATCGATTTTGAAAAAAAATTGAACCGATCATTTATGAAAATTTCTACTTAATAATTTTTATGAGGCATTGATTTTGGTCGGCTCAATTTTTTTTCAAAATCGATGTAATATAATTTATGTGACTTTATAAATACCCCAAATCGGTTGGTTTTGAGAAGTTTTTATTATTTTACTTCATTTATTTTTGTAAAGAACTTTCAAAATCGTTCGTTACGAAGTATGGATTTAATTAGTTTAAAAGCCGCTACTTAAAACCGCTGAAAATCAGATCCCTCAAAACCGTTCATAACGTTACTATAAAAATACCTCATAACCACAACCCCCACAAATGCCAAGCAAATCCTAAATGTTTGAGAGAATCTCCAACCCTATTGTCTCTTGTAATATGTTGTAAGTTATAGCGTGAGACACAAGACAATGTTATTCTAGATGGCAATACTATATTCATAACAGACAATAAAGTATAAAAGTCTTCTCCAATGTAGAAGCATTGAGATATTTACTTATTCCAATTTTCAAGACAACATTTCCTCTCTTTTTTTCTAATTATTTTTTATTCATAATTGACGACATAGAAGTGAATACATTGTCAAGTGCATTTGTCTATAACTAGATAATCAACTTCATAATATCTTCTATAACTTTTGTCACTTAAGCTTCACCATTTACTTGACAATTGCATTGAGAAAGGATTTTTAAATAAAATTGGCATTCCTATGTAATAACAACGTTTTCCCAAATTCAAAATAGGGTTGGAGATGCTTTAATAGATGTATGATATTATGTAGTCGGATCTCTTTGCTCAATTTGGGTGCAATCTAATGCAGCCCAATTAATTTTAGGACAATGCTACATATACCGCACAACCAGTCCGCAGCCACGTGTCGTCCACGGATTTGAGGCGAGGGCAGGTGGCGGGTCCCGTGCTGCAGCCTGGAGTCAATAGGGGGTATGTAGTGCCCCGCTCCGCGTTGGTACTATGTACAAGAGATATCACTTTGTTGACTTGAGCGGAAGCCTTCTCGAATAGTTCCCCGATCGAAACAAAAGACGATTGATCTGAGTGAGTGGGCAGATCTTCATTCTATGATTCTTGCAGGCCTTAATAATAAACCTAAGTTTTTGTAATGCTTGTTGCTAAGTAGAGAATGTTCGCATGAGAATGATAGAACGAGAACCTGTATGCTTAACTAGAGAACTTGTAATGCTTGTCATTGAAAAGAACCTTGCCATGGTAAGTAAAAGAATAGAATGTTGCTTGCTAAGTTACATGGACACCGCTATCGAACGAACCATTGCCCTGCTATCAAGAAGAGAAAAAGATCGCTTGAACTTGTGAATCCATTGTATGCTAAGTAAGAGTAGAATTCTATGCTTTAGTTAAAAAGAGATAGAAGAACTACTACCATACTTGCTTAAATAGAGATTTCTTACTTGTTTTCTATCGTATTGAAAGAGATAGAAATTGCATGCTAGATTTATAAAATTGTTATCGTGATTGTTTATAATATATCTTGCTTGTCTGTTTCCTTATCGAACTGCTAAAGATATAACTGTATGAATAACTTGAACTGCTGCATCGAGACTAATAGTCCACCCTGCGGCTTGAATAGTCCTTATTTATGTGAGGGTGTGGCTATTAGGTAAGAGAATTGAGAGCTCTGGCATCATATAGATTATCTGATAGGAACTTGCATTCATACATGTGGTCTGGACAACTTGTGCACAAGGATTATCTCTCGAGCTGTTCATGGGGCATTGGAGATCATTTGGCCTAGGAGAGATCTGGATACGCTGAGGCTAGAAGACCTTGCTTACGGGAGGGTATATTGGTCTATTAGTGAGATTGGTTTGTACGTACCAACTGCTAATCCCGGAGAGGGGACCATCATATAGTTTTGGCGCATGCTAGGTTAGCCTCTTGCATACCTAACTATTTGATGTAGAGACGAATAGGCCAGAGTACCCATATGTTTATGTAAATTATTGTTAACTTGTATGTCTGTTGCAAGGATAACCGTTCGGCCAAGGGTAACAATCACTGTATAGTGATCACTAGTTATTATTTAAGTTTCTTATTGAACTGCTCATAAGACTTGTCTATTCTGCATGTATATATTACTACTGCCTTGAATTGAAATAAATAGTCCACTAGAGATAGCTTATGTTCATAAAGAGTTAGTATATGTCTCACGACACATGCTACGCACTGCACGATAGAACACTGTCCCTATAACATGCTTGAATGTATTGAATATGCAAACTATTTTCAAAGACATATTTTCAAAAGAAGTAATCTGAATTTGATCCTGTATTGCATGAAATTAACCTAGATAAAAGTAACAAGATCACTAGTAATATAATATTTTATAACATGATTACTTATTGTTAGTTTTAGAGGGTGTTGCTTCTGTTCGTTGCTTTTATACTCACCAGTACTTTCCCCAAAGTGATGACCCCTCTACCAGTTTGCTTGTTCGAAAGTGCTGGATCGTCCGAAGAAGCGATAGCATATCCTCATCCTCAGGAGCCAAAAATCTGGAGTCGATGCCTTGAGACGTATCGAGCTGCTTTTTTTATAAAGGGATGTAATGATGTCATTGTAATCGAGAGAGAAAGCTTGAACAAACTATAATCTCGGCCAACCGCCGCTTGTAACACTTCTTGAATATCAATAAAGAACTTATTTTCTTATTCCATTGTGTTCTTTACTTTTCTGCAATGTTGTGCCACTGCTTTTAACTCGAATAGCCTACTTGTCCTTGTTCAAAGCCTTGGCCTTGTGCAAGCACAATTTATGCTTCCAGGAAAATACGTCCATGTGAGGACGATTGGTTCCGCAAGGCGCCAAGCGAGGACGATCGGCCCCTTGCGAAAATCGGGGCGTGATAGGGGGAGTGGGGGTGCGGGCAAATCCACAGTCACTTTTTGCGGACAACATATCATTTTTCTTGTTTTTAATTTGATCTTTTGCACACTATTAAGTCTGGATTTGAGATTGATTCTCGATTTGAGGTGGGTGAGACCGTAGGGACTATCCTTGAAGCGTCGATTGAGTTGCGATGAAGACGAAAGTTTTGGTAGTTATGATCGGACTCAAAACATATCAAAAGTGGTGTCGTTGGTATACCGACGGTATGCTTAGAATTGCACAAATTGTCCAAAAACTATGCCAGTGGTCGAAGATTGTGTGCAAGTTTGGTTTATTTTTAATAGGACTTGGACATGGAATTTATATGGAAGGTCAATATTGTATGGGCGAATTTAGATAGTTCTTATATCTAATTAGGGTTTAACTAGTACTAATATGCTCATTTTAAGGTGATAGTCCATCAAAATCTACGAAAAAGTTTATGTTTTGATTGTCATATCACTCTTCAAGATATTTGGGGAAGGAGATCTGTTCGGGAGTCATTTGCTCCGTTCAGGAAGATTGTCACGAGGTTGGTGAGCGATCTCGTTTGTAATCTTATGTATTTTTTTTTAATATTTTGTGAGGAATATATTATTGGGGGTAAAGGAACATATTTGTATTCAATCTTTGTATTAGTGATAATATACATGCCAAAACTTGATACGAGGCTCATGAGGCAGCTGTCTCAAATTTTAGAGAGCACCAATTTTTTTTGTACTATTTAATGTATGTGAGTTCAATTATGAACAAAGGCGTAGTAAACTCAAGCCCAAAATTTTAGAGGGTTGATCAGGGTTGTCCAAAAAAAAAATTTTGAAAAATTTACAAGTTTACCACTACCAAAAATTGATTTGGGCTGCCCCTCACACTATATAAGTAAAAAAAAATCACCTTTTTCGTTCTTCTTTCTTTTTCTTTTCCAAAATTTTAAATATTATTCTAAATCCATGTTCATGCCTAAATTTTATCTTCTAGTAACTAAATTTTCGTTTATTATTACTTTTAGGTAGATTTTCAAAGTTTTGAACCCATTTTAGGGTTTCGTACTTCAGAAAATTGTCCACTATCGCGACAAGAACGATGATGTACTGTCAAAATATTTGACAGTCCTACCAATTTGAAGGACTGTCAAATATTTGGCAGTCATAAAAAAATATTCTGAACTTAGAATTTTAGGACTGGCAAATTTTTTGACAGTCCTACTAATTGAAAGGACAGTAAAAAATTTTGACAATAAAAAAAATGCCAACAACAAATGAGTTGAAGCCTAGTGCCAGTAAAAGCAACAAATGAGGTTTTGCGAAGCAACAAAATAATATATCAATCGAAGTGCACAAATGCAAGGGACCCCAATGCCACAAGTTAAAGTTTTTATAATGACATATTGAAATAAAAAAACTAAGAAGAAAGTATCAACAAACATACTTTGCTACTTTCATTCATTGTCATCTGCAAAGGGTATCAGGAGTTGACAAACAAACCAGGGAGGAGAGATGGACGCGAATCCAGTGCACTTGGTAAACCTGAACGGTACCAACTATCATTACTGGAGGACCAAGATGAAGGATATGATATTTGTCAAGAAGCTGCATCTACTGGTATTTGCTTCCGAGAGGCCCAGTGACAAATCCGAAGAGGACTGGAAGTTCGAACATATACATGTGTGTGGGTACATCAGGTAGTTCATTGACGAAAACTTGTACAACCATGTTGCCAGTATTGAGCACGCGAGAAAACTGTGGGATAAGCTTGAATCTTTGTATGCGAAGAAGACCGGGATAAATAAATTGTTCCTGGTCAGGATGATGATGGGTTTGCAGTAAAAAGATGGGGCATCCATTACGGATCATCTGAATGAGTTCTAGGGCTTAGTTGACCATCTATCCTCGATGGGAGTTAAGTTCGACGACGAGGTTCATAGACTATGGCTGTCGTGTACATTGCCAGACTCGTAGGAGACCGTACGAGTGTCTATGATGGCTTCTGCTCCGTAAGGCGTGGTCAGTCTGGAGTTTGCCAATAGTAGGGTACTGAATGAAGAGATGCGGAGACGTTCTTAGGCCACTTCATCCACATCCCACTCAGAGACACTTGTTTCAAAGAGCCGCAAAAGGGGTAAAAGCAGAGGTCCAGGCGGTGGCAGAGACAAAAGTAGGAGAATATCCAAGGGTCAGTACGAGGACTTGAAGTGTTACCATTGTGGCAAGAAGGGCCACATCAAGCGAAACTATTTCGCTTGAAAGAGAGAGAAGACGGGCGACAAGGGAAAGCGGGGCAAGAACACTACAACGACGACCTTGGTACATGGAGGCGATCTGATCATTGTAGGTGATGAGGTAGTTATGAACCTCGCTTGCGATGACAACTCTTGGCTGGTGGACTCAGGTGCTTCAGCGCATGTATCTCACAACAGGACACTATGTCACCCTCATTTTTCCAGTTAGGGGTAGTTTAGTAATTTGGCATGGGTATTTAATTTTATGATTTAATATTTAATATTATTATGATGATTGTATTATTTATTTAATTAAGTTGAGCTATGATTATTGGACTTGTATTAATTCGTTATTAGAGACTTGTGTCATTGTTAGTTAGTTAGAGAGACTAGACAATATTTAAAATTGTCACATATGGACCTATTTAGATTATCATGACAATTAGTGAGTCCAACTTGGATCCAAATCCATTAGTCATTCCACTAATTAAATTAAGGAGAATTAGTTTAATTATAATTAGTTAGAGACTTTCAAATATATTCATCCTTAATTATTCCTCATAATGCATCATGTAGGGGTAACTTGGACTTTTGTTTTTTGCTTGAGGGAGGGGGAAGAGGCCGACTACATGAAGAGGGTGGGGGGGGGCTTCTTCTCTCTCTCTTCTCATTTGTATTTCAATTTTGATCCAAATTCTAGATCCCCAATTTCTCTCCATTGATTTTCTACACAATTTACCACTAATTTTCTCTCAAATTCATCACTTTTGAAGCCTTGGATCTTGCAGAAGCAAGGAGCACAAGAAAGAGAAGCTTTGGAGCTAGAGATCGTGTCTGGATCGGGTCCAATTATATTTTTATTGAAAATCTATCTCCCAATTGGTAATTCCTGAACTTTTCTCTCATTATAGCTTCTTAATCATGTATTTAACCATTAGGAATGACCCCATGGCATAGGACTACCTATAGGAACAAGTTCTAGGCTATTTGGCTTTGTAGTATGGGTTCTATGAGGTAATTTGTGGGTATGTTAGGAGAATTACGAATTTGACACATCAATTGTGTGTCATGAGACTAATTAGATCTAATTAGACTAAGATCAGGGTTATGGGACTAGGTACGTGTCCACAATTGGATACGTGTAGGCCGTATCATGGCATTTTGTGATACGGTGTGATATAGGGCCAATTTTGAGTGATTTACATGATTTTTCTTCATTATATGTTGTAATAACTTCTAATTGTTGCATATATATATATATATATATATATATATATATATATATATATATATATATATATATATATACACAAATATTGTCTTCAGATTGTGTCTCACTTAGACGGTTATTCTAGATTACACCGGCGTACATGTTTCGTTTCTGTTTTACTATGTCATGTTATTTTTTGTACCTTGTTACGTCCCTCTGAGGACCTGGTTCCCTGCCAGATTATAGGGTCGATTGCTGACGGGAGGCTGGAGCTGCTGATGAGTACTATACCGGTATGCAGGTATTGTTATTCGATATTTGTATCACTTCTTTAGTGTTCTGCTATTATGATCTTTTGCTTATTTTCTGCTAGTATAGCCCAGTATTTGTAGACTCATATTATTTTCTTCGAGTCTATTCAGACAAGTGTAGTGTGGGGTGCATACCATGATACATGTTGTCCCTTCTTTATTACATATCCTTGTGGATTAAAATATAGACATGTATACCTTGTTATCTAGATGCGACCATCATTTACAGCTTATACGTATTGTAGTGGGACTGGAGTCTCCTTGGTACGTAGCTGGCCATTGCTACGTGGCCTAGTCCCATGTATTCTAGGACTGGGTATGACACCGTCGGCGGACGAGCTCTGGATGACTGTTGTTGGTGATCTTGTCATGACCCGCACCCGGAAATTCGGGCACGAGTGCGTGGGTACGTCCAGCCTACGCCGCAGAGTCGGCGGTAGTACGCTGTCTAGGTCAAATCCATATTTAATTTAATTCTAGCTCATTCACAGTAATTAAACAGGCAAGGAAAAGGAAGGAAATGCTGAGATGTTATAAACTGAAAAATGATAAACAGATCCAGAGTTATTACAAAACCAGGAGTTAAATCGGGGACAAACCCGATTACTAAGATAAAAGGAAAAAAAATAACTACTGCTAACTACTCCGCAGGAGTAGCTTCCTGTGTGGGAACTGGCTCTGCAACCGTATCACCTGCCGCCTCATAGGGGCCATAATAGGTGGGGGCAAGGTTCTCATCATCGCCTAAATCAACGGATCCAGTCAGGAAAGGAGCAAAGTACACAGTGCACAACAAGATTAAACTAAATATTTATGACAATTAAATTGAGTATCATGTTGAGAAACTGCATAGAAGAACATCAATATCTCAGAGTTTAATGCTGTAAACAGGAATATGAGAAAACAGTAATAAATGAGACAGGAAATGAAACTACAACAGTCAGCAAGAAATATAACAAGACCAGAAACTATCTGTGTGAACTTGTGTTTGTTTTAGAATACATAGTTGGCATGTAGGGGTTTATAAGGCTAATCCGGCCGTCATAAACGGCTATTAAACAGGGAAAATCAAGATCCGGCTGAGGTACAGTCGCGTACCAACAGCTATTAAACATGGCAGGGGAAAGGGTAAACTACATGCCTTCTAGTATTCTCCCACCCGACATGAAAAATAAGACATGAACTCCAATATTCAAGACATGAAATCCAGCATTTCTAACACTAGGTGTAATCATCAAGGGTACTAGTAAAGCAGAGAATTAATTATCACAATATAAAGATTTAACTTGAAGTGCAGGTACTTGCCTGTTGTTTGGATCTGATTAAAATTGGTTCTTGGAGAAATTTCCAGAGATAAGTCCAAAAGCTGAAATAGACATTACCATCACGCTCATAAGATGTCAAATAGCTAGAAACGCCTGTCCTTGGGTCCAATTTGGAGACAAGGGCACAAACGACAGTTTTGGGTCAAAACGGGGTCCGCCGGTGGGCCCGCTTTGCACCGAAAAACGTGTCCGGGTCAATGTTCTCCAAATTCACCAAACTTAGTGTCAACAGGTCAGGAACGCTGATACAAACCCAACGGAACTTCCAGATTTGGATTCCGATGAGCCGAACACAAAATTGTCCGTCGAGCGGGGCCTGTGGGGCCCACGACACACGATTTCGTCAACGTTCTCATAATCGAACCAAACTTGACCCACAGGACCAGCGTATCGCTACGAGTCCGATGGCAAAAGTTTCGTCTCGATCTGACGAGTGTACAAGAAGTTAGGGCAAAATATCGAAAAGTCGGATACGGGGCGATGTCTGCGGATACGCGTTGATTCCGGTGTGCACGCACACCCGAATCAGCTTCCATGAAATCTCACACATCCGTATCGACGACGCGCACGTATCTGTGAAGACCGCACGTGACCAAGTCGTCCCGTTTGGCGGGGCGCACTCAGTTCCGGGGTGAAACAGGGTCTGGTTTTTCCTGTTTTTGGATCGCGGTGTGCGATCACCACAGGGCGCGATGCCCCGAACGGTTTATCCGGGCACCAAGAGGGTCATACAGGCTTCACAACGCAATTTACGGAATTAAAAACGGAGCTACGAACAAAAAATTACACGCACCTGAAGGGGACCCGAAAATCTGTGTCGAGTCGTGTCCGACACGTGTCCGACTCGTGTCGGACACAGGATCCTAGGGTTTCTGGAAATCAACCGACTCCGGCGGACTCGGGGCGGCGCTGGGGCGGGGAGCGGCTGGCCGGGGCAGTGGGCACGCGGCGGAGGCGACGCGGTGGCGCAGGACGCGGCTGCCGGCGAGGGGCGGCTCGAGGGGAGGAGGCTGCTGCTGCTGATGGTCGAGAGGGGGCGCCGGAGGAGGAGCAGAGGAGGAGAGGCTGGGGGCGAGGCGATGGGCGGCGGCACTAGGCGGTGGCTGGCAGCGGCGAGGCAGGGCGGCACGGCGGAGAGGGGCGGCGCCGGGCTAGGGTTAGGGTTTCGGTGAGGGAGGAGGAAGAAGAAGAGGGGGGGTTTAAGTAGGAGGAGGCGGCGGTTAGGGGGGGCGGGCAAGGCGGGGAAGAGGGGGGAGGTGGCGCGGTGGACGCGGCACTGCGCGCGGAGGGCGGCGCTGCGCGCGTAGGGCGACGGTGGAGTCGGGCGACGTGGGGGCTGGGGTCGTGCGGGTTGGCGGGTTGGCGGGTCGGGTCTGACCAACCCGACCCGACCCGATAGGAGGGTTGGGCTGGGCTGCTGATGGGCCGGTCCACTAGGCCGGGCCGGCCCAAGAAGAGAAAAAAATAAAAAAAATAAAAAAATATTTAATAATAATAATAATAATTTTAAAAACAGTTAATTAAATAATTAATTAAAAAAATTGTTTTTAGGTATTTAAAAATAGGTCTGAGGCCCAGAAAAATCCAGAAAAATTACTCTAAGTCCAGTTTTCCATTTTACACCCAAAAATTTTATTTTCATGATATTTTAATATTATTTATTGATAATTAAAAATCATTTGATAATTAAGAACCTTGATTTTAATTTCAAAAAATTCCCAGAAAATTCCAGAAAATTGCGAAAAATCCAACTTTAATATTTTTTGAAAAATCAGGGGCTTACAGATCTTCAGAGGGGTACGTACCATGGTACGGGATCCTACGGCACCTTTATTGTAACGCAGTCATACAGGACCCCTTTGTTAGTGTGTATTCCTCGCAGCCTTCGTAAGCCTCGGCACAAGCACAGGAGAGCGTTGACCGTCAGATTGCTGACCTGCGTGAAGAGTTTCAACGAATGATTACGGAGCGGCCACAGTCTGTACCGCAGACGGACGATGCGACGATCACCGCATGTTTTGATTCTCTCGAGCATAGCCTTATGGAGGAAAGGACTCTGAGCCAAACGATAGAGCAAAGCCTTATAAAGCTCAGGATTATGAGCCAGACGATAGAACGTAGCTTGGATACTCTGGTTGCGTCTACGGAGCATAGACAGACGGAGCTGGAGGGGTCGCATACGTCCATGACCGACTCACTTGTGAGGAAACATGCGGCGCATGATTTGTTGAGTCGGTCGGTGGCGGAGAACACTTCAAGGGTGGTATCTGCCATAGATTCATATAATGTTCGGCGACTGCTAGCATTGGAGCAGATACGTCCTCCTGGTCCGTCGACATCGACACCTACTCCATCGATTCCACTTCCTCCTCTATCGGGACCGGTGACGCTTTCACCAGAGTAGTATGGCTTCCTCTTATCCCAGATATGCGACAGTGCTTATCCTCCTCTTCCTGATTCACAGTAGTGTTTGTGGTATTAAACGAAAGGAATAAAATTGTATTTCAATGACGGGGTTTATGCGAAATCCGCGCCCTTCTGTAAACCCCCAGATTTTGCAAGAATTTTAAATTGGGATTTTTCACAATTTTCTGAAATTTTCTGGGAATTTTCTGTAATTAAAATCATGGTTTTAAATTAATAAATGATTTTTAATTGGCAATAAATAATATTAAAATATCATGAAAATAATATTTTTGGGTGTAAAATGAAAAACTGGACTTAGAGTAATTTTTCTGGAATTTATCGGGCCCCGGACCTATTTTTAAATCTCCTAAAACTATTTATTTAATTAATTATTATTATTGATTTATTATTATTATTATTATTAATTTTATTCCAGCCCAGCCCAACCCACGGCCCAAACCCAGTCCGACCCAATGGCTTAACGGGTCGGGTCGGGTCCACCCGAACCCGACCCGCACCCGCGAACCCGTTTTCCCCTCTCCCCAGACCCGCACGCTGCCGCGATTTCCGCCGCCTCGCCCGGCCAGCGCCCGCCCGCGTCCTCCGGCGCCCCGCCCTCCACGCTCCGCTCCGCCTGGCCACCTCGCCGTAACCCCCGGACCGAGACCCCTCCTCCGCCTATATAATCCCGTGTAAACCCCTCTTCTCCGGCCACACCCCCGCCGGAGCCCTAGTCTCCGCCACCTCCGATATTCGCCCCACGGCCATCGCCGCCCCGCCCTATCCCCCTCGCCGGCGCCGTCGCTCCGCCTCGCCTCCTTCCCGCAGTTGGCCGCCGCCCGTCGACACCGCAGGCCGGAACTCCAACAGCAGCAACGCAGCGGCTGCGCCGCCTCCGGCAGCCGCCAGCGTCCCCGCCGCTCCGGCGCTGCCGCCCGAGCCCCCGGCCGGCCTCCCCCTCTGCCGGAGCTCCGTCAGAATCCTAAACCCTAACCCTAGTTCTCTCTCTCGTGTCGGACACGTGTCGGACACGACACGGACACGAGAAACCCCGGTTTCTGAGCCCTGTTCAGGTACTCGTAACTTTTTGTTCGTAGCTCCGTTTTCAATTCTGCAAATTGCGTTGTGAAGCCTGTATGACCCTCTCGGTGTCCGGATAAACTGTTCGGGGCATCGCGTCCTGTGGTGATCGCACACCGCGATCCAAAAACAGGAAAAACCAGACCCTGTTTCATCCCAGATTTGAGTACGCCCCGCCAAACGGGACGACTTGGTCGCGCGCGGTCTTCACAGATACGTGCGCAGCATTGATACGGACGTTTGAGATTTCGCGGAAGTCGATTCGGGTGTGCGTGCACACCGGGATCAACGCGTATCCGCGGACATCGCCCCGTATCTGCCTTTTCTGTAATTCACCCTAACTTCTTGTACACTCGTCAGATCGAGACAAAACTTATGCCATCGGACTCGTAGCGATACGCTGGTCCTGTGGGTCAAGTTTGGTTCGATTCTGAGGACGTTGACGAAATCGCGTGTCATGGGCCCCACAGGCCCCGCTCGACGGACGATTTTGTGTTCGGCTCATCGGAATCCAAATCTGGAAGTTCCGTTGGGTTCGTATCAGCGTTCCTGACCTGTTGACACTAAGTTTAGTAAATTTGGAGACCTTTGACCCGGACACGTTTTTCGATACAAAGCGGGCCCACCGGCGGACCCCGTTTTGACCCGAAACTGTCATTTTTGCCCTTGTCTCCAAATTGGACCCAAGGACAGGCGTTTCTAGCTATTTGACATCTTCTGAGCGTGATGGTAATATTTATTTCAGCATCTGGACTCATCTCTGGAAATTTTCCCGAGGACAATTAATTGGATCCAAACATCAGGCAAGTACCTGCACTTCAAGTTTATTCTTTATATTATGATAATTAATTCCTTGCTCTACTAGTACCATTGGATGTTTACACGTAGTGTTAGAATCTGGATTTCATGTCTTGAATACTGGATTTCATGTCTTACTTTCGTGTCGGGTAGGAGAATACTGAAAGGTATGTAGTTTACCCTGACCCTTGCCATGATTAATAGCTGTTGGTACACGACTGTCCATCAGCCGGATCTCGATTATTCATGTTTAATAGCCGTCTATGACGGCCGGTTTAACCTTATAGACCCCTACATGCCAACTAGGTATTCTAAATACACAAGTTCACACACATAGTTTCTTGTCTTGTTGCAGTTCCTGTTGTCTTGTTGCAGTTTCATTTACTTGTCTCATTTATTCCGGTTTTACTCATAACCCTGTTTATAGCTTTTTAACTCTTAGTTATTGTTACTTCTTTTTGCATATTCTTAACATGATACTTAGTCAGTTCTTTTCTTACTTGTCATAAATATTTAGTTTAATCTTTGTTGTTTATTGTGTACTTTGCTCCTTTCCTGACTGGATCCGTTGTTTTAGGCGATGATGAGCACTGCCCCCACCTATTTATGGCCACTATGAGTTAGCAGGTAACACACATGAGGAGCCAGTTTCCCCCAGGAGGCTACTTCTGTGGATCAGTTAGCTGTAGCTGCTTTTTCTTTCCTTTTCAGCATATACTCGGGTTTGTCCCCGATTTATCTTCTGGCTTTGTATTAACTGTGGATTTGGTTGACACAGATTAAATATTATAAAATCTTAACATTCTTATTCCTGTGATTATTCTTGCCTGTTTATTATTGTGGATGAGATAGATATTTAGTGATCCCAGAAAATGACCCAGACAGCGTACTACCGTCGACACTGCGGCGTAGGCTGGACGTGCCCACGCACTCGTGCCCAAATATCCGGGTGCTGGTCGTAACACGTTTTTGTGGTGGCCCATGCAGGTCCAACGACTAAATTGTTCGGTTTCAACTTAGGGACCGAACAGACCTGCAATAAGATTGAAGATTTTAGGAAAAGCTCATCCACTTGATTGAATCGTTCTTGATATTCATGTCGGTTTCGAATCATTTTATTGACTTGCATCCTGCTTTGATTTCTATGCGCCTCTTATCGGTTATTTTGAATGCAGGGAAATGGACCCACCAGCCAGCAACGAGGCTCATGCAGAAACACCACAAGCCGTTGTGGTTACCCAAGAAGATAATGTGATGCCAGTCGTCCAAACATCACGAGGCAGTCAAGCAAGTCAGCCTGCCTCAATAATCCATCAAGATGGCGTTCCACCCTCGACACAGCCTATTCCACCGATGCCTTCCTTCCCTCCAGGACCGCCTATGGACGAACAGCAGATGTTCCGCATGTTCTACGTAATGATGCACGCCTATCAGAAGGTTCAACAAGAAGCTCAGCAAAACCAAGCAGAGAACTTCATCGACAGATTTAGCTCGGAGTCACGGAAGCCAAGCAGTTCAAATGCAATTACCTTCGACGAGGACGTTCCTACTGCAGCGCGACCTGTGGAGTGCACCACAAGGATCAAGTCCAACCAGAAGCGGCCGTATGCTTCAGCACCAGACCAAGCACAACAGGAAAGAGCTGCAAAGCGACCACAGATGAATCCAACTCAAGGACAGAACCAACAAGCTCCCACTTGTGGCTATTGTCGAAAACAAGGTCACATTTGGCAGGATTGTAGAAAGAGGCTAGGTACCTGTCTATACTGTGGATCAGCAGCACATCAAGTGAAGGACTGTCCTGCTGCTCAAAGACGCACCACTGCACAAAAAGTTTCAATTCAGGCCAGGCCCAGCAGCGCAGCAGAGGGCACCACCTCAAGAACACGGACAAGCTTACGCGATGACCATGGAGAACGTGCAGACTCTTAGAGTAACTAATGCGCGTAAGTGATTCGTAGTTACCATTTGCTAGTATTGTTTTAGCTTGTGCCTACTGGTTCGTGACCTCCGCCCCAACCTAGAAATTTTGAACTTGCTAATAACCTGGCATGCTTTTATATTTAATAACTGTAGAGATTATAGAATCTTTTGTTACTGAGCTTGTTGTAGGTTGTTTTGTGTGTTTAAATAATTTTGTACCTCCTTTCATCATCATCTAGCGCACCAAATTTTGATGTACTTGACTTATGCTGCTATTTTATAGCCTAGTTTTGCAAGCTTACTCTTTATCGAGCTTGTTCATGACAAGTGTATTATTGGGGAGGCCCACAATGATACATTTCAGAATCAGTGTATTACGGTCTGATCAACCATAGTGCGCTTGATTCGCCCTTCGAATTAATACTTTACGTGGATTGAGATATAGTTGTCTAGTATACTTGCCCTAGACATTTCTGAACATATCATATAGGTTACATAACTGTATTAATACGAGCATGTGAATAGGAATTACCGAGATAGGATTTAATCCACAATCGCTTGACAATTCCCACATGAATACTTTAAAACGCCTTGACCCCGATATTTCTTTTCTATCACCCCACCCTTGAACTCTTTATTATTGATCTTCGTTTTCCCTTATTTCGGAAAGACGAAATCTCGTGCCTGGTATAAGTTAGTACATAGATAGTACTAGATATGCCACATAGGCCGATCACATACTTGAGGATTAAACTTTCGTAATTGAGGACATATTATATGTGATATGATCGGCGTTGAAGTTCGAGGATTGAATGACATAGGTAAACATATTTAGGAATATTTTTCTTAAGGTATATAGTCTATTGTGATGAATGGGTAAACTCTAAGTTGGGTAGCAATGCATTTGTCAACTCGAGAGGAATATCATTCGGATTGTTACCGAGTAAGGTTAGATTGGAAGCAGCAAGCCATTCTAATTTAGAAAATTTAAAGGAGTGACTAAGAGGATTAGTGAATTGATATCGAGGACCCAATAGTTATACCTTAGGTACATGATTAATTTTTGAATAATGAAAGTAAAATTGTCAATTTGAAATTAGAGGATATATGATTCAACTTGAACATGGGTGGACTACATTTAAAATTGTTTTTAACTTGATAATTTGAATTAAGAATTAAAATTCGATGGTTGGACTATCTAGTTGGATTAGTGAGGAAGTGAATGGAATTTAAAGAGTTGAAGCATGCAATTGCAAATGGGAATACTGTTGGACCCGAATCACTTCTAGAGGAATTTATGATAATTAGAGGCAAGGTCATGTGCAAATCTTAAAAATGCTATATGGGCTTAATCTAAAATCTGCCTGTGGAAAATTTGAGGAAGTAAGAAGTGATAACCATATGTTAAATTTTTTATTAGAACAAGTAGTCGTCTTAACCTTGAAGTGATTGCAGTGGACATGATTCAGATTTAAATTATCGCAAGAAGATTACGATTGACATGCTTTATGTACATGAAGGATTATCAGGTTATGGCTTAATTTTAAATTTTGAGGACGAAATTTTATAAGTTGGGTAGGTTGTAAACCCCCAGATTTTGCAAGAATTTTAAATTGGAATTTTTCACAATTTTCTGGAATTTTCTGGGAATTTTTTGTAATTAAAATCATGGTTTTAAATTAATAAATAATTTTTAATTGGCAATAAATAATATTAAAATATTATGAAAATAATATTTTTGGGTGTAAAATGAAAAACTGGACTTAGGGTAATTTTTCTGGAATTTATCGGGCCCCGGACCTATTTTTAAATCTCCTAAAACTATTTATTTAATTAATTATTATTATTGATTTATTATTATTATTATTATTATTATTATTATTATTATTATTATTATTATTATTATTATTATTATTATTATTATTATTAATTTTATTCCAGCCCAGCCCAACCCGCGGCCCAAACCCAGTCCGGCCCAATGGCTTAACGGGTCGGGTCGGGTCCACCCGAACCCGACCCGCACCCGCGAACCCGTTTTCCCCTCTCCCCAGACCCGCACGCTGCCGCGATTTCCGCCGCCTCGCCCGGCCAGCGCCCGCCCGCGTCCTCCGGCGCCCCGCCCGCCACGCTCCGCTCCGCCTGGCCACCTCGCCGTAACCCCCGGACCGAGACCCCTCCTCCGCCTATATAATCCCGTGCAAACCCCTCTTCTCCGGCCACACCCCCCCGGAGCCCTAGTCTCCGCCACCTCCGATATTCGCCCCACGGCCATCGCCGCCCTGCCCTATCCCCCTCGCCGGCGCCGGCGCTCCGCCTCGCCTCCTTCCCGCAGTTGGCCGCCGCCCGTCGACGCCGCAGGCCGGAACTCCAGCAGCAGCAACGCAGCGGCTGCGCCGCCTCCGGCAGCCGCCAGCGTCCCCGCCGCTCCGGCGCTGCCGCCCGAGCCCCCGGCCGGCCTCCCCCTCCGCCGTGCCGCCCTGAGCCGCCGGAGCTCCGTCAGAATCCTAAACCCTAACCCTAGTTCTCTCTCTCGTGTCGGACACGTGTCGGACACGACACGGACACGAGAAACCCCGGTTTCTGAGCCCTGTTCAGGTACTCGTAACTTTTTGTTCGTAGCTCCATTTTTAATTCCGCAAATTGTGTTATGAAGCCTGTATGACCCTCTCGGTGTCCGGACAAACTGTTCGGGGCATCGCGTCCTGTGGTGATCGCACACCGCGATCCAAAAACAGGAAAAACCAAACCCTGTTTTACCCCAGATTTGAGTACGCCCCACCAAACGGGACGACTTGGTCGCGCGCAGTCTTTACAGATACGTGCGCAGCGTTGATACGGACGTGTGGGATTTCACGGAAGTCGATTCGGGTATGCGTGCACACCGGGATCAACGCGTATCCGCGGACATCGCCCCGTATCCGCCTTTTCTGCAATTCACCCTAACTTCTTGTACACTCGTCAGATCGAGACGAAACTTGCGCCATCGGACTCGTAGCGATACGCTGGTCCTGTGGGTCAAGTTTGGTTCGATTCTGAGGACGTTGACGTAATCGCGTGTCGTGGGCCCCACAAGCCCCGCTTGACGGGCAATTTTGTGTTCGGCTCATCGGAATCCAAATCTGGAAGTTCCGTTGGGTTCGTATCAGCGTTCCTGACCTGTTGACACTAAGTTTGGTGAATTTGGAGACCTTTGACCCAGACACGTTTTTCGGTGCAAAGTGGGCCCACCGGCGGACCCCGTTTTGACCCGAAACTGCCATTTTTGCCCTTGTCTCCAAATTGGACCCAAGGACAGGCATTTTTAGCTATTTGACATCTTCTGAGCGTGATGGTAATATTTATTTCAGCATCTGGACTCATCTCTGGAAATTTCCTCGAGGATAATTAATTGGATCCAAACATCAGGCAAGTACCTGCACTTCAAGTTTATTCTTTATATTGTGATAATTAATTCCTTGCTCTACTAGTACCATTGGATGTTTACACGTAGTGTTAGAATCTGGATTTCATGTCTTGAATACTGGATTTCATGTCTTGCTTTCGTGTCGGGTGGGAGAATACTGAAAGGCATGTAGTTTACCCTGACCCTTGCCATGATTAATAGCTGTTGGTACACGACTGTCCATCAGCCAGATCTCGATTATTCCTGTTTAATAGCCGTCTATGACGGCCGGTTTAACCTTATAGACCCCTACATGCCAACTAGGTATTCTAAATACACAAGTTCACACACATAGTTTCTTGTCTTGTTGCAGTTCCTGTTGTCTTGTTGCAGTTTCATTTACTTGTCTCATTTATTCCGGTTTTACTCATAACCCTATTTATAGCTTTTTAACTCTTAGTTATTGTTGCTTCTTTTTGCATATTCTCAACATGATACTTAGTCAGTTCTTTTCTTACTTGTCATAAATATTTAGTTTAATCTTTGTTGTGCATTGTGTACTTTGCTCCTTTCCTGACTGGATCCGTTGTTTTAGGCGATGATGAGCACTGCCCCCACCTATTTATGGCCACTATGAGTTAGCAGGTAACACACATGAGGAGCCAGTTTCCCCCAGGAGGCTACTTCTGTGGATCAGTTAGCTGTAGCTGCTTTTTCTTTCCTTTTCAGCATATACTCGGGTTTGTCCCCGATTTATCTTCTGGCTTTGTATTAACTGTGGATTTGGTTGACACAGATTAAATATTATAAAATCTTAACATTCTTATTCCTGTGATTATTCTTGCCTGTTTATTATTGTGGATGAGATAGATATTTAGTGATCCCAGAAAATGACCCAGACAGCGTACTACCGCCGACACTGCGGCGTAGGCTGGACGTGCCCACGCACTCGTGCCCAAATATCCGGGTGCGGGTCGTGACACCTTCTGTTTACAAACAAACTTGTACAATGTAATCCTATACGAGGATGTGGGAGTACAATTTATGTAATTTGGGTATAAATTGCTATAGGTGTCTGATCTGCGGTCGATCATTTTAGCCCTTGGACCACACGATGTTGAAGAAGTGCCGTGGAAAACAGGTAGCAGCTTCGAAGGTTGCAGAAGAGGTTGGACGCACGAGGCCAAGGTCGTCGATCCCTGCTCTTTGCCTGCTCTCCGGTCTCTCTCTCTCTCTCTCTCCTTGGACGATAATTCTCTCCTGGATGATAATTCTTTTTCTCTCTTTTTTCCTCTTTCTTCTCTTCCCCATTGATAGGGGTCTCTATTTATAGAGTTTTGGTGACAGTGACCACTCCGTCGGTGTAAAAACCGAGGAGTGGGAAGTACAACACCCTTTTACACAACGGTTAAAGTAACCAATGCCTGCGTATGGATGATCTTTTGAATGAGCGTATGACGCGGGTCCAACTAAGGGAACACAACGCGTACTATTGCTACGAAGATCACGGCGTAAGAGCCACGCAGGTAGGTATCCCGTGTATAGAAACGGTTGGCGTAGAAGCCAAATGACTGTCACCCTGGCACAGAGGCCAGATAGGCATAGAAGACGAATAGGCATAGAAGCCGGAGAGGCGTTGAAGCCGGATAGGCGTAGGAGCCGGATAGGCGTAGGAGCCGGACAGGCGTTGAGAGCCGAAGGGGCACAGATCTTGAATGGGCGTAGAAGCCACTACGTACCGTGCCCGAGTGCTGACGGGGACGTCTTAGCCGGAATCACGGCTTTCGAAGATGTAATCAAATCTTCTACAGAGATTTGCCATCATCCTGTGCATTAAATGCGAAGACGTGTTTCGAAGGTCTGCAGCCCTTCTGTGCATCCATTGCAGAGACGTGCCTTGACTGAACCTGTCACCGCTCCGTGCAATTAGACGTAGAGACGTGCCTCGAGCCCCGTAAGATGTGCAGCTTTTGACGTGGCAGGCAGTTTGTCTACTGCGGAGCGTAAACCGGCTTATGCCTGCCTGTGTAAAACAATGCAGCGTATCCCTCTGTGCGAAAAAGAGCGGTTTATGCTGAGGGGACGTCAGTAAACGACGGTTCGGTGGTATCTTAACCCAATCCTTTGCATTAAATGCAGGGATCCGCCATCATACTGTGGTGTGCGTCCCGAGGGGTCTGTGCCTGTTTCCAGCCGTCGTCTGGGTCGCCGTACAGCACTTTTTGTCAGGAGTCAGAGGCCAGGTTCACTGCGTGACTTGACAGGTTTATTTCGGGGAAGACGAAGCGTTCCTCGTACGCTATTTTAATGATGCTTTGAGAGCGGCTGAGTTTTTACGCCCTGGAGGCGATGGGGGGGTCCCGTCTACGCCGAAGCAGTTTTGGACGCACTGCACCCTTGAGCTCTTACGCCTGATGGCACTGAAGGCCTTTGTTTGCGCTGCTCTGTATCAATACGCCGCGTAGCTTTTGCCAGAGTATTTTTTATGCTTCTACAAGACCCCCTTCAAAGCTTTTAAAATCCTTTGGAATTTGAAACGCTTTAAATGAAGCATGAATGGCCTCTCGTGACTCGAAATATTTCTGAATGGAGCGTTGAAATGGTCGGTGCGGCCTTTATGGCCGATTTATTGGGGACCGCTGTGATCTCTTTTGCCTATAAAAAGGCGGGGGGTTAACCTGTTTCCCCATATTCCCATCACCATGCTAAAATGATCGCCGGAGTTCGTCGGGTCGATCGGAGGAAGGAGGAGATCATGTTCTTCCAGCATGTTGGGAGCCGAAAAAGACGGCGTCTTCGAGCAAGTGTCCACTGCAGCGATGGATCATGGAAGGATATCTTAGCCTCCCTTGCTCGGGATATTCAGCAACTTTGTATGGCGTTGCATCAGGGGAGAGGAAGGGCCGCTTTGGACCACACAGCTTGCAGACTGTTTATTTCTTCCTGAGACCCCTGCGGACGAGATTGGACAAACCGTAATCTGTCGTCCTGATTGGGTTGGGTTTAAGAAAACCCCAACCGGATCGGCCATAGCGAATGGAGGATCTTGTTGTTCATGACTGTGGTGGTCATGAACAGCCATGGAGGAAGAGGAAGATCTGAGCGCGATCTTCAGACGACGAGGGAGTCTTTTGTAGACGGAGTTTCACTCATATGTAATCATGAAAAGTAGAGAAAAACCCCTGTAGACAGGGTTTCCCTCATATGTAATCATGATTTTAATCTTCAATAAAGTCGTCCTTTCTTCATATGATCACTTGCCATACGTTACTGTGAAGTCTGAATGTGTGCAGCTTCGACACGTCTGATACTTTATGCGACCCTGTATAGAGAGTACTAGGTTCTGTCCTGTTCTTTACGTGCAGCGGATAGTGCATAGAGCGCTGCCTTAGCATTTTGAACACTTAGAACTGTCCTGTTGCTAGGGCTAAGGAACCGCGTAGAGTTCTGAACTGCTACTTCTGATGAGCAGAACTTTGTTCAGTCTTCGTCTTCAAGAATGATCTCTCGGAACTCCCTTGAAACAGGGTCGAGGATTCTGGCTGAGCTTTGTCATTTTTGACAGACGAGATGTTCAGACTGGAGTCCGGATGAACCTCCAATTTTGGGACCCGAAAAGAGTAATTTCTTAATGGTTGTACTCTGTCCGTTTCGGGTACTTGGGGTCAAGAACGAGTATCTTCTGTGTGAACTCTTTGCACTTGGCCGGGTCGGGGACTGTTTTGGATAAGCGAAAAGTCGCGGAGTGCGAAATCCTCAGCCTGTAGCGTCTGGGCGTAAAACACCGTTGAGCGCGAAGTCGTAGACTTGTGGTTCCTGAGCGTGAAGTCGTAGGTTTGTCGCCTCTCGAGCGTAAAAGCTACCGAGCACAAAGGCATCCGGGCGAGAAAAACCATAGACTTATAGCTGCTTGAACGTAAAGCCGTAGAATCGTTGCTGTTGAGTGTAGAAAGCTCCTTTAGCGTAGGACTTGTGGATCTGTAGCTCCTGAAAAGAGAATTTCTTCGAGCGTGAAGTTCTGCGGATCTGTTGCTTCTGAGCGTAAACTGAGCGCCACCGAGCGTGAGATCATCGATTTGGTATCTGCTGAGCGTAAAGCCGTAGGTTTGTCGCCTCTCGAGCGTAAAAGCTACCGAGCACAAAGGCATCCGGGCGAGAAAAACCATAGACTTGTAGCTTGCGAGCGTAAAATCGTAGATCTGTTGCTGTCGAGCGTAGAAAGCTCCTTTAGCGTAGAACTGCTGAACTGCCTTGCGCGAAGAATTTTTTGAATTCGCTGACTGTCTGTCTTTTGAGGATAGTGGTTTGACGTAGCACCCAATCATATCCGACTATTAATGCGAGACTTGGTTAGGGTCTCGAGGAGTCCGTCCGAGGATTCGAGGAGTCGATCCGGACTCTATATATATCCCAAGCTTTGGAGAGAAAAAACTTTTCATCCGTCTTCTGCGAACGAGAGTTCTTGATTGTTCGAGCTTTTCTTCTTCATTCCTTCTCTGAGTACTTCGAGCTTTCAGAAATGGCGACGAAACAAACCTCCTCCGCTAAGGGAAAGAGCATAGGTTCTTCTTTTCCTCCCACTGCCCCAGCGAGGGAGTCTTCGGTCGGGCAAGGTGGACTTCCTTTCGGAAGTATCCCGCCGACGGGCAGCGCACCCGGTCTGAGAGGTAGATCCTTTGGGGTGACAAGAATAACGAAAATCCTTCGCACACGTTGAACGTGACCGCGCTAGGTCGCCTTCTGTGCTGATAGCCTCTTGATGCACGGAGGCGTTTTCATCTTTTACGCCCACATTTCTCGTGTGCTAGCGTAAAGGCGCCATATTTTCGTAGTTCCGAGCGTAAAAAGCTCTGGCTACCGAAAACTGGCGTATGTCGTAAAATAAGCATTTTACGTTTGCGGAGGGGACTCCCGGCGTATAATAACCGAATTCGCACAATCCTGGCGTAGAGCACAGTTTATCGTTTCTTTGGTTTTGTATGTTTGTGCAAGATTTTTGTAATGACATACTTTCTTTGCACCTTTGTAGTTAACCTGGGTGAGTCTCCGCTGACCGAGGTGATGGGTTCCTCCGCCGGGATGCTGCACTCGAACTACCTGGAGGACTTGTCCCACGTGGGATTTCCCCTCTCCGGATCCCAGTATCCTGAGGGAAGGAGATTTTTGTTGGCGGCTCAGGGCGAGCGGGCACTGCTGAGTATGATCAATGGGGAGCCCCTGACGTATGTAGACGGAGAGCGGTACGTAAAGCCGGCTTTCCTTTTCGGGGACATGATCGACAAGCGGTCCCAGACGAAGCCTAAGAGGAAACCTTGGGTCTTTGCTGTAGAGAGCTTGGTTCTGTACCTGCCGACGATGCCGAGGGATTATCCCATCTCGGCTTTCTTCCATGCCACTCATCCCAGAAAGATGTCGTGGACGTTGACTCCCGACCTTCATGGCAAGCCGGGGAAGATCTTTCATCAGAAAGGAGCTGACCAGGGATCGTTTGTCAGTCGTCCTTCTGGTCCTGTGACGTTGTTCCGGGGATTATACCCGGGTGGCGTCCCGAGCGAAGACAGCTCTGTGATCCAGCCGGTCCAACTGTCGACTTTCTGCAACAGCTTCATGGGACGAGGTGGGGTGTACCCCAAGGAGAATCCTCGGTGTAATGGGTGGGTCACCCCAGCAAACCTCCGATGGACCAGCCTAGTTAACTGGGCCTTGAAGCGCTTTCGGCAAGAGCTAGAGGGCATTGGGCTGTATGCCGCTGTGAGCGCGACGAGCGTCGGGTTGCCTCCCAACCCTAATTTGTTCTTGGCACTGATGGAGCGATACGTTTCGCTTACTGGGACCTTTGCCACTCCACTGGGGGAGTTGGGATTGGCCCTTCATGAGATGGCGGTTGTCTCGAGGCTGCCGATGGGGGATACCCCGTATGAAGAGTATGTTCCCACCAACCGGGAGTTGGGGGACTCGGACCCTCGGGTGGCGGATGTGTATCAGGAGCTGATGTGCCAATATCTCGCCTGCACCGCTTTTTACAACGAGCCCTCTGGTTTGGCCCACACTACCAAGTGGATGTCCTACCTTTTCTTCCATCGAGCTAGAGCTGCCAGGTTGGAGAAAGTTTCGGGGGGCAAGAATGAGTCCGTGAACTGTTTGGGCGTGCTTAGTGCCCAGGTCGTGGATGGCCTTATGGAGGAGGCCAAAGCTTCGGACCAGATCCTCGTTGAGAGGGTAGAAAAGTACCCCGCAGGTACTACGGCCCGTAGTTACCTGAGGCGCTGTCACGGGTCTCTATCCAAGGAAGCCCAGCTGGCTGGTTTCCTCTCGTTATGGCTGCGTCGAGTAGTAGTGCCCGGTACTGCGTCCGCGGACCGCATTCACCGGAACATCTTGTGGCCGGCAGTGCGCCTGGTGTTCGGGGCAAGACTGGGCTTGCTTCCTGCCATGGTGTGCCGTATACAGGCGGGCTTGAGAGCTTTGACCGATGGGTTGCTTGCTGATGAAGCCCGGCGTGAGAGTTTTCCCAGGGTGGAATTACCATACCTGTATCTGATGGGTTGGTTAATTCTCCACAATCCCCGGGTGATGTCTCCTGGCTCTGGTAGCAGCTCAGGAGAAAATTTCTTGTTGAACTACAAGGATTCTCCCTGGAACGTGGATACCGTTCTAGATTGTCGGCTGGCATTGAACCTCAGCCATGGCTGGAAGCTCCTCTGTACTCTCCCTCCCGTAGATCGCCATCACTTAGGGATGAGGCTTGAGGACTCGGGTAGAGAGAAGACCGATCTTTCTCCGGAGGCTTTTAATTGGCTGGTCTGCATTAGACCCTCCCATCTCCTGTACAGGAGTGAAGACCATTGCTTCTTCGAGCCTTATTTGCCTAGTCGGTTCGCCAGGCAATTTGGGTACGGCCAGCTGCACGTGGGCAATGCCGTCACCAGCTTCAGGTCCAGAGGCGGGCTCATTGATGGAGCCAGAGGATGGCGGTATTTCACCACGGGTTGCACTGGAGCAGCCTTCGTCGTGCCGGATGTCACCCCCTCTACGGAGCTGCGCATCCTTCATTCTTACGCCCAGTTTTACGTGGCGATCAACACCTTCCACCGCAATTTCGACATACGCGAAAGTCTTAGGGTGTCCTCTCCCATTGCCGGGGGAGGAGTTGAAGTTCCCTCGGTTTCTCCCGATGAGGGTGAGGAGTTTGATACCCCGAATGAACCCCTGGAGTCGATGTCGGGGTGTGAAGTGCCTCCGCCTGCGGGGGCTTTGGTAGTTCCTCAGAAGCGAAGGGCGCCTGCTCCTAAGGAGGCTTCTGTTCGTAAGAGGAGGAAGGAGACAGTTGCTCGTCCTTTCCGCATTCTTGGTGTTGAAGCTACCGGGAGTGGGCCTACATCTCCCTATGTCGGGGATGAGTCTTTGGCTGGAGGTTCCTCGCCTTTTAGAGAGGGACCCTCTATGGTTTCGGTTGGCGGCGCCGGAGGATCTTCGCTAGGGGTCGCTGCTGTGGCTACTGCTCCGGGTAGTGGAACGAGATCGCCTAGGTGGCCATGGCAGATGGGAGGATCCTTCCCTGGACCCGCAACGAATAAAGCTCCTACTGTGCCTAGCGAGATTCCAGTTGACGAACCTCGACCGCGTCTTGGTGGAGACTTGGAGGAATTTCGGGCGATGTCAGTTGGTCCACCTCCTTCCCCAGGTATGATAGTTCGCATTGCGTCCTTAGAGCGAGGTTTAGCTGCCTCGGCTGCAGATGCGCCATATATACCATTGGCCCCGGGTAAATGTCATTTTCATGTCTCCTTTTAGAAAGGTTATCGTTGTACTGATGTCGACTTTCGGGTTCTTTCTTCTCAGGGGATGGAGCCCACGGGGAGTGTAGCATTGAGCCGCCTTCCAGCTCTGCTCCGGCCCCTGGTGGTGATACGGAGGCACCTGATCCTGAGGAGGAAACACCTTCGGGGGCTAGCTCGCCCGGAGTGGTTTCGTCGCTTCGAGAGGAGGATGAGCCTGTCACCATGACCTTGCCTTCGGTCGCACCAACCGTCGAGGCGGCAGCAGTGGCTACCTCGTCTGCAATCGTCTCTGGTGGGGGACTCGCTGATATCGCGATCTCTCCTGGCGTTCAGTCGGGCTTAGTTGCGCTGACTGAGCAACATACCAGCCTCTTTTACACCGGTTTGGGAGCGATGATATCAATGGTGTTGGCGAAGAGTCTGGATTTCGAGCGCCTGAAGAGAACTGCCCAGTTCTCGATCGGGGTTGTCAGGGAGTTTGGCGATTCCGGGGGAGCCGATGCCCTGGAGGCGATGGTTAATGGTTTAGAACAACCCATTAACGAGTATTTGCGGTTGGCTCAGGGCAGTCTTGATGCTGAGGCCCAGACCAGATACGGTCTTATGACTGCGCATCTTGCCAAACGGATGGAAGACCTGAAGGAACTCCTTCGAACTCGCCAGTTGGAGGCGATTCAGAGGAAAGCCGTCGTGGATGAGATCCTCGCCCTCCAGACAACGTGCCAATCCGAGCACGAGGGGAATGTAGCGAGGATTCACAGGTTGAGGGAGAAACTCGCTCAGGCAGAAGAGTGGACTTTCCAGTCGTTGGCAGGCTTGGATGTGGTGGCCGGTCGACTGAGCACAGCGCGGCGGGATCTGGATCGCGCGGAAGGTGCCTGTGCGGGCGTGCGTCGGACGATAGCCGAGCTGTCCCATTCGAGTGACAACGAGGCACTGCTGGAGCGGGCCCGTGCTGATGCTCTGGCCATTAGGGACGAGAGGATGGCCGTGCTAGCGCGGCAGATCCGTGACATGACTGCTCCGCCGCAATGATGTACTCTCTTTTTTTTTTGCTTTCCCAGATATAATTTTGTTCTTTCTTGGGAATAAAAAGAGACTTTTTCCTAACTTTGGACCCATCATTTCGGAATGTAAATGACAGGTTAGGGCGAGAGTGGTATCAGAGGTAGTATGGACGTGATAAACTCTCGGTAAACTTCAGCAGGGCACGTCTATCCAGAGGTCATACGGACATGATAGAACGTGCTTTGGCCAAGTTTTTGTAGGTAAAGTACTATCAGAGGTGAGATAGACGTGATAGTCTTTACTAGAGTTTACAGCTCAGAGGTAATATGGACATAGCTATTTTGTGGGCCTATTACTTGTTGCGCACCTAGGTGCAAGTAAATAGGTTTGAGGACAAGTCCTGCTAGAGGTAATATGGACGTAGCAGATTTTGTGGACCTAACACCACTGGCGTACTTAGATTTAGTACGGGTGTTAGTTGAAGTGACGATCGATATCAGAGGTGATAATCGATGGTCAGAATCTTGGAAAGCCTGTTCAGAGGTGATATGGACATGGCAGATTCTCCAAGGAAATACAGTTCAGAGGTGATATGGACATGACTGATTTGTGGGCCTATTGCTTTTTGCGCACCTAGGTGCAAGTAATAGGTTTGAGGACAAGCCCTGCTAGAGGTAATATGGACGTAGCAGATTTTGTGGACCTAACACCACTGGCGTACTTAGATTTAGTACGGGTGTTAGTTGAAGTGACGATCGATATCAGAGGCGATAATCGATGGTCAGAATCTTGGAAAGCCTGTTTAGAGGTGATATGGACATGGCAGATTCTCCAAGGAAATACAGTTCAGAAGTGATATGGACATGACTGATTTGTGGGCCTATACTAGTTTCTTCTTTGAAGTAGTTTCGTCGAATTACGAGAATCTCGCCGTATTCCTCCTGAGTGGAGGAGATTAGGTGTAGTACTTCTTCAGGAATTTGCCGTTGATAGGAGCCATTAATAGGTCTCCATTGGGCTGGGCTAGTCTGTAGGCTCCGTTCGAGAATGTTGTCTCAATCACATAAGGGTCTTCCCACTTGGGCTAGAATTTGCCTTTACTCCTGTGAGTAAGAATCATCGGCCTTCTTACGGCTAAAACTAGCTCGCCGACTTTGAACACCCTTTCCTTTACTTTACGATTAAAAGCTCTGGAAATGCGTGCTTGGTAGAGCGTGATGCGCTGTTGAGCTTGGAGGCGTTTCTCGTCTAATCCTTCTAGCTCCTGAAGCCTTAATAGGTCATTCTTTTCTTGAGTCATCTCGTTAGCCACGGCTATCCTGAGCGACGGGATCTGGATTTCAATGGGGAGAACTGTCTCGCTCCCGTATACCAGTGAGAATGGGGTACAGTCTGTCGGCGTTCGTACCGTTGTGCGGTATGCCCAGAGATATTCGCCCAGCTTTTCGTTCCAATCTCTTTTGTTTGAAGAGACAAACTTCTTCAAGAGTTTGATAATGGTTTTGTTGAAAGCTTCCGCCAAACCATTAGCAGCTGGATAGTATGCCGTAGAGGCGATATTGTGTATTCGATTTTTATCGCAAAATCGATGAAACGCTTGGCTGATGAACTGGGGCCCGTTGTCATGGATTATCCTTCGGGGGACCCCGAAGCGATAAATGACGTGATGCTTGATGAAGCTGATCACATTAGACGCATTTACCTCAGCAAGAGGGATTGCCTCTGCCCATTTGGAGAAGTAGTCCGTGATGGCCAGTATGAACTGGTGACCTCGGAAAGAAGACGGGTGAATGGGACCAATGACGTCCATACCCCATGCTTCGAAAGGCCAGGATGCAACTGTAGGATGCAGATGCTCAGATGGTCGGCACGCCACGGGTTCCTCGTTGGGGGACTTGAGCTGGGTTAGGCACACATTCGCTTGCATCAACGCTTCGCTCAGGGCTAGACGAGTGTCTTGGGAGAGCCTGAGTAGCTCGAAGATGGACAACCTGGCTGGCGTATTGGCCAGTTGGGCCAGGATGTCGAAGTTGTACGGTTTCTCTAAACCTTTGTTTGGAATATTCTTCACAGGTACATCGAAGCGTACTTCCTTTTGTTTTTCCTTGTCCGCTGGAGTTGGTCTTGAAGGACCGGTCTCTGGTGTGGCGGGCTCGGGTCCCGAAGGCTTGGTGGCTGGGGCGTCTTCCGGGCTCGTGCCGTAGTCCTTGAGGTAGGCTTTTCCTGATCGGGTTGCTGTAGCCAACACCTCGTCTTCTTCTGGAGTTACAACCATATGGCATAGTTTGCATTTGGAGTTCTTTCTAGACTTAGCTCTGATAGCATCAGTCTCTTCCCCGATTTCTGACACCAGGTCGGGATGAACCCACATAATCTCGCCTTGCCGGGTGGTTAGGGGTACCAAGTTGCGATTTTGATCCCGAGCTGGAGGGAGATTGATGATGTTCATCATTGCTCGAAAAATAGGCGTGACACCATCCAGGATCGTTCGGGGAGGCAGACTGCCAAACTGGAGAGAGATCATGTTGGCCGTGACCGTCTTTTCGGTGTTGTGCAGGGTGATCGCCTTAGCATCGATTAACCCCTGGATCTTCCTTTTCAGTACGTAACACGCCTTTGTTGGGTGGTGTACGTATCGGTGGAAGACACAGTATTTGGGGTCGTTAGTATTGCCAAGTTCCTGGGGCCGCCACAGCTCTGGAAGGGTGATCTTGCCACTCTTGACGAGACACTCGAATATGCTCGGGACGTCGTCGTCGTCGAAGGAGTAGACTTCAACGGGTCTGGAAGTCCCGGGTTTTGCTTGCGCAGTTGCCGCAATCTTTGGTCTGGCCGTATTAATTGCCAGGGCTTCTTTCCCTTTGAGACCACGAGGGTGGTCGCTGCTAGGAGATGGCCTCTTGCCTCTGTCGGAGGCGGAGATCATGATGCCATTG
Source organism: Iris macrosiphon (assembly GCA_036927795.1). NCBI lineage: Eukaryota > Viridiplantae > Streptophyta > Magnoliopsida > Asparagales > Iridaceae > Iris > Iris macrosiphon. Next base: position 181,308,276 of record JAYESA010000003.1, on the reverse strand, counting down.
TCGTGCGCCTTGCGACTATTGTCTTCGGCTGCTACCGCCGAGATGATGAACGAGGGCCAATCATGGAACTGATATGGTCCTGTGAACACCGAGACCACGGGAAGGAGGTTCTTCCTGCAAATGTCCACCAATGCAGAGTCGGGAACTCCTGGAGGCATTTGTAAGGTGGCTTGACGAAAACGTTCGATGAAGATGCGAACGTCTTCCTTTTCCTTTTGCTTGACTTCGATGAGAGAGGACATAGACATGTCCATTCCTCCCTCGTAGAACCGTGTGAAGAATAAAGTTCTGAAGTCTTCGAAGGAAGTGATGCAGTTATCCGCCAAGCTGCGGTACCACTGATAGGCTACTCCTGAGAGGCAACCTTTGAACACCCGAGTAAGGAGGGCGTCGTTCCCTTGTAGCAACACCGTCATCATGCTGAAATAATTCATGTACTGGCTCGGCGATGTTTTTCCCTCGAACAGGGCCATGGTCTGTGGTTTGTACCTTGGCGGGAAAGGGACTTCCTCCCAGATAGCTGGGTAGGGCTGGTTGATTCCCAGTTTCTTGAGCTGATCCTTGTGTTTCAAGGCGTCAAACTGGGCCTTCAACTCCCGGACTGCCTGCATCGGATTTTCAGCCGGAAGCGGGGCCATAGAGTGGTGCGGAGTTGGTTGTATCGTAACCCCAGCGGGAGGTAAGGCACTCTCTGAGTGAGGAAGCGGAGAAACTTCTGACTCTTGATCCAGCGCGGGCTCTTGGCTCGGGTGGGATGGTGGTAAGTCCACCCCCACACGTATCTGAGTTGGCGGGACCGACGCTTGAGCCAGGGTAGCTGCGTGCTGAGTTAGCATCATCTGGTGCATGTTTTCTATCATGGATTGTATTTGTTGCAGAGATGTTTCCAGCGTGGTGAGGCGTTGTTCCGCGTCTCCTGACGGTGAAGCTTTCTCGCGTTCATCTTCAACGGCGTAGGCTCCCATCTCCCTGGGCGTCATTGAAGGATTAGTATAGGTCGCTGTAGAAGTCGACTCTACACTTTCTGCTTCTGATTCTTGGTGACCCCCAGCGTCAGAATCGGAAGAGGATGGAGCCGGCTGTCGTGACTTCGCGCGAGTGTTCTGGAATACTCCGGCTTCAGTGTCACTGAACCTCCTTCGGCCCGGGGGCTTGGAGGGATGACGTCTTGAACTCGACCCTCCTCTACGCAGGTGTGAGGCCATGTTTACAGGCGCATGCGCGGGTTCCTCTCCCTGGAAAGACAGAGAGTAGCCCAATCGGTCGAAGACCGATCGTTTTGTTTTGGGACAGTAGCAATTAATCACAACCTTGTGGCTATTACAATGATGCTCACTAGGAGGCGTAATAGACATGTTGGGAGGTCCCCTCTCTTTACGCTTTTGGACTAGACATTTGCGTAGGTCAGGAGGAGTTGCCGGAGAGGCCCTTAGTCGGCCATTGGTTTCTCGCGTGATCCGGAGGGTAGGCATTCTGTTCCTTCGCTGGCGTGAAGGCCGAGAGGTTAAGTAGCCTGCCGCTTACTTTCCTTCGCGGAGATCACAGCGCTCATCTGGTTTATCGTAGAGTTCAGATGATGTCTTGCGCGTGGAGCGAGATCTGTTCTTCTGTCTTGGTGCCGAGGCACCATCAGAAGTTCTGTCTGTACCGCGCGGAGCGGGAGACAGATTTCAACGCGTAAAGCGCAGTGAAGGCTTCTGGGTTAGCGCTGAGGCTTCGCCCGAATTTTTGTCTTTACCGCGCGTAGCGGGAGACTGTTTCCTACGCGTAAAGCGCAGTGGATTCTTCGGGGTTAGCGCTAAGGCTTGGCCCGAAGTTTTGTCTGTACCGCGCGTAGCGGGAGACTGAATTTTACGTGCGGGGAACGGAGGGAGCGTCGCTACAACCTCGTTGGCCGAAGAGATCGGAGAGATCGGAGAGATCGGAGAGTCCGGAGAGATCGGAGAGTCCACAGGAATAGTAGAGGATGTCTTGGGCATCCACACATTGCGCAGCTTCCTGTTGTCCTGGACGGGGAGAAGGCGAGAGCTACCCCCGGCTCGAAGCATGTCTTCGTAGGCTGACTGGTCGAAATGAACGACCAGCGTCTTCTTCACGGTTCCCACGGATACCGTATCGTGTTGAGCAATTACTTCCTCGTCAGAAGAGAAAGATGTCCCCAGCAGAGTCGCCATCTTGTTTGTGGTATTAAACGAAAGGAATGAAATTGTATTTCAATGACGGGGTTTATGCGAAACCCGCGCCCTTCTGTTTACAAACAAACTTGTACAATGTAATCCTATACGAGGATGTGGGAGTACAATTTATTTAATCTGGGTATAAATTGCTATAGGTGTCTGATCTGCGGTCGATCACTTTAGCCCTTGGACCACACGATGTTGAAGAAGTGCCGTGGAAGACAGGTAGCAGCTTCGAAGATTGCAGAAGAGGTTGGACGCACGAGGCCAAGGTCATCGATCCCTGCTCTTTGCCTGCTTTCCGGGCTCTCTCTCTCTCTCTCCTTGGACGATAATTCTCTCCTGGATGATAATTCTTTTTCTCTCTTTTTTTCTCTTTCTTCTCTTCCCCATTGATAGGGGTCTCTATTTATAGAGTTTTGGTGACAGTGACCACTCCGTCGGTGTAAAAACCGAGGAGTGGGAAGTACAACACCCTTTTACACAACGGTTAAAGTAACCAATGCCTGCGTATGGATGATCTTTTGAATGAGCGTATGACGCGGGTCCAACTAAGGGAACACAACGCGTACTATTGCTACGAAGATCACGGCGTAAGAGCCACGCAGGTAGGTATCCCGTGTGTAGAAACGGTTGGCGTAGAAGCCAAATGACTGTCACCCTGGCACAGAGGCTAGATAGGCATAGAAGCCGAATAGGCATAGAAGCCGGAGAGGCGTTGAAGCCGGATAGGCGTAGGAGCCGGAGAGGCGTTGAAGCCGGATAGGCGTAGGAGCCGGACAGGCGTTGAGAGCCGAAGGGGCACAGGTCTTGAATGGGCGTAGAAGCCGCTGCGTACCGTGCCCGAGTGCTGAGGGGGACGTCTTAGCCGGAATTACGGTTTTCGAAGATGTAATCAAATCTTCTACAGAGATTTGCCATCATCCTGTGCATTAAATACGAAGACGTATTTTGAAGGTCTGCAGCCCTTCTGTGCATCCGTTGCAGAGACGTGCCTTGACTGAACCTGTCATCGCTCCGTGCAATTAGACGTAGAGACGTGCCTCGAGCCCCGTACGATGTGCAGCTTTTGACGTGGCAGGCGGTTTGTCTACTGCGGAGCGTAAACCGGCTTATGCCTACCTGTGTAAAATAATACAGCGTATCCCTCTGTGCGAAAAAGAGCGGTTTATGCTGAGGGGACGTCAGTAAACGACGGTTCGGGGGTATCTTAACCCAATCCTCTGCATTAAATGCAGGGATCCGCCATCATACTGTGGTGTGCGTCCCGAGGGGTCTGTGCCTGTTTCCAGCCGTCGTCTGGGTCACCGTGCAGCACTTTTTGTCAGGAGTCAGAGGCCAGGTTCACTGCGTGACTTGACAGGTTCATTTCGGGGAAGACGAAGCGTTCCTCGTACGCTATTTTAATGATGCTTTGAGAGCGGCTGAGTTTTTACGCCCTGGAGGCGATGGGGGGGGTCCCGTCTACGCCGAAGCGGTTTTGGACGCGCTGCATCCTTGAGCTCTTACGCCTGATGGCACTGAAGGCCTTTGTTTGCGCTGCTCTGTATCAATACGCCGCGTAGCTTTTGCCAGCGTATTTTTCATGCTTCTACAAGTAGTTCTTATTGGGGCATTTTTAGTATGTGTGTATTAGCCCATTCTTGGGTCTTTGATGTACTTATTTTATACTTTTTACTACATTATTTGAATGAGACGGATGTGACATTATTTTAGATTCATGTATTTCTTTGTTGGGACATTCATGATTGTTTCGATATTTGTCACGCCCCAATCTCCCGCAAGCTCGATAGTCCCCGCTGAACGTGAATCACCACGTTTACAGCTCTCCCGCAGGACCATCGTTCTCATCGAGACGTGATGCCGTACGAGCCTGGAGTTGCGCTCATACAAGGCGATGTTGTCAAACACCAAATGTTATCATTGAAACAACCAAATTGCAGCGGAAGTCAAGTATTGTGTACCAAGCACACAATCAGAGTAATACACAGCGAAGCTCACGATAGGGTCAAATAAAATGCCTCATCGAAGACAAGGCCACGAAGGCGATGCCACGAAGGCGATGAAATACTCTTGCTCTTTTCTCTAGCCCACAAAGGTACTTACAGTTCATACATCATGTCCCGTATATCCAAGCAGCGCCACTACGCCTGCGTACCTGAAATATTGCCCACAAACGTGGGTCAGTACACAACCGTACTGGTGAGCGGGGTAACCCACTCACCTAAGCCGACACTAAGTAAAAAAATAGTGAATGCAAACAGTTATATGGTGATCTTTCTAGTTGAATCCTAGATTTATTTCATGGCATAGGGATGACATATTAAGGAAAGCTGTAAAGCAGTTTAAGCATGCAAGCACTCAACTCAAACCAAACGACAAGCAAATATATAAGCAACTCGAGGGAAACTAGCATGCAAACCGTCCTGCTCAAGTCCAAGCAACACGATAACATGTCGAACCATCAACCAAGCCTCAATATCCATCCTCAACCAACACTTACAATCCAAATCTCACAGTGCACACTCTTGCCGAGGCAAGGTAGCCCCGCCTACACGAAAGCCAAACCAACAAAAGAAAAGCAAGCCAACACTATACTATATGAAGTCACTGGCCAAGCCATAAAGGACTTTGATCGGACTGATCAAATGTGGTTCTCCTCGAAACAGCGCTAAGTAGCTAACCCACCTGGATCGATTCCAACCGCTGGCACCGCGCCCAAGACGCGTTACCCAATTGTCTCCTCCATGGCCGAACGATCCCGGTGCCCCGGAGTACCCGTTCGAGGAGACCAAACCCTGTGCAATACAGGTTGTCCGTGACATGCAGACACCAAGTAGGTATGACGAGAGGATCGAACATTCTCGCCCCACCAAGCGATCCTAGACTCGTTCCGCCAATAATCCAACCAACACATCCATAACCATTCTTCCAACATATAGCCCAAGGCACCATTCACAAGTTATTCCCATAGGCACAATGCCTCTTCTCAACACAGTATTTCCAATGGTGCAACACCCATGCTCAAAGCTAACTCATGGCACAATGCCGTTTCAGTGGCACAATGCCCCATTCGTGGCACGATGCCCCATCAAGCGGCACAACACCCTCGCCGATGCAGTTGTTCGGTTTTGAACCATAACTGCTCGCTTTGCAAGACAAAACGACCAAGTGATACCCGTGCACGGATGCACGCTCGCTCGCCCAAATCTCAATGTTCCCAATCTCTCAATGCATCATTCCAACTGTCCAAGCATAATCCCAATTATCCAACCAACTGCCTCAAATGTAATATTCCAACTCTAGCTCCAACTATCCAACGCACAAACCAAATCAAGCCACAATCCTACCAAGCCAATGGCATACACTCTATGCACACCTCAGGGTAGTGATTCCCAATGTTTCAGCCCAAGTGTTCAAGCCATTTACGTGTTTTCCATATTATTAGGCATGAAGGAGTAGAGGAGAAGGGAAATAGCCCACTCACAATGATTGATCCCGTTAGGCATCCTGTCCTGCCGATACGGCCAATCCCTTGAACCCGTGGTCCGATGCAAGCGCGATCTACTCAACTGGTATGACCGTGCGAGCAGGCCGTGCTCTACAAATCATCCGACCGATCGGACTAAGGAAGATGGCATTATCATTCCAACTCAGCTATCTCAGTACTGCTCTGAACGAATACCTAATTTTCATCGAACCCGCTAGCCATCTGCACATGAAAAAACTCAATCAATACTTATTTCCAAAATCCAACAAATCAAATGGAACCAGCATTTGTTTCATTCAATCCGACTCAGCGTAACGCACCGTACGGTTGCGGGGCGTTACATAATATACCACTTAGAATCAGGTTCGTCCACGAACCGTGCTGGTACTCATTCCTATCACATGCCACAATCCAATTCCAGGGATCTGCTCTATGCAACTCACATTATCCTGATCCAGACTCAGCATCTCGCTCTGTTGAATGCTCGTACAAATTCTATATTCCCGCATCCTCCTTGCAGCTCAATACGAATTCTTCGTATCGCTTAGTTTTGGATCGATACACATATTTAAGGCGTCCCTAAAATATATGTATTTCAGCCGAGCTTTGCGATAGCAAATTTGAACAAGTTACAATGGTATCTTTATGTCCGAGGCATCCATTAGCTTCACTCCCAAATCGAACCAATCCTGATTTCCATTCCAACATGTTCGCTTGAGCACTATTCTCAATATGATGATTTTTTTCACCGACTCAATCAGTTCTTGTTCCAACTCAATCCGAATCTGCACTAGCAACATCTCCAAATATATCTCATGTACCGAACGATCAACTCAACTGATACTACCCCAGCTAGGCAACTTACCCAAATATCAAACTTTGGTTAGATCAGCTCAACCAAACATCTCTTCCATCAAATCTCAATACCTCGGTGGGTGAACATCTATATTGAGGTTCGTGTGATCCACGAAGATCTCGCCGCCACGCCAAAGGGATAATGTTGCCACGATTTCAACGTGGACACACTCGCCACAATTTTTAGGTTGCGCATGGAATAGTTCTTCGCGCTGCTTCCACTGCCTCGAAGCATAGAATATCACCTTCGCCTTCCGAATGAGCACGCTTCCCAGACTAAGTTCCGATGCATCTTGTAAATCTGAGGCACATCTGTCCCTTCCAGTATTCGCAAAGATTTGATTTGAATGAGCCGCCACAGTCGTCCATTCATATAAATGCTATTCCCTTCCAGAGCACGATGAGTCAGAGGCGATGCCATCTACAAAAATCTGTGACTCTGAATCTCATCAGTTGACTTAGGCCAATCCCACCATCGCTTCGATCTTTCGGCTGCATCTTCAGCTGAAGGCTATCCCAAGGATCTCTCAAATCCAACTCTCAGTCAATAAGCCAAATCACATTGCTCACATCTGCCCTCGACGCATTCCCAAATACGCCGCCTCAAGGGTCGTTCTATGGGTCAACCATATTCAATCTCTGATCTGCGGGCAAGTCACTAGGGTCAGCTGTCCCGAAGCTACGCTCGATAATTGTAATCATCATGATGGACAGTTACTATGAACCATGCTATATCTCATCTGCAAATCCGAATCAAAATCCAACCATTCCATCCGAGCGAACTTCCGAATCCGAGAACTCATGCACTACCTCTGCTGATCTGTCAACCAATGCCGCTTAACCACCTAGAGTCTTGCTATCTATCCGAGCCACAATTCAAGAACTGTGCTCGTTTGAAACCGTCTTCCATCAATCCGCCGTTATGCCCTGAATCCATCAAATTTTCTGAACTGCCATGTTCGTCTTCTCGCACTACCACTGCAATGATTTCCGAAACTCAAGACTTGCTCCAATTCTTATCCCCTTGCCGTATTCTACAATGCACGTCCAACTTGCTCAAACCGCATAGTGATTTGCTCCGACGTTGCTCCCAAGTTTAGCTATCTTCAAAAGTCTGTCCGCCACAAATTCTTGCCTTTAGTTGTTGCCTCAATCCGTCCACGTCTTCCGGAGAATCCGTCTACCATTGTTGCACTAGCTTGCCCAAAATTCTACTTCCGCTAAACCTGAGTCAACTTCTCGAGCAGCAATATCCAAAATCCTTCCAGACCGTTCAAGTCCATCGCATTGTCCCTCCAAACCAAGATCGTGTTTCATTGCTCAACCAACATCTCAAATGTGTTGCCCAAAATCGTAGTCCGTGCTCGCTATCATTCGATTCACCCATTGCTCGTTCAAGCGCATCCCAGTTGTTCGTTCCGATCTTGTCCATCACTTAAGCCCAACGATGCTTTCATTTGCATCAGTCCGTTCACGATATGCTCAACTCAATATTCGCTTGCTCCATTTTCATTCTTCCCAACTCAACCGACGTGCACCAACCAACTTGTATTCTCGTTTCACGAGTCCGTTCAGGCAATTCCCATAGATGTCCAACAAAAATATTTCTAATGCCTTGCTTAACACGTTTGATCCCATATACCACTTCGAATCAAGTCACTACTCACATTACGTTTTCCTGCACGAATCCAAGATCCGTTAGAACCATTCTCCATGCATGATCATGCCTTTTCCAATCCGAGTTTGACACAAAACTCAGGCAACGCTTGAATTATCCAACTGTTTCTCAACCCGTCTGATACCTTCTCAACACGAGCAATCGTGCAATGATTGTCTTCCAAATAGTCCAACCCAATACCCAACGGTTTCACACTTTTGTTGTACGAGCAACTCGTACCAACTTATCCATATATTCCCGAGCCAAACTCAAACCTGCTCAACCGATGCGCCACAGCCAAAATTCCAACTTCTATCCAACACAATCGCTAGACGAGCAACTCGTGCAAGGATCTATTCTCTTCGAATGTTTCTACTCAAAATATGCCGCATAACCAAATCTCGCATGCCAACCAACTGATCCAATGATGCAATCAGAACTCCTAGAACGACAAGCCAAGCCAACCCAACGAAAGCTCTCAACTTGTTGCACAAATGCAACAACGCCATCCAACTTGCTGCACGAATGCAACAACGCCTAACGAGGCTAAGCGATCCTACGAAAACCAACCAAGACAACCCAACAAAGAATAATATGCAACCACAACTAGCAATAAATAGACTTATTGCATGAAACATCCGATGCGGCACCGAGTAGAGTCAAGAGCTAGACGACACGCAGAAGCTATTTAGAGTTTGTGATGAAGCGAAGGACCAAGTCCGAGAAAATAAACCAGGCGCTCTGATACCAATCTGTTACGCCCCAATCTCCCGCAAGCTCGATAGTCCCCGCTGAACGTGAATCACCACGTTTACAGCTCTCCCGCAGGACCATCGTTCTCATCGAGACGTGATGCCGTACGAGCCTGGAGTTGCGCTCGTACAAGGAGATATTGTCAAACACCAAATGTTATCATTGAAACAACCAAGTTGCAGCGGAAGTCAAGTATTGTGTACCAAGCACACAATCAGAGTAATACGCAGCGAAGCTCACGATAGGGTCAAATGAAATGCCTCATCGAAGACAAGGCCACGAAGGCGATGAAATACTCTTGCTCTTTTCTCTAGCCCACAAAGGTACTTACAGTTCATACATCATGTCCCGTATATCCAAGCAGTGCCACTACGCCTGCGTACCTGAAATATTGCCCACAAACGTGGGTCAGTACACAACCGTACTAGTGAGCGGGGTAACCCACTAGCCTAAGCCGACACTAAGTAAAAAAATAGTGAATGCAAACAGTTATATGGTGATCTTTCTAGTTGAATCCTAGATTCATTTTATGGCATAGGGATGACATGTTAAGGAAAGCTGTAAAGCAGTTTAAGCATGCAAGCACTCAACTCAAACCAAACGACAAGCAAATATATAAGCAACTCGAGGGAAACTAGCATGCAAACCGTCCTGCTCAAGTCCAAGCAACACGATAACATGTCGAACCATCAACCAAGCCTCAATATCCATCCTCAACCAACACTTACAATCCAAATCTCACAGTGCACACTCTTGCCGAGGCAAGGTAGCCCCGCCTACACGAAAGCCAAACCAACAAAAGAAAAGCAAGCCAACACTATACTATATGAAGTCACTGGCCAAGCCATAAAGGACTTTGATCGGACTGATCAAATGCGGTTCTCCTCGAAACAGCGCTAAGTAGCTAACCCACCTGGATCGATTCCAACCGCTGGCACCGCGCCCAAGACGCGTTACCCAATTGTCTCCTCCATGGCCGAACGGTCCCGGTGCCCCGGAGTACCCGTTCGAGGAGACCAAACCCTGTGCAATACAGGTTGTCCGTGACATGCAGACACTAAGTAGGTATGACGAGAGGATCGAACATTTTCGCCCCACCAAGCGATCCTAGACTCGTTCCGCCAATAATCCAACCAACACATCCATAACCATTCTTCCAACATATAGCCCAAGGCACCATTCACAAGTTATTCCCATAGGCACAATGCCTCTTCTCAACACAGTATTTCCAATGGTGCAACACCCATGCTCAAAGCTAACCCATGGCACAATGCCGTTTCAGTGGCACAATGCCCCATTCGTGGCACGATGCCCCATCAAGCGGCACAACACCCTCGCCGATGCAGTTGTTCAGTTTTGAACCATAACTGGTCGCTTTGCAAGACAAAGCGACCAAGTGATACCCGTGCACGGATGCACGCTCGCTCGCCCAAATCTCAATGTTCCCAATCTCTCAATGCATCATTCCAACTGTCCAAGCATAATCCCAATTATCCAACCAACTGCCTCAAATGTAATATTCCAACTCTAGCTCCAACTATCCAATGCACAAACCAAATCAAGCCACAATCCTACCAAGCCAATGGCGTACACTCTATGCACGCCTCAGTGTAGTGATTCCCAATATTTCAGCCCAAGTGTTCAAGCCATTTACGTGTTTTCCATATTATTAGGCATGAAGGAGTAGAGGAGAAGGGAAAGAGCCCACTCACAATGATTGATCCCGTTAGGCATCCTGTCCTGCCGATACGGCCAATCCCTTGAACCCGTGGTCCGATGCAAGCGCGATCTACTCAACTGGTATGACCGTGCGAGCAGGCCGTGCTCTACAAATCATCCGACCGATCGGACTAAGGAAGATGGCATTATCATTCCAACTCAGCTATCTCAGTACTGCTCTGAACGAACACCTAATTTCCATCGAACCCGCTAGCCATCTGCACATGAAACAACTCAATCAATACTTATTTCCAAAATCCAACAAATCAAATGGAACCAGCATTTGTTTCATTCAATCCGACTCAGCGTAACGCACCGTACGGTTGCGGGACGTTACAATATTCTTGACGTGTTTGTGTATGTACCGATGTTGAGTGTTCCACGGAAGTGGTCGACGAATTCAGGGAATTCAACGGAGGGTTGCTCCGAGTCAATTTATATAAACTGTGATTTTATAACTGCAGGCAGACTTTTGTTGAAAAATATTTTTTAAAACTGCATACTTTTTCTTTTGTACTTTTTTTAAATTTAGCAATGTCCTGCAACGTTTATGACGTCTACCGACGTAATATTATGCTGCTAATATGTGTCACAACGTCGCTGACTAATGTCGCTAACCTGTGTCAATACGTCGGTACTCGTCACTAAATAGCTAACATGGCAATTTCTGTCATGTCAGCATTGATGTAGCAAAACGTCTTCGGTAATATCATTGATTTAGCGACGTTATGAGACAATATACACTGTCGCTGATATACCGACGTCGAGTCACTCGATGTCGCTAATAACAAAATAATCGGCGACGTGGACGCGTCACAAATATACATCGCTATAGTGACGAATAGCGACAAATTTGTTTTCAGTGACCATGGTTTATGCGACAACACCAAAATATCACAAATTACGTCGCTAATTATTTTTAGCGATGTTTGTTGGTGTCGCTAATATGTGGTATTTTGGTAGTGGAACGGTACTTGGAACATGACCGTAAGTGCATCATTCTCCCACAGACAATCTGGAAGACCTTTTGTTCAACCATATAGATATCATTATTACTGTCAATTGCTCGTCCTTCTTATATGCTCCTTTGAGGATTAGGAGAGTACGAAGATGTCGTTTAATAGTCAATCCTATGTTCTGAACAATGCGAATACAAAGAACAATTTTCGTTCCATAGTCAATTCCATGTTCCTAGATGAACGATGTGAATCCAAAGAATGAAGCTTGTTCCATAGTCAATTCCATGTTCTAAGTTGAACGATGTGAATCCAAAGAACGAAGCTTGTTCCATAGTCAATTCCATGTTCTAAGCTGAACGATGCGAATCTAAAGAACGATATTATTCGTCTTGATTACTTCTGAGTTTGTTGAGTTGTTGACCGATTCGACGCTCAGCTCCAAACTTGAAGTCCCTGATATTCTCGAACGCTTCATCCTTCGATTATGAAAAGATACGCGAATGCGTTTACCGAGAAATCGTCGAAGAAAGAAGTGATAAAATTTATCCCGACCTTTTGTGGAAAATAGAAGTTACTGATATCTGAGCGCACCAGCTCCAGAAGATATGTACTTATAGTCACCCGTCTAAACGACTTCATGACTACTTGTGTCTGATCACAGTCATCACAACTCTCCACCTCCTTACCCCCACATCTTGGAGATATTCCTGGATTAGACATCTTTGTTTGAAAAAGACATGTCTTAGTCAGATGTATCACAACTCAATAAGAGCAATCCCTTCTTCAAGCCGGAAGTCAAGAATAATAATCTTGATCCCTAAATCTTCTGCTTGACACTTGTTCGCCATAGAGACATTCTTCTAAGATAGTTGTCTTCTTGGTAAACTGCTCTTTCTCAGAGCATGCATGGTCAGATGCACTAGTGTCTACCCACTATAATCTACAACCACGCTTGATGACTTAACCTGTACAATCATAGCAAATAAGTTAACTAATCAAAGGAACCAAGTTTAGTTATACCTTGCTATATTGGTTAAGATTGGTCCTGCAGTCAAACTCCAATTCCAGCCATGCGTCAAGTCATGTCAAGTGCAGAGACCTTCATGCGCAAGGGCCACCATGCGCCAATCTTTCTATGCGCAGAGACATCCATGTGCGTAGGCCTCCATGAGCATCATGTATGCACAGAGACATCATGCTCATGAGACACTATGCGCCCAGCTCTGCTATGCGCCAAGACTTGTCATGCGCCAAGGCCTGCCATGCGCTAAGGCTTGTTATGCGCATAATCTACAGTCTTTGTAATCTTCCTTCCTTCCTCGAAAATGGTAGGTACCGACAACTCATTTTCAACATTTGACAAAGGACTCCTTCCCTCATCCAAATGTTCGAAGTGTATCCCGCCAATCTTCTCAAGTTTTTAAAAACTTGTTGTCGAGAAGATTTGATCGGATGTTCTTCATCTTTCTTCAGATCTTGATTTAAGGTTGTTAGTCCCGAGACAGATCAAAGATGGTAGAACACGAGCCAATAGTATAGCTCCAAGCGAGACCAAAAGTTCGCTTTCTACTAGAACCCAAGTTGTCTATGAGATCAGAGATTCACACAAGAGTTTCTCATCTGATATTCTCGATTCCAACGAAGCACGAACCAAAACATGTTACAAACTGACTTCGAAGAAAATGAATATTACAACAAGGCAACAAGTAAAATATTATTCTCTTTACGTTCGCAGACGCTACAATGAGAAAGAACAAAGCAAAGGAAAAGACACAAGAAAAGCTCATTGTTAGGGTGGTCAAAACCACTGTTGCTCAAAGCAAGATTCGTCGTACAAACGATCTGCCCCAGGAACTAGCAAGCTCATAAATGAACTTCTGGAACTCACTTGGTCACCTTCGGAAATACTCAAAAAATACTGCGCATGAGGGGTGCTCACTGGGCCGCATGGCTCTCGTTCTATCGATTTTTTCAACTCTTCTCATGAATGAGATAAACCTCTATATAAATAGGGGTTTTCAGCACCTATGCGGCCTGAGAAAGTTCAACGCCGCATATGCGCTGACCAACTAGAAGCTCAACCAAATCCCCCAAAATTTGGGTGTCAGTGCTGCATGCGTCGCCAAGCGCCGAAAGCTGCAGCAGGGTGGCACTGATAACCATGCGTCACCTTCGCCGCACTAAGCCGCCAAATACAGATCTCATCCCCTCCATGTCAGACTCTTCATATGGCTCATTGCCTCATATCGACCTGGCCGCATAAGCACATGTTTGTATGGCACCAGGACGCATGAGCATCTGGCCGTATGAGCCCCAGGCCATAAGGCACGAGGCCGCAAAAGCACCTTGTCGCATGAGCCCTAGGCCGCATGGCACCAGGACGCATGATTACCAGGTCGTATGATGACCTGACACATGCGCCCGACGCATAACGATTGATCATGCGTCCGAGCTAGCAACCGTTGTCACGCTCCAGTCCCAAAATATTGAGGGACTAGACACGTGGCAATGGCCAGCAGCACACACCGATGGAAAAAACCTAATTTAATGGACCCATCAGGGTGTACTTAAGTTGTATAACAACAGTAAGGGTCTATGATACTAATCTCATCCATAACAGATAATCATAAAATAAATGTCAGAATAATCAAGATCAAATATATCCAACAAATCTCAATAAAAAGTCTCGGGAAATAACCCGATATTGAGTTTAATACAATAGTTCAATAAACAGGAAATAAGAGTCAACAATAGAAATAACTACGTATAATAACCAGATACTCAAGAGAAATCCTTAGCGATCACCTCGTCCTCTAGTGCTGGTACTGTTCCAATGTTTGCTCCTGTCCCATATACCTCGGGGTAGATCTCCTCTGCTAAACCTGGGGACATAATCCGGATTCCAAGTCCTCAGGGGACAAAGCAAGGTACAAGAATAACTCAAGCCAAATAAATGCAGTACAATAATGAATGAATAGGGTAAACTATATAACCAGCTATGTGATATGCAAGTGAGAGCATTAATCATACTCAGGCTGAAACTACCTTAGGATCTGTGTCGGAGAAACCCATAGCAGCATTTATCTCGAAGGGCCAGAACTCGTGCCAAAGCTCTGTGTCAGAGTCTAAGGCACCTCCATAAAACTACATATATACAATATAATCACCCTTTAATATGGTAATACTCTCCCCACCCAATGTAATCACACGTCTCGTGTCCATGACACGCAAGATCATGACCTCTAACTGATGTAGTGAGTCATAATGATAGCTAAGCATATGTAATATCTATGCCACGAATTCTGTAACCTATACAGAATCACCATGAATATCTCAGGAAGATTCTGTCTCATGAACAGTGTCAAGTGTCCTTTGGAAAGACGTACTTGATAATGCAAGCACGAAGATATATACGGTCGCGATATCAATCTCTAGGTGACGTTACACGACTCCGAGTATGGCATCGACACCCGAATATTATTCGAACACTAAGCAATATCACACGGTCCTAGGTTGAACAGATATATCATGTAATTAAATTAAGAAAATAACATGTAGTAAATACTGCAAGATTGGCAAGGTACACTTGCCTGGAGTTTGATTTCCAACTGCTGCTCTGGTATCAGCAGAATCTGCAGGTACTCCTCCGATTGCTGAAATAAATATTACCATCATGTTCAGAAGATATCAAATAGCTAGAATTGCTTGTCCATAAGTCCAATTTGGATACAGGGACAAAAGTGACAGTTTCTGGTCAAAGCGGGATCCACATGTGGCCCACTTCGCACCGAAAAATGTGCCAGAGACAATGTTCTCCAAATTTGTCAAACTCAGTGTCTACAAGTCCAAAATGATGATACAAACCCAATGGAATATCCAAAACTAGATTCCGATGAGGCGATCACAAAATCGCCCATCAAGTGGAGCCATGGGGCCCACCATACGGGATTTTGTCAACGTTCTCAGAATCGAACCAAACTTGGGTCACAGGACCAGCGTATTACTACGAGTCCGATGGCACAAGTTTTGTTTTGATACGACGAGCGTACACGAAGTTACAATGAGTTTCAGAACATGGTCGATACGGGGTGTTGTCGACGGATACGCGTTGATTCCGGTGTGCACGCACATCCAAATCAACTTCTGCGAATTCTCACACGTCCGTATTGACGGCGCGCACCTTTTGGTGAAGTTCGCACATGACCAAGTCGTCTCGTTTAGCGGGACGCACCTAGTTCCGGGAAAATCAGGGTTTTATAAAGACCAAGTTTTTGGTCATTTTTACCCTCGAATATATTACAAACTACAGCTCAATAAAATAAACTAAAAATAGGGTTTAAAACTTGGTTATATGGTCTAAATTACTGTTCAAGTAGATTTTAGAATTAATTAACAGGTTGCACGCAAAATGGTCGTGAATAGGAGAGTTTGGGACAAATTTTGAATTTTCAGAAATTGGGAAATATTTTCCTGATTTTGTGTCACAGTTTGCGATCGACACAGGACACGATACCCCGAACGAGTTATACGGGGTTTGGGAGGGTCACGTAGGGTACGCGTCACAGCAGACAGAATAGAATCGAGGTGGCGAGGAGAGAGAAATTCTCACCTGAATAGGGGGTCGGTATCGACTGAAAAATACGTTCGCGAGGAGGCGCGACACGGCTACGGCGGTGCTCGGCCGGCGGCGTTGTGGAGGTTGTAGATGTTGGGGGTCGCCAGGGTAGCTGCGGCGGTGCTGGAGGAGAAGTCGTCGGGGGTTCGTCGGGGAGTACGGGGTCGAACGGAGTATCGCCGGGATCGGGTGGCAGTGGCTGGGCGGTGGCTGTGGTTGTGGATCGATGGGCTGCAGGGGTTTATATAGGAGGAGGCGGTGGCCGTTGGCGGGGAGGTGAAGGGGAAGAGGCTGATGGCCGGTAGGGAGGCGAGGCGACAGAACGTCGGCGGGGGAGGTGATGGGTCCGCCGACGGTTGGGCGGAGAGGGGAAGTCGAACGGCGGCAGTTCGTTTCAAATTTACTGTAGCAGTAAATGGGTAGCGGGTTCGGGTTTTGGGTCGTCGGGTCGGGTATGGATCCGACCCGACCCGCTAGGGTTTAAATTAGGGTTCGGGTTTGAGTCAGGGTTCGGTTCAAGGTTGGTCCGGTTCAGGGTTAAACCGGTTGGTTCAACCCGGTTTATTTTGGTTTGATTAAAACATTAATTTTTATGTCTTTAAAAATAGTTTTGGGGTCCAATAAATTCCAAAAAATTACACTATGTCTAATTAATTATTTTACACCAAAAAATATTAATTTTATAATATTTTAATATTTAATTTAATACTTAAAAATATTTATTTTAGAAGAGCATTTATTTTAATTAGTTAAAAATTTCAGAAAATTCCAGAAAATATATTTTTAATTTTTTAAAAATTTTGGGTGTTTACAATCTACCTCCTTAAGAGGATTGCATCCTCACAATCAAAGAATAATAAAATATAACCGATCAGAAGAGATGACATGGTTGCAAGATATGTTCGAAGCACGACAAAACCAAAGAATCATGATCAAGAAGAAATCGAATGATGAGTGTTAAGCAAACACCTAGGGAACAAATAAAGTATTTTTCTAGGCAATGAGAGATATGTAATTCAAGTGGAATCTGGTTAGAGCAAAAAAAACTACAGTTTTAGAAAAACTAGGTTATCAATTATTAACAAGTTCAAAATACCAGGTTAAGGCTAAGGAAATGAAATAACATGCACGTGCTAAAGCAATGCTAGGAATAGATAGTTAGGAATAACTTAAATCTTACGTATATTCGCTACTCCGCTAGTTTGCACGGCCTCTATGGTCATTGCAAGAGCTTGTCCGCGTTCTTGTGGTAGATTCCTCTGTTGCTGCTGGACCTGTTGGAAGGAGTACTGCCTAGGGTACCAAAGGTGGCCTCGGCTGATTCCCTCCTGGAGCTGGTAGTATGACTCCTTTAACTCCCGTCTGTGGTGCTCCAAATGCTGGATAGACTGGCCTCGGTGCTGGTAAAGCTTGTTGGTTTACCATTAATGCTCCATCTTGATGCTCAGGACAATCATTGGCAAAATGTTGGGTGGATCCGCAAATCAAGCATAATACCAACTTGCGTATGCACTCCCTCTCAATATGGCCTATCTTTCCACAGTAGTGACAAGTAGGAAAGAATAAGGCTCTTAGTGCTGCTCTCGGTGGTGGATTCCTCTGGGGTCGCTTTGTAGCTCTTTTCTGCTGTACTCGGTCTTGTGCTAATGCGTACGGCCGCTTCTGACTAGACTCTCTCCTGGTGATGCACTCCATGGATCGTGCTGCAGCAAGAACGTCTGTGTCTAAAGTAGTTGCAACGGAGCTGATTAACCTCTGTAGCTCAGAGCTAAGTCCGTCAAAGAACTTCTCACTTGACTTTACTGGGCTTCTTGATGAACCTTCTGTTGGGCTTGCATCATCGCGTAGAATATTTAAAACATTTGTTGCCCGTCCATAGCTTGCCCTTGTGGGAATACGGGAAGTAGTAGAGTAAACTGCATCGATGGTGGAATGCCATCTTGCTGGATTCTCGAGGCATGCTGATTTGCTAGACTACCTTGGTGAGTGGAGGGATCTCCACTTAATGGCGTCACTCTATCTCATTTGTAGGTGGCTACAACATCTTGTGGTGATCCTGCGGGAGTCTCGTTACTTGCTGGTGGATCCATTACTCTGCATCCAAAATAAACTATAAGAGGCGCACAGAGGAATCAAGGCAGGATGCAAGTCAAGAATTCAAATCCGATATAGAGATCAAGAACGATTCAATCAAGTGGATGGGATCCTATAACTTATCCTATCCTTGTCGCAGGCTTGCTCGGTCCCTAAGTTAAAACCGAAACAATTTAGTCGTAGACCTGCATGGGCCACCACAAAAACTATGTCACGCCCCAGTCCTAAAATATCGAGGGACTAGATACGTGGCAATGGCCAGCAGCACACACCGATGGACAAACCCAATATTGAGTTTGATACAATAGTTCAATAAACAGGAAATAAGAGTCAACAATAGAAATAACTGCGTATAATAACCAGATACTCAGGAGAAATCCTCAGCGATCACCTCATCCTCTAGTGCTGGTACTATTCCAACGTTTGCTCCTGTCCCGTATACCTCGGGGTAGATCTCCTCTGCTAAACCTGGGGACATAATCCGGATTCCAGGTCCTCAGGGGACATAGCAAGGTACAAGAATAACTCAAGCCAAATAAATGCAGTACAATAATGAATGAATAGGGTAAACTATATAACCAGCTATGTGATATGCAAGTGAGAGCATTAGTCATACTCAGGCTGAAACTACCATAGGATCTGTGTCGGAGAAACCCATAACAGCATTTATCTCGAAGGGCTAGAACTTGTGCCAAAGCTCTATGTCAGAGTCTAAGGCACCTCCATAAAATTACATATATATAATATAATTA
Organism: Iris macrosiphon; assembly: GCA_036927795.1. Taxonomy (NCBI): domain Eukaryota; kingdom Viridiplantae; phylum Streptophyta; class Magnoliopsida; order Asparagales; family Iridaceae; genus Iris; species Iris macrosiphon. The sequence goes on along the minus strand of JAYESA010000003.1, from coordinate 181,289,205 downwards.
GCCTTTAATATGGTAATACTCTTCCCACCCAATGTAATCACACGTCTCATCTCCATGACACGCAAGATCATGACCTCTAACTGATGTAGTGAGTCATAATGATAGCTAAGCATATGTAATATCTATGTCCCAAATCCTGTAACCTATACAGAATCACCATGAATATCTCAAGAATATTCTGTCTTATGAACAGTGTCAAGTGTCCTATGGTAAGACGTACTTGATAATGCAAGCACGAAGATATATAGGGTCGCGATATCAATCTCTAGGTGACGTTACACGACTCCGCGTACGGCGTCGACACCCGAATATTATTCGGACGCTAAGTAATGTCACACGGTCCTAGGTTGAACAGATACATCATGTAATTAAATCAAAAAAATAATATGTAGTAAATACTACAAGATTGGCAAGGTACACTTGCCTGGAGTTTGATTTCCAACTACTGCTCTGGTATCAGCGGGATCTGCAGGTACTCCTCCGACTGCTAAAATAAATGTTAACATCATGTTCAGAAGATATCAAGTAGCTAGAATTGCCTGTCCATAAGTCCAATTTGGACACAGGGACAAAAGTGACAGTTTCTGGTCAAAGCGGGGTCCATATGTAGCCCATTTCGCACCGAAAAATGTGCCAGCGATAATGTTCTCCAAATTCGTCAAATTTAGTGTCTACAAGTCCAGAACGACGATACGAACCCAACAAAATGTCCAGAACTGGATTCCGATGAGCCGATCACAAAATCGCCCGTCAAGTGGAGCCGTGGGGCCCACGACACGGGATTTTGTCAACGTTCTCAGAATCGAATCAAACTTGGGTCACAGGACCAGCGTATTGCTACGAGTCTGATGGCGTAAGTTTCGTTTCGATACAACGAGTGTACACGAAGTTACAACGAGTTTTAGAATAGGGCCGATACGGGGTGTTGTCGACGGATACGTGTTGATTCCGGTGTGCACGCACATCCAAATCAACTTTTGCAAATTTCCCTTCGTCCGTATTGATGGCGCGCACCTTTTGGTGAAGTTCGCCCATGACGAAGTTGCCTCATTTAGCGGAGCGCATCCAGTTCCAGGAAAATCAGGGTTTTATAAAGACCAAGTTTTTGGTCATTTTAACCCTCGATTATATTACAAACTGTAACTCAATAAAATAAACTAAAAACAGAGTTTAAAACTTGGTTATATGGTCTAAATTACTATTCAGATAGATTTTAGGATTAATTAACAGGTTATACGCAAAACGGTCGTGAACAGGAAAGTTTGGGACAAATTCTGAATTTTTAGAAATTGGGAAATATTTTTCTGATTGTGCGTCGCAGTTTACGATCGACACAGGACACGATACCCCGAACGAGTTGCACGGGGTTTGAGAGGGTCACGCAGGGTATGCGTCACAGTAGACAAAACAAAAAATGAGGCGACGAGGAGAGAGAAATTCTCACCTGAACAAGGGGTTGGTATCGACTGAAAAAAACGTTCGCGAGGAGGCGCAACGCGGCTACGGCGGTGCTCGGCCGGCGGCGTTATGGAGGCTGTGGCTGCTGGGGGTCGTTGGAGTAGCTGCGGCGGTGCTGGAGGAGAAGTCGCCGGGGGTTCGTCGGTCAGTACGGGGTCGGACAGATGATCGCCGGGATCGGGTGGCAGTGGCTGGGCGGTGGTTGTGGTTGTGGATCGATGGGATGCGGGGGTTTATATAGAAGGAGGCGGTGGCCGTTGGCGGGGAGGTGAAGGGGAAGAAGCGAATGGCCGGTAGGGAGACGAGGCGGTGGAACGCCCGCGGGGGAGGTGATGGGTCCGCCGGTGGTTGGGCAGAGAGGGGAAGTCGATCGACGGCGGTTCGTTTCGAATTTACTGTAGCAGTAAATGGGTAACGGGTTCGGGTTTTGGGTCGTCGGGTCGGGTATGGATCTGACCCGACCTGCTAGGTTTTAAATTAGGGTTCGGGTTTGAGTCAGGGTTCGGTTCAAGGTTGGTCCGGTTCAGTGTTAAACCGGTTGTTTCAACCCGGTTTATTTTGGTTTGGTTAAAACATTAATTTTTATGTCTTTAAAAATAGTTCTGGGGTCCAATAAATTCCAGAAAATTTACACTGTCTAATTAATTATTTTACACCCAAAAATATTATTTTTATAATATTTTAATATTTAATTTAATACTTAAAAATATTTATTTTAGAAGAGCATTTATTTTAATTAGTTAAAAATTTCAGAAAATTCCAGAAAATTTATTTTTAATTCTTTAAAATTTTCGGGAGTTTACAGCCATGCATTCAACTTGTGCATAAAAGGAGTGCATGAGCGCCATGCGACGACATGAGCACCTGGTCGCTTGACCACCAAACCGAAGGGCACCATGCTACAAGAGCACCTGGCCGCATAGCACCAGGCTGCATGAGCACCAGGCCGCATGATGACCTGACGCATGCGTCCTATGCAAAGCGACCGTTCATACGTTCGAGCTAGTAACCATAGATTCAACTTGCGTATAAAAGGAGCGCATGTGCGCCATGCGACGTGCTAAGTGCAAAGTGCGCCATCAAAGCGCCACTTTGCCCCTTGAGCCCGAGTCCGAGTCGTTGAGCCCCTTCGGGACTTAGCTCCTAAGAAAAACTTCCCAAATGTGGTGACAAAACAAAGATTGTCATAATGGAGTTCACACTTAATCCCTCTAAGAAAGTCTACCCACATGGGCCACCACTCCCCATGTGCATATGTCAATACAAAGCATAGCTATATATTGGGATATATACATTCGTAGTTTTTCATTGTGGGACTAAATGTCCCAAAGCTAATTGAAAAACACCAACAAAGACATCTTAATGAGGACCAGACCGGATCAGTTGTCCGGGGTATTCAGTCCCCAAATCCTGTCCCCCCCCTCCCCCCCAAGTGCTTGTGGGGCCCACTGGGATTAAAAAAAAAACTTTGTGAGAGGGGACAGAAGTTTGGGGACTGAATACCGGACAGCAGATCCGGTACCAATGAGGACAACATATCCCAGATCCTGGTCTCCACCTTTAGAGCATCTCCAACCCTATTGTCTTGTTTTGTGTTGTGATTCCTATGTGACATGAGGCAGAAGATATTGTCTTTCATATGTGGTAAGATTATATTCACACAAGACAATGAGATAGAAAATGGTTCTTCAATGCAAAAATATTGAGAAGAAAATAAAAACTATTTTTTTCCAACTTTCAAGACAATTTTTTCAAATATTTTTATTCATAATTGATGATGTGGAATAAAGTCATTGTGAAGTCCATTGTCTAGATCTAGACAACCAACTTCACATTGTCCTTGTCATGTCATTGTCATGTCAACTTCACATTTACAATGGAGAATGATTTTTGAAATAATAAGTTGTGAATTCTATGTGACAACTATTTTTTTTTTCAAACCCACAACAGGATTGGAGATGCCCTTATATTGCAATAGTTTTAAGATCTTAATTAATGGCATCCAAGATATTGCCGGAGAAAAGAAGATTTTGTAGGGGACTCTTCGAATTCTGGTTCATCTGTCCAAAGGGTGTTCCAATTACGTTCTCGAGACATTGGAAAGTACAAGTAACAAGTTATATTAGTTCTCATGCAAATCTGATACTAGAGATCACTCATTTTGACCATCACCTCCTCTCCGTCTGCTCACAAGTTTCACCATCCTCCCTGACCAAATCGCCTGCAGTACCAGTGGGCTCCAGAACGAGAACCTCCTCGACATCTCCATGGCCGAGGACCCTGCAACCGAGGAGCAGAACCTCCAGGACGCGATCGAGAGCATGATTCCCAGCGGCGTGGTGGCGACCAACTTCACTCGCGCCGGCATCAACAGCCTCTGCCTCTCCGTGCCCGCGTACTTGAAGGAAATCAAGAACCTGTCTGTGATCAAGGACACGGCACTCCTGAAAACTATATTTTCAGCCGCCATCGCCGCTGGGCAAATTGGTTTGCCCATTGATTTGAATGAGGCAGGCTTGCTGAAGGTGGCCCGATGGGCAAAGAGGGGCGAGGGGGCGCGTTTGGTCGCCGACGCGCAGTACAAGTCGAAGCAGCAGCAGCAACGGCGCGCAGCTCCAGCAGGCACCTCTCAAAAGGAAATCGCTCTTGCTTCCATCCTTGACCGACAGCTGCAGGCTATGGCCGCTGAGATGAAGTTTGAGCGCGCTGCGCGGGAGCGGGCCATTGCTAAATTGCGAAGAAAGATTGCGCGGCAGAGGGCGAGGCTGGAGGCTGACCTGAAGAAGATTCGGGCCAAGTATGCTCCCGCCAGCTCCTTTGTCCCTCTCAGGAAACAAGCTGTGTCCAAGCTTTGCTGGGAGAAGTTTGTGAATGATCTGAAGACGAAAGGCCTGCATGTAGGTCCCTGGAACGCCACCATATCCCTCTTGGTGGAGCAAAAGTTCGGCAGCTTGGTGCACGCTGAGCACCGTCGAGAGTTCGTCCGCCAGGCCACTGTGGGAGCTCAACTCGCGGAGTATGGACAGAAGAAGCTTGCCGAGCTGGAGGGAGACCAAGAGTTTCGGAAGGCGCGCTCCCTCTCCCGGCTCCTGGCAGCAGCAGCCTACGCGACGACAAAATCGCGCCCCACTCCTGGACTGGTTGCCAACCGACTTCAGGACGAACAAGAGCCAGCAGCCCAGCGGGCGAAGAAAAAGCCGCCGCGCCTGTCCTAGCGTGTCGAAAGACGCGCCATGCACTGAAGGCAGCTCACCCAAAATCCGTGCACAAGGAAGGATGGAATGGATGCTTCACGACGTTCATAAAGCTAGAGAGAGTCTCCAGTTTATTACCAGCCGACTTGACAGGATCCTTTGTTAGTTTTCGCGTGCTTGCTTGTAATCGTTCCAGCTGATGTTTCTATGGTGAATTTCACAACGAATCTCATATGTCAATCTATTCACAAGTCTGATAACATAAGAATATTTCTCAAGTCACATCATCCCATGTTCAGGACAGTCTATTAGTATTATAAAAAAAAAACAATAACGATAAGTTTACTACCAAATGTTTACAACCTTCTTACAACTCATTCACTCTTTCTACTGTGTGGGTCATCTTCGGTCCCATCTCTTCTCCAATGAACGATTGCAACGTGCCACGTGATGACCACTCGGACAGCCACCGGATTTCACCTCTCCCTCCTCATCCAATGGACGGCCGCCATGTGGACGCCACGTAGACGTCACGTGGCGCTTGTAAGAAGGTTGTAGGCATTTGGTTGTAGTCATAGCATAGTCCTAAAAAGATTTGACTGTCCTATCTATTGGAAGAACAGTCATTCTTTTTGACAGTCCTAAAAATATAGAACTGTCAAAAAATTCACAGTTCTACTTATTAGAAGAACTGTCAAATTTTTTGACAGTCATATCTAATGTAAGGACTATAAGATTCTTTTAATAGTACTAAAATTTGAACTTTTCTTATCAACTTTGAAATGTGTCTTTAGAATTAACATAACATAATCTCATATGTCATCCTCGTTGAAGTTTTCTATTGTTTTTTAGGTTACATCTCTAACGGTTGTCATTTGTACAATAATTTTTCGGAAAAAATACTTCGATTAGTGCATCAACCAAATCTGAGATGAAGGTAGAGGTGTATACCAAAGTTGGTACCCTGTCCCAGTTTTCAATGCCAAACTTAATTTAAAGCCAAGAGCTTGCGTTCCATGCCAATATCTTCCTTCCTGTGTTTCAATCTACTCAGTTCACGAAATAGCAAGTGGTATTAGCATAGTAAGATGAGTGCTTAAAATTTTTAAAATTAAAACTTGAGTCTGATATTTATTTCATAAATTCCCAGGTCACCGGACACATGGTAAGTAAACCAAAACTTCTTATTTGGTGTCTGAAATGCTCCGAAAAGCTCCCGGGCAGTAGCAATTAAAACTTGGTTGCTGGGATGATAAGGATTATCGTCGATCAAAGCAAGATTTGTCCCACACGATATGTTCCCGGGAACCAGCAAGTTCACGTAAAACTTCTGTAACGCTCGCTTTCACCTCAGTCTGGACTCAAACGAACTTCCGGGACTCCAATGGTGGCGGTAGTAGCTACTCTCTTCGTCTCCTCTTTCTCGAATTAAGTCCTCAAAGTGACACGAAGAGAGTATTTATATAGAGAGGGTGAAAACCCAAGCCGTCCAACAGATATAGAAAGATAGAAGCAAATTAATTACGAATCCCTAAAAGATAGGCACGTATTAGTTTTAAATCCCTCAAAAAATGGATCTAAATAACGTATTGTATCTTTCCATAATCGTTCAAATATATTCGCACCAGCAGTAGCGCATGCGAGAACGCAAGCCGCAGTGCATGCGGCAGCGCATGCGACAACCCATACGGCAACCCATGCGACAACGCGTGCGACAGCACATGCAGCAGCCAATGCTACTTCCCATGCGACCCGCCCATGAGACCGCGTATGCGACCTGCACATGCGACCGCGCATGCAGCTCGCGCATGAGAGAGAGCATAAAATGCGCACAAGAGCCTACGCCGATGCTAAGTGCAAAGTATACCAACAAAGCGTCACTTTGCGCCCTTAAGCACGAGTCCGAGTTACTAAGCCCCTTTGGGGCTTAGCTCCTATGGAATAAATTCTAAGAGAATGACAAAAAGCATAAATACTTTCAATAAGGAGTTAATCCTTTTTCATCCTAATAAAATACCCCCACATAGCACCCATATGCCTCACCGCACCCCATGTGCACACCTCAACACAAGCAAAGCATTATATTGAGATACCCACTTTGTGGCGTAGCCAATATGGGACTATCTTTAATAGTCCAAAGGCAAAAATACCAATAATCTTCCATATATCTCAATATATGGGTTGAGCATTCCTCGTAGTGACTGTCCATCATGCATCAGGATAGATGTCGCTTTGACTTGAATCTTCTCGCATGGGTCAAATAATAGTATTATACAAGAATGGACTAAGCCTTGAATTATGTACCATAGTTGCAATTTTTACTCACACAATAACATCAACTGTGCTTCCGGTTGCACATTAAAGGTCCTGTGCACGCCTGATTTGGGTGTATGTATTTTGGACGTCTACAAGTTTTTTCTCAAGAGATGCCATGTATCTCTTTTCATGTACAAGTCCAGAACGATTATACGAACCCAACGGAATGTTCATAACTGGATTCCGATGAACCGATCACAAAATCGCCCGTCAAGTGGAGCCATGGGTCCACGATACGGGATTTCGTCAACGTTCTCAAAATCGCGCCAAACCTGGGTTACAGGACCAGCAAAATGCTACGAATCCGATGGCGTAAGTTTCGTTGCGAAACGACGAGCACACACAAAGTTACAACAAGTTTTAGAACAGGGCCAATACGGGGCGTTGTCGAAGGATACGCGTTGATTCTGGTGTGCACCCATATCCAAATCAACTTTCGTAAAATTCCATACGTCTGTATCGACGGTGCGTACCTTTCAGTGAAATTTGCACATGACCAAGTTGTCTCATTTAGCGGGGCGCACCCAGTTCCGAAAAAAAATAGGTTTTTAAAGACCAAGTTTTTGGTCAATTTCACCCTCGAATAAAACACAACATACAGCACCATAAAATAATCTAATTACAGGGTTTCAATCTCGGTTATGTTGTCTAATTAACTGATCAAACATAATTTAAAAATAACAAACAGGTTGGGAGTAAATCGGCCATGAACTTGTGAGTTCGGGACGATTTCTGAATTTTCAGAAATATGGTTGTTTTTTCTGTTTTTGCTTCACGGTTTGCGACCAACACAGGATGGTATTTTTAGCTAAATAAAAATAATTTTTGAGCCCAATAAATTTCAAAAAAATTACACAACATCCAATAATTAATTATACACCAAAAATATATTTTTTATAATATTTTAATAATTAATTTAATATATTAAAAATAGTAATCCATGAGGGATATTTTTAATAATTAATTAAAAATTATCAAAAATCCAGAAATTTCATTTTAAAATAAATTTTAAAAAAAATAGGGTGTTACAATATACCCACCTTTAAATAATTGCATTCTCGCAATTAAGAAAATAACCGACAGTAGAGATGACGCGGTTGGAAGACATATTGGTTAAAGCACGACACAAGGAGTAAGGAATCATGATCAAAGAGAAATCAAAGGAAAAGTATGAGGATTAAGTAGCACATAGAAAAAATATTTTCCTAGATAAGTAATTCAAGAGTAAAGAAATCTGGATAGAGCAAGGAAATCTACAACTTAGGAAACTTACGTATCAATTACTAACAAGTTCAAAATACTAGGTTTAAGGCTAAAGACATGAACTAATAGGCATGTGCTAAAGCATTACTAGGAATAGATCACTATAAATAACTTAAATCTTACGCGTATTCGCTAATCCTCGAGTCTGTGTGTCCGCCATTGCCATTGTAAAAGCATGTCCGCGTCCTTGTGGTGGTATCCTCTGCTGTTGCTGGGCTTGCTGAAAATGTGCTGCCTGGGTTGCCAAAGGTGCCTCGGCTGATACCCCCTGGAGCTGGCGGTATGACTCCTTCAACTCCCGTCTGTGGTGCTTTCAATGCTGGATAGGCTGGCCTCGGTGCTGGTAAAGCTTGCCAGTTTACCATTGTTGCTTTCTCTCGACGGTCAGGACATTACTTGGCTAAATGTTGGTTGAATCTGCAAATTAAACATAATCCCATTTTGCGTCTGTACTCGTTCTCAAAATGGCCTCGCTTGCCACAATATTGACAGATAGGCAGTGCCTACGGAGATGCTCTGGGTGGTTGGTGCATGTGAGATCTTTTTGCAGCTTCTTCGTGTGGTGCTCTGGCTGGTGCTGATGTGAAAGGTCGCTTCAGGCTGGACTTTCTCCTGGTGACGCGCTCTATGCGTCATGCTACAACAATGACGTCCGAGTAAGAAGTAGGTGCAACAGAGCCAATCAGTCTCTGTAGCTCAAAGTTTAGTCCGTCGAAGAACTTTTTAGCCTTCTCCTCTTCTGTCGGGATCAGGGTAGGGGCAAAGCGACTCAGACGAATGAACTCTGCATTGTATTCTTCCACTGTCATATTGTCTTGAGTGAGGTGATTGAACTTGTCCCAAAGTTTCGATCGAGCAATAGATGGGATGTACATCTCCTGAAAGAGTCTAGAGAACTCTTCCCAAGTGACTCGGTCTGGTCCGAGCCGTGTCTCCTCAGATAGCCACCAGTGATATGCATTGTCCGTCAACTTCATCTGGACGACAGTCATCCAACGCTCCCTTGGAAGCTCAGCTGCTTCCAATTGATGTTGAGTGTTTGTGAGCCACTCATGAACTTCAGTGGGCTCCTCCTTGCCAAAAAAGGTGCGAGGCTTCAACTGGCAAAAATCGGTAATAGAGCCTGTCGATGGCCGTCGTGCTGGTAGATTCGTCTGCTCCAGTGCGAGTACTAGGTTGTTCCTCAAGTTCTCTACCTCGTGACGCAGAGCCTCTTGTTGAACCTGCTATTGGGCTTGCATCATTGCATAGAAATTTGAATCATCTGTTGCCCGTCCATAACCTGCCCTTGTAGAAATACGGACATTGGTGGAGTAAACTACGGTGGAGGTGGAATATCATCTCGCCAAAATCTAGAAGCATGCTAATTTGCTTGACTGCTTTGTTGTGTTGTTTGACCTCCACCCACTGGTGTCACTTCATCTTCGTGGGGAACCATAACACCTTATGGTGTTCCTGCAGGAGTCTCGTCTCTTACTGGTGGATCCATTACTCTGCATCCAAAATAAACTATAAGAGGCGCACAGAGGAATCAAGGCAGGATGCAAGTCAAAAAATTAATTTGAATCTGATGTAGAGATCAAGAACGATTCAAGCAAGTGGATGAGATCCAAACTATTATTCCTGCAATTTATGAAATTTTAATTAAAAATAGACCCGGAGCAACCCTCCGTTGAATTCTCTGGGTTCGCCGACCCCTTCGGTGGAACACTCAACACCGGTAAATTAACATCATTTAATATGAGTAAAAAGTATCACAGTCGTACAATACACACAAATATTATAGACAGACCTAAAGCAAACCATTAAAAAAATTTGGTACGAAATAACACAAAAAATATATAAAATATCACAGTCACACAATACACACAAAATAGAAGTATCACAGTCACACAAAATGCATAATATATAAGTATCACAGTCACATAATGGGCATAATATATAAGTTGTTTGTATCACACAATAACTACAATAAAAGTATATGAAACATCACAGTATCAATCTCGAGGATATCCAATACGCTGGGGCACATACCAGTCCCTCAGATACTGTGCATAAATAGCGTCTATGTGATCAATCTCCGCTATGGGTGCTGGGTGACTGGAACTCCCCGTCTGAGATACAGCCGCTATAGGTGCTGGGTGACTGGAACTCCCCGTCTGAGATACAGCAGATGGTATCTCTTCCTCCTTAACAGTATGAGGCATCACTTCCTCCTTAACAGTTGGAGGTGTCTCTCTCTTGGGTGCCATCTGGTAAGATAGATAAAAATAAAGAATATAATTGATAACATATATTACTTAAGACATACCCTTAATAATGCGGAATGGAAGAAATAGATGACTCACAAAGAATATAATTGATAACAGATATTAATTAAGACATACCCTCAGCAGCCCTGCCTATAAATTGTTTGTTGTAGTATAATAATAATACGAATCATAAAACATGAGAGTATAATAATGATACTAATCATAAAACTATTCAAACACAAATCTCATACATATGATTTGGTTTATCAGTCACAAGTTGCTTCTTATAACTATCTGTATAAAACTTGTTTATAAACTACACTAATATTGATCACAAATTAGTAGGAGAGATCACAGTTTTTATCACTCACTAGGTGCAAAGCCTCTTTGCCATAGAACAAGAGATATGGGGTTCATAGGAGACTCTGGCCTTTGGGATGTCATTGATCTCAAAACAAAGTTTATAAACAAGTTTTCATGTCCTTGCTGCTACAACTTCTGAGTACAATTTGAATAAAAATATTACATAATTTTAATAGCTGACACCAGTTTATATACTATATTTATACTGTACTCCCGACGAGGTTTTACTTTCATAAATCACCCATCAAATAAGATATTCACACCGAGTTTGATCATAAAATTCTATATGACTTTGAAAAAATATGCCAAATGTAGTTTGGTACACTTGATATGAGGCCTGGCATCTTCTTGAGGTTTTTTTATTAACTTTTTTATGGGTGCTAAGGAATTTTCCAATCCCCAAAGATATGGTTTTTGAATGATAGATATTCCCTTCTATCGCTCTTATTTGACTCTTGTTTGCTGCAATCAAGGTTAGATTGGACGAGATGGGAGGTGCCTCAACCTAATATGTTGTTGAACTCTAAATTCATAAGTACCCAGTCCCCAACCTGCTTATCTCTGGACTGATCATCCACATCAAGTATGTCCACAGGAGAACAAATCATTCCAGTTACAACAACAACTTAGTTTTGCAAAGAAAAATAGGAAAGAATGACACAACTTTCTAGACAAATAATGGGCATTCAATTGTCCAGTGCATGTTTTGAAGTAAGGCATTCTTCTGAGCTAGTTTATACTTTTGAATCATGCTGGAATATTGGATAATTTAATTTCTATAACTCATGAATTTTGGGTAACCCATAATAAACCAATAAAGTATACTTTAAATTGAAGTGCCCAATGGATTACAATAAATTGTCATATACCAAACTTGCAAGTATAATTGCTATATGGACATCAATTAGTATCTATTTGATTTGAGTGACATCAAACCAATAGTTAAGACTCTAATAAAAAGCCCACTATACCATCTTAATGGGTTGACTCCAGGACCAAGGTGTTCAAGTAAATGACATTACTGATCGACTAATACAAGTGATAGAATGAAACATTATAAAATTTCTGGGAGGATATATATATATTATATTCTTTTTGTTTGTTTTTTTATATATTTATTTACTTAATTCCTTCGGGGAACAGTAACTCAAAGGATTTATTTACTTATTTTTATATACTTTTGTTTTTATTTTAAAAAATTTTCTTTTTTTCTTTCTTTTTAGCTAATTGCTTTCATATATTCTTTTAGATAATTATGTTATAATTACTTTATTACTATTTTTTTATTTATCTACTACATAATAATTTTATTTGTTTACTCGATATTTTATATATTTATATTTATTTTAATATTTGTATTATAAAGCATACATCTATTCACCTCATTTATCTATATACTATTTGTTTCTTAGTTAATTTATATATAAACCATTACATGTTTATAAGCTTTTATACTAACGTATATATATTTATATATACCTTATTTGAGGGAGAAATCCTTTGCTGATGTCGTGTGATCTTCACAACATCAAGGTCCCTCCCCTCAACTTCCTAACAAAGCTCCTTCTTTATTCAGAGGCGAACCTGTATTGGTGATCTCTGATAAGGAGAAAAAGATCATGGCTGCTCCTTTAAAATTGGCTTTGTCGAAAATTTTTCCTATGCAAGGCCACCTATTGATGCTATTCGCAAGGCCTTTGAGGCATTTTGTTTCTTGGGTTCTTGCAGAATAGGTGTTCCTGATTCCAAACATGTGCTTATTGAGCCTTCAATGTAGGAAGACTTCCTGCGTCTTCGTGTTAGAGATTTCTGAAAGAAGAATGGAGCCTTAATCCTGATTAAAAACCCTAACCCTAACCCCAGGTCAAAAAACCTAACCCTAACCCTAGGTCCTCATCAGTGTCTGTGTCTGTGTCAGTGTGTGTGTGTCGTGTCTGTGTCAGTGTCACATGTGTGTCCTGTGAGAGGGAGAGAGAGAGAGAGAGAGGGTTAGGGTTTACCTAGAGGAGGAGGAGGAGGAGGAGGAGGAGGGGGGAGGACGCGGCCGGAGGGGGGAGTACGCGGCTGGAGGCGGGTTGCCGGGAGGGAGGAGGGGGCACCGGAGGGAGGAGGGGAGCCGGAGGGGAAGGACGCGGCCGAGGGGGGTCACCGGAGGGAGGAAGGAGGAGCCGGAGGGGAGAGATCGAGAGCGGATTTGAATTTTGGGAGAGGGAGAGGGAGAGATCGAAGGAAATGGGGGGAATCAGCCCTAAGTAAAAACTTTAGCGACGTTTTTAGCGACGCCAATAATGACGTCGCTAAATTCTAAATTAGCGACTATTTAGCGACGCCAATAATGACGTCGCTAATTTACGTCGCTAATTTAGAATTTAGCGACGTTTAGCGACGCCAATAATGACGTCGCTAATGACGTCGCTAAATGTCCAAAATATATACGTCGCTAAAAACGTCGCTAAACGTCGCTAAATAAAACATATTAGCGACGTTTAGCGACCTAAATTGAACTTATAGCGACTAATCTTTTAAAAACTGAATAAAAGTCGCTAAACGTCGCTAAATGTCGCCAATTAGTGACATCTAGCGACGTTTTTACATGGAGTCGCTAAATTAGCGACGTTTTTAAATAGAGTCGCTAAAAACGTTGCTAATCCCGCTTATTCTAGTAGTGTCATATCCTTATCGCAGGCTTGCTCGGTCCCTTAGTTGAAACCGAAATAATTTAGTCATTGACCTGCATGGGCCACCACAAAAACTATATCACGTCCAGTCCCAAAATATCGAGGGACTAGCCACGTGGCAATGGCCAGCAGCACACACCAATGGGCAAATCCAATTTAATAGACCCATCAGGGTGTACTTAAGCTGTAAAATAACTATAAATAACTATAAGCCGGAAACAAATCCGGTACCAAATGCAAATAAAGTCTAACTAAGATACTAATGATTCCAGCTAGACCTTTCGACAATCACTCCCGAACAAGTGTGTCCATGTCTGCACCATAAATGGGTTGAGTTCCGTAGTACGTCGGACACCAATCTTCCGGATCCTCTGAAAAAATGTTACCAATCAGGATTAGAGCGAAGTACACATCTCACAGCAGTACCAATTAAATGATAAAATTATAAAATAGTTGTAGAAAATTGTACAAGATGAGCAGGAAATGAAACATGAACAAGGAATAAATATATATCAACTACTATCTAGAGAGTAAAGACACGATATGCATGGGAAACATGAAGTATGGTAATAAAGACTGTAAAATACAGGAGAAACTAAACTAGGAACATTGGTGCAACAAGAATATGAATATAGTGAGTCCATTCAATAAATATAAGTGAGTCATGTTAAGAATATAAACTATACTAGAGTCTTTGAAATACCTGTTTCGACATGTAAACGACTAGGGGGTAAATACGGCTCATCGTACACTTGGTAAGTGTGCGATTGTTATCGTTCCAGAATAGACCATAAGGGAGTGGTTCCAGTAGTTTAGAGTGTTTACATGTCTACTCGAGTATTTTTTCGCCCCGACTAGTACAAATAAATCCAAACTTGACACGTAGATCAAGTATAAGTCCAGCCAGAAAATAAGTGATGCCAGGAGGTGGTGCTAGTAGGTGATTCCAAAAATAGAGGCCAGACATGTATGTGATGCACGTGTCGCAAGAGAGTGAATCCAGAAATACTAATCCGTGTCATTTCACAGAATCAAGTAATACGATACTAGAACCAGAATCATAATAATTATCAAATAATAAAAACTTATCAAAGAATGTACTCGCCTGAGGTCCGGGACAATGAATACCAAATAGTGTCTGAACTGAAGTCCAAGTAACCTATATATCAATTATCAATGTCATTAGGTGTATTGGGGAAATAAATATGCTTAAATAGGTTAAAATATAATTTTTAGGTCAAAATTAGGTCATACTAGTCAAAATAGATCAAACTAGGTCGTACTAGGTCAATACCTAGATTCTAGTCTCATACTAGTTATACCTTGCTATTATCTAAGGTATATTAGTAAATACTAGCTAATATCAAGTATACTAGATAATACCTTATACTAGTTATCATATTATATATAGACTCTATAACTTAATATATAAATTCCCACATGATATCTTGGTGTCACATTATAACCAGAACTAGTACCTAGATATCAATACTCTTTCCTTGATACTACCTCATTACCTACTTACCTAGATCATTACCTTGATCAAAACTCATAACCCACATTGCCTTGGTGTTACTTATTACCTTTACTACTAGTTAATATCTTAGCTAGTATCCTAGGGCTTCTTAGCACTTAACCTTTTTTTTGAAATTTTGGACTCCAAATTGTATTGGAGAGTCCCAACTACTAATGATGCTCTAATCAGGCTTGTAACTGTGAATCAGTTATGACTTTGGAATTTAAGGTTCTCTAATATCACCCAGGTTCCAATGAGTTATTATTTTTGTTTTAATGGATTTGAGATGGAAAAAAATAGTAGGAAGTTGAATGACTGCTATTTGATATAGTTTGTGACCAATTATTTTATATTTTTAATGTAGTATTATTTTGGAAATAAAATAATATCTTAAAAAATTAATTATTTATTGGATATAGATAATACTTTCCAAAATAAAAGGTTACTAAGACCCAATATTATATAATAAGAGAATCATGAGTGTCCTATAATATTCAAGCCCCGGAGATTTGCATGCCTTTGTTGGTACAAGGGAGCCCATCCATGTGTAACCATATGTATACAATTCATTCATCCAACAAGGGTTTTAAAAATGGGACCGGACCAGCCGGTTCAACCGGTTAACCAATGAACCGATAATTTTTTCGGTCCGGTTCAGTATTGTTCCATTATTTTTTCAAAATTTAATTATAAATGAATATTTTTATAAAAATCAGTATTTATAAGGGGTTAAACTTGGACCACTTAGATTAACCTACTGGTTGAACCAACTGGTTGAACCGGTTTGATCCGATCCAGTGCCTTGGTCTGGTCGATCTCCGATCCGGTTTTTAAAACACTGCATCCAACTCTTTATAGCATCCTCTCACTCTCTAAGATATGGTATTAGATTTAAGTATATCTTTATGATATGGATTCTTTCTCCTATACAGATACGAATTCCTTCTCCTATAGGAATATGAATCCTCTCATATATTAAATAAAATCCCAGTTTATGAGAAAATTTAAGTAGACATTTTGGTACTGGAGAATTCATAATTTTTTATTGCAACTTGTGACCAACAATGGTAGAATTATTTTGGAATTTTATTTTGATCACAGAAAATAAAAAAGAAATTGACTACTATTGTAGCGTTTAATCTGCTAAATTTCATTTGTGGTACGCTTGGGATTAGCTATGCTTAAAAATTCGAATCCGAAAATAAGATATCATCAGTTCCTGTTCTCTTTCTCATAACATTTATTTCTTAATTTACATGCTAGATACTAGGAACATAGTCTTACATCACGCTAGACTAAAAAACAAACCACATGACCAACCATTGGTACTAATACATAGCTTCCTCTTGGAATGAAACCAATCAGAGTAAAGCTTCATCGACTTGAGTCGGAACCGGACTATACTTGAAGCCACCCTCCATCGCAATCCCCTCGGCATGGCCCGCGCTGCATTCGTAGTAGTATACTGTCATCACAGACCATGTAAGCACGTTAATGACCACTCCTAGAGCCACTTGGCCAAACCCAAGCGCCAACCGCGCCATGTTGGCCGGAGCAGCTGGGGCCATTACGAGGTTGTACCCCGCATAGAGGACCCCACCCACCACCGATTCTACTAAAGCGATGAGAATCGCTTGCTTTCTCCTCCCTCTGAAGAGCTTGCTTGTCTTGGTGATTGCCTCCAATCCGTAGCATCCCTCTTCCACTACGGAAACCACCACGCTTGTATTCACTACCATTGACAAGTATAAAAGCAAGCAGAATTCCAAGACAGCTACGACTACACCCAACGCAACAGTAACCATCAACCCGACATAGGAGCGGGAGGAGGAAGAGTAGGAGTAGTAGGTAAAGGAGAAGGAGAGAACTCCGGCTGTCAGCCCTACCACAAGGCTGCAACCCAGGAGCACGAAGGCCCCGTATAGCTGGGTGATCATAGATCTTTTGATCAACGAGCAGTTGAGCCCAGCGAAGACTTCCTTGCGTTTCGAGGAGGGGGTCTTGCTGGAGTATGCAGTCGAGAGTACGTGTACGGTCGCTGCGGCCACGAGGGATCTGACGAGGAAGGAGATGGCGAGGGCCACGACTTCGATGAGCCCGAGTTCTTTCAAGTCCTTGAGGACGGCGGTTAGTAGGAGGGAGTACTCGGGGCTTTTCGGGTCGGTGTTGCCTATGAGGGACGACTTCGTGGCGAGGTCGAGGATGAGGGGGGTGAGGCAGAGGTAGCCGAGGAGGAAGAAGAGGGAGGAGGTGAGGAAGGAGAGGAGGAGAATGGGGTGGAGGAGCAAGAAATTGTAGGTAGGGAGTTTGAGGCCTTCCCAAAGGATTTTGAGAGTGCCTCGAGGCTTCGCTTCGTTGGAGATGCCCATCCGGCCGGTCGGTTACTTCGTTCCCAAAGGATTTTTTTTGTGTGTGTGTGTGTGTTTGTTGCAGCGAGGAAGAAGAGGGTTTTTGTAGGAAGGAGTCTATCTATGCTCTCGCTACTCCCCCGAAGACTTTGACACCAACTAGGTCGTCTGAGAAACTTAAGAAAGTTCAGCAATGTATCGAATTTTAATTTGATTTTTAAGTTGGTTTATTATCACTGCTGATCTGATCAAGGAGAAGAAAGCTCAACCTGTGATTGGTATAGAAGCAACGTATTGACTTGGTTGCTAGGCTGATTTTTCTTGCTTGCAATGATGCAAGACCGATGGGAGAGCAGACTTCGACTATCGATGGTGACATACAAATTGACAATATCACCCTGACCCACCACAGTATTGTGAATATCGACGGAGTCGTCGGAATACCTCTAAATGGTGAAAGGCATTAGTTTTGGCAATTATATTTCAAACGATAAGTAAAAATACAAAAGTTCAAACATTTTATTTTGATATGTCCGACGTAACGTTTAAAATTTTGTGCACGTTGTATTGCATGTCTTTTGGATCATGTTCTCATGATTCGATCTATCGATTTTATGCCACTCAATCAGGATATATTATACAAAAATTTAAACATTTTTAAAGGCGGACCTTGGAACCTTGGTAAAGACTCATAGTCACAAACTGAACCATGATGAAAGGGAAAAAACTTGAAAAAACTTTGGGAGGACTAACTACCATGTTACAAGGACACAAATTGGACATGACACCATAAACACATAACAAAACAAAATACGGAATCTATTTTGGTGTACCATATTTTTCATTTGGAGTGTCCATAGTATGTTCGATACGAATCCTTTTTTCCGCTAATTTTTTATTCATTTTCTTTTTCGGTGTTTAGAAAGTCAAAAAAAAAATTTGAAGGAAAAATAAATTTTCTATGGTGGAAAAGTGATTTCTTTATTGGATAGGAGAATCACTTTTTTCCTAATTTTTCTTCCTTTGAAAATATTTTTCCTTTGACACCTAAACATAGGAAAGGAATCACTTTCCTTTGTCAATGTCAATATTCTTAGAACCAATGGAGGCCTAAGTGTAAACCATGTGTATCCAATTCACTCATCCAACTCTATAGCATACTCTTATAGTCTTCACTCTCTATCGACCATCCTCAAAACCTAGGATCATGTGACCCCTAATCTTATTTTAGACTAATAGTCAAATAATCTCAATTATATGCGTATATACAGGTCCAAAACTTGTGTTTTGGGTTAGGATTAGGGTTAGGGTCAGGTTAGGTGTAAGCAAATGAATGGATTTATCGAGCTCAAAGTCGGATATGTCAAGAAAACCAAGATCGAGTTTTCTTAATAGAAGCGAGGAAGGAGTTAATAATATGAAAGTTGTAATGAGTGATAAAAGTTTTCTTGGGGACTCCCAGGTGCGGACCTACTATAGGGCGTCGAAGGATCATGTCTCCTAATTTTTGAAATTTTTGCATAATTATAATATAACTTTGAAGAAATTTGAGATACTTATGCATAGACAATCTGAGGTTTGCAAAAGAGAACTAGATTATAATTTATATTAGGAGTAGAATGATGAGTTTTTTTTTATCAAACGCTAATAACGTTTACGTGTATTCACGCGCTTACAAAAATTATTAATTTTTTTTAATATGAATTCTGTCATTCCTAAGAATTGAACTCATACAACCACGAAGAATGTCTCTCACCTTAATCACTTGAGTTAGAATTATTTAATAATAAGTAAATTATATTAGGTAGTTAAATAATTAGTTAGTTTTTATTAAAATAATTAATAAAGTATTTACAAACGACTTAGACGGTTCAATTTTAAGCCGCTTCCAAGCCACCATATATTAGAAAAGATAAATCTCATCAAATTAGCCTCAAATCCATTAATAGGAGCTCCAGTGGTGGCAAGGATGGTATATATATATATATATAAACATTTTCTTTAGCAATTAATTAGTTACTCAACGTGCAAAAATTAAATAGAAATAATATTTTTTCCATCCACTTTATAGTAACTAGTAACGTGTACGTGCATTGTACACGAGTAAAAAAAATTGTTGAAATTTTTTTTTAATTAGAATTGAGGATTATTTACACTAACTATCCTAATATTTTTGGTTTATAACAAGAGATACCTCTGCTTTTAAAAAAGTTACACTGACCATCCCTAATTTTTTGATTTATTACACGGGGTACCCATATTTTAAGATAAAAGTAAAAAAATTATAACACTAACTACCTCTATTTTTGTTAAAAAAATTCCTAAAGGAAGGGGTGGTCAGTGTAATTTGTTCAAAAGCAGGGGTACCCCATGTTATAGATACCATTGTTTCGAAGAATTGAACAACCAAAGAGAATGCCTCTCACCTTAACCAATTGAGTTAAAAATGTTTGGCTATAATTAGATCATATTAGGTAATTAAACAATTAGCTCGATTCTTCTAATAATTAATGGAGAATTTATAAACGAATAAGACGACTCTATTTTGAGTCATTTCGAAGCCAAATTATATTAGTAGAGATTTATGAGAGAGCGTTGCGTGTAAATACCATTTTGAAGTAAAAAAAAATCATCATTATTAAGGTTCTAAATGAGAATTGAAAATAGCAAATGATATTTTTCTATACGCAATTAGCTAGTTGCCCATTTAAATTTAATGAACAGTTTGAATTAGTATAGATATGTTAGAGCATATCTAGAATAAAATTTTCCACGGTGAAGCATGAACTTTTTCTATTATATATATCAGTATATATGCACGTGTGATATACGTATTTCATATTAATTGGGAAGAACAAACGATAATTTTTCAAAATAAATTTACTACTTGAGAAGAGCAAACATCAGCCTCTTAATTTTATTTTTATTTACTATTTTAGAAAAGCAAACAACAAGTCCCTTAACTAATCATGTTAAATTTAATGAACAATTTTAATTAGTAACATAGATAATGATTTTTTGGAACAAAAAATTTCATGGTGAAGCTTCAACTTTTTCTATTATATAGCAGTATAGAGTAGAAGTCGCACATGTACGTTGCACTTGTTTTTCTTTTTCTTTTTCTCACTTTTTACATATATACTTGCATGAAACTTATTTTGAAATAATATAAAATATTTAAAGTAAATTTATTTTTGAGATGATGAACATTTATTGTATTTAGAAGTGTCTAATTATTAGTACTTAACAATTATATTAGTAGAAAGCTGTGTAATTTACATGTTTTTATTCTTGTCCTTTGCAATTGATTGCAAGCTCAATATTGATTAACTAGGGTCGTGACTTTTTGATTCAAAGGACATACATTCCAATATTTTTTACACTACTTGTCCCATTTAATTTATTGTGAAAATAATATTATTTCTCACAAAACTTACGACTTGCTCTTTGACGCTCTTCTACATCAACAAATTTATTAAAAATATGATCAATATGAAACTCTTTTCTCCATTGGCTTTCTAGTAATTCCAAGTCTTGAATTGTAATTAGAAATGGGATCATTTGTGACTTAGAACTAATTCCCTCCACAAAAGTAATTGGTGGTTGAGGATCACCTTCTTGTGACATTTAAAAAAAAAAAAAAAAGTGTTTAAATATAAGTAACATAAATAACAATTTTCAATAAATATAAAGAAATGCGCATATGCATGAATAGAAATTTGATGTCATTGATTGATGCAACATATTAAACATCAAAGTGATAAGAAAGTGACTAACCTAAGTTAACTAACCATTTCCCAACCTATTAAACATCACACACTATGTCGCATTTGTTCCTCTCGGTCTTATTCATGGTAACAAAATGATAGTATGATTTTGCGTTTATAATCTTATGAAACCCAAATCCTTATGCAAAAAACAAGACTTGACGTTTAGAAAAGTTATTAATAACACATTAGTCTTAAATGTTGTTGTCAATAGACATAACATCATAATTATCACACTGTATTATTTTTTTAGCATAACATATAATAAAAATAATATATAAAATAAATAATTAAATTGACAAACATTCTAATTATCACACTTTGTTATTTTTAGCAGCAGAATACATATAAAAGAAAGAACAAAATAAACAAATAAACATCATAATTATCACACTTTATTAATTTTTGCGGCGAAACATAAAATAGAAATAACATATAAAAAAAAAACTTATACACAGACCTAACATCCTAATTAACACACTTTATTAATTTTTGCAGTAGAATATATAATAGAAAGAATAAGAGAAAGAACTAAATAGACATAACATCCTAACTATCACACTTTATTCTTTGTTATTTAATTTTTTGTTGCAAGCATGTATTCAAACATCCCCACAATCCAAAACAAAGAACACAAATATTGAAAAATGATAAAAGAATAATAAATGACATGTACATTGAATATTAAGTAAATAGAGAGAGAGAGAGAGAGAGAGAGAGAGAGAGAGATATAGTGTTCAACACACTCTCGTGCTTCTAGTTCTCCTTGTAGTCTTGCAAGAATAATTAGTTAATAAAAAATAAATATTAGAAATAAAAATAATTGTAAAATTTATGGTTTAATTTTAAACCTCAGTCGGGGATTCAATATTCGAGAACGTCGAAGAAAGTCAAAATAGTAAGATATGGAGATTTAGATCCAAAGTGCTCGATCTTATACTAGAGTGCTCTATTCCATACCCACTTTGTAGATTTACATCTTAGAGTTTCAACTTCAAAATCCAAAATTGGAGTGCTTGATCTCAGACGTTTAGGTTTAGATCTCAAGAGTGAGAGACTTTTATATATATATATATATATATATATATATATATATATATATATATAAAAGATTTCGAATTTCTTCTTTTATAAAGTTTATCTGATTTTTCTTCAGATCAACTTCTTTTATTTCATTAAGAATTTTTACCACAGGATTTGTGATAAATTCAAAAATAATATTATTTTCCTTGTAACAAGTATAAATTCCTTATTTGTTATTTCTTTAATGTGCATAAGTTTTTCTAGAAAAGAAGTTCCTAGAATAACATGTTGTGATATTTCTTTTACAACAATGAAGTGTAAGAGAATACGAACTTCATTTTAACATATATGAACATATGTAACTTTAAAGGGTGTTGTAAGAACTTTGTTATTTGTGGCACTCAAAGTTTGAGTGGTGCGTTCACAATATTTTAATGGAAGCGTATTTCTTTAAGAGAATACAAGCTTATTTGTTATTTCTTTAATGGTGTAAGAACCCTAATTCTGAAAACCGTATTAATAATTTTTATTAATTATTTAATTAAATTATAGTAATTATGAGCTAAATAGAGGAAGAAGAATTTATTTAATTTTTATTTGAGGTGGTTGTGCATTTAGGGGATTTATGGAGCCATTATAAATTTTTCCTAATTTATTCCATGTAGGAGACCCTTTGGACAGTTGCTAGCTTAATGGTATGCACCAATATAATTTTTAGAATTTTCTATGTATATATATATAATTTCTATTGGATCCCAACCCGAAACCCAAACCCTCTATCCTAAACCCACTACCCGTTTAACCCCTACCCGGACCCGTTAGGAGAAGAAATATCAACAGCAGCAGTAGCAAAAACTAACTTTCCTTTCCCTTCTCCGCGCGTGTGAGCCTTCTCATTCCACCGCTTCTTATCTCTATTATTACTAAACTCTCCTCAACCGAAACCAAACTAAGGAAAGAAAGAAACAGCAGCAGCAGTGGCTTTTGAGACCACTAAAATTACCCCACCGCCTCTTATCCCTATATATATATTACAACTCTCCCAAACCCTAAACCACTTCTTCCACCAAACTTAAAACACAGTATTGGACGCTTGCACTATACAGAACTCTTGCTCGGCAAGTATACCTTGTCATTGTACTAGTATTTACATTCCATATGATGCATGCATATTTTGTTGCTGCTTATTTAGTTCATTTATTTTAACTGCTATATAAATTATACGTCCAAGGAAACTTGGGTGCAACGACGGTGTCGTCGTGTTCTGTTTTTAATTATGTATTTGCATTTGGACCTACTTTATGAGACCTCCCCATTATCATGAGGCATCTTATGTTTCATTGGCCATGACACTATTCTTACACGAGAGTGAGTCACATGTAGGACACGGACTTGCGTATTCGGCTGGCCACTGGTACGTATAGGTCGTGCGACGGATAAGGATAACTGCTGATAAAAACTTTGTATGCTAGTAGACCTGGCAGTTATTTAGAGGTTTTATCGTGTCATGGATGTGGCATGTTTAGAGCATGGGGTGGGGAGAACAACAAGGAAGGCGTTTGGGCTCCTTTGCACTTTTCTCCCGTAACGCCCGGATTCTCCCTCATGTCGTGTCACACCACATGAGGTACCTCGACTTCAGGCCATATTATAACGACGTAACACCGCATATAGTCAAGGACCCAGCATATATATATATATATATATATATATATATATATATATATATATATATATATATATATATATATATATATATATATATATATATATATATATATATATATATATATGGGTTGGAGGACTTCTGATATTGTGTCTTTGTAATCCTACCATTTAGTTTTATTTTATTAGTTCAAAGAGAAATCTACTAGGCATCTAGATATTGGTTCAATGGAGGATCATTGACTGGGAGAATATCATGAACAGTGGAAAGTCCTTTGAGACATTGAGGGATTACGAACCCAGAATCACTTTTGTCTACTATGTGTTCTTGGACAGAACATTTCCTGTGGGAGGATGGCTTTGACGCCTTAATGAGTTCTTAGGAAATGTGAATGTCCGATGTGATTTACAGGAAGTACAATAATTTTAGCACTACAAGGGACATGTATCCTATGCTACAGTGGCGTGACACCACACGAGGGAGTGAACCTCTGCTTTAGGCTATGTCACATCGGCGTAGCACCGCAAATAAGTAGGTAGCCTAATGTTGTAGAATGAATAGTGATAGCCGATCTCCGAAAAAAGGTAGGGTTCGAGATTGTTGGTCCTTCTCATACATGTCCTACCAAGACAGAATTTGTAATTTGCTATCCTCTTACAACACTACAAAGAGGCCGGTGACCTCATGTTATAGTGGTGTGACACGACATGAGGGAGTGAACCACGGGTTTAGGCCATGTCACAGTGGCGTAACACCGCAAGGAAGCACAAGACTTCATGCTGGGTAGGTTGGCACTATAAAGAGGCTGAGACCTCATGCTACAGTAGATGACACCACATGAGGGAGTGAACCTCAGCTTTAGGCTACGTCATAGCGGCGTAGCACCGTAAGGAAGCACAAGGCTTCATGCCAAGGACTCTTTAAAAGAACTCACCTAGAGTGTATGGAAAGATATACATGCCATCTCTTGAGGAAAAACTTGTAGACACCCAAAATACATACACTGAAACTAGGCGTGCACAGGGCCTTTAATGTGCAACCGAAAACACAACTGATGTCATTATGTGAGTGGAAAGAATTGCAGCTATAGTGCAGAATTTAAGGCTTGGTCCATTCATGTATCGTATTGTTATTTGATCCATACGGAAAGATTCAAATTGAAGCAACATCTATCTTAATGCATAATGGACAGTCACTATAAGGAACGCTCAACCTATATATTGAGATATGTGGGGGATTGTTAGTGTTTTTGCCTTTGGACTATGAAAGATAGTCCCACATTGGCTACACCACCAAGTGGGTATCTCAATATAATGCTTTGCTTGTGTTGAGGTATGTACATGGGGTGTAGTGAGGTACATGGGTGCCATATGGGGGTATTTTATTAGGATGAAAAGGAATTAACTCCTTTATGAAAGCATTTGTGCTTTTTTCATGCTCTTGGAATTATTTTCATTGGAGCTAAGCCCCGAAGACTCGGACTCGAACTCAGAGTCGATCTCAAGGGCGCAAAGTGGCACTTTGTTGGTGCACTTTGCACTTGACGTCAGCATCGGCGCATGGCGCTTGTGCACATTTGATGCGCTCATTTTATGCGCGGGTTGCATGCGTTGTTGCTAGCGTGGTTGCATGTGTGGGTGCTTGAGCAGGGTGCTGAGCGGACGCTAAGAGGGCGCATGCGCGGCCATACACTGTTGTGCGGCGTATGGCGCTTGTGGGCATTTGATGCGCTCATTTTATGCACTGATTGCATGCGTTGTTGCTAGCATGGTTGCATGAGCGGGTGCTTGAGCAAGGTGCTGACCGGGCTCTACGCGGGCACATGCACGGTGATGCGCTGCTGTGGTTCTGCGTGCATGCGGGCTAGGCCACTGTGCCACTGCGTCGCTGCGCTGCTGTGCTACTGCACTGAAAATGGTTCAAAATCGGTTATGAAAAGATTGCATCTTTAATTCAGATCCGATTTTGTGGGATTTGAATTAAATTTATTCTTATCGCTTTGTAACCGACTATGTGGCCAGGTTCCTCTATAAATACTCTCCTCCGTTGGTCTTTGAAGGATGATTGATAATTCGAGAGAAAGAAAGAAAGAAAGAAAGAGTTGAAGAGAGGATGTTGTGCCGGCAAGAGGAGTTCAGGAGTTCGTGCGATTCCAGGAGGGAGGTGACGCTAGCGTTCCAGAAGTTCGTCGAGAACTTGCTGGATCCTGGGAGCAGATCGCGTATAGGGCGAATCTTGCTTTGAGCAATGGTGGTTTTGATCACCCCAGCAGGAGTTCTTTTCTGATCTTTTTTTTTCTTCTCTTTGTTCTGTTCTATCTCATTGTAGCGTCTGCGAACGTAAAGAGAAGAACATTTTTTCTTGTTGTAGCTCCATTTCCTTTGTAACATGTTCTTGGAGTTGTGCTTCTTAGGAGTTGTGCTTCACTTGAAGAGAGACCCCTTGCGAGTTTCTGGTGTGTCAACTTCTCCCTTGGTTCTTTATGATCCATTGGAATCGAGTTCTTAAGAGGGACTTCTTAAGAGAGCTCACTGGCTCATGGAGAGGGACTCGGAGAGGAAGATTTGGGAATCGGTAGCATCGCAACAGAAAGGAGGAGGAGAGATTTAGGTTTAGGAATTAGATTTGAGTAAAAATATATATATATATATATATATATATATATATATGAGGGAGGGTAGAATGGTAATTTTACTGTAATTATTTTGATTTTTGGTTCGGATCGGTAACTGTACTCCAAACTAGATGATCGGATCGATAAACTGAACTTCTTTAGAAGTCTAAATCCGATAATTGACCCTTGTTGCTATCGAGGAGAGACATAAGATCTTGGCTGGGTGGCGGAAGATCAGTGGATCGAGCCACGGAAACGTATTATTCCTTCCATTTTATAAATGATGTGAGTTGGGAACAGTAGGCCCAAAAAGCTGCAATGCGCGTGCACAATTCGATCGTTACGTCGACTATCCCAAAAAAAATGACAAACCAAAAAAAAAAAAAGTAAAAAAAAAAAATTAATAAATAAAAAACTGAGCTTTTTAAAGAAAAGAAAAATCAAATATCCAATTTGGCTCGGTTTAGTTCCTTTTCGGGTTTCAAACCGAGATTTGCTCCCCCTATTGGCTGGTCTTCCGAAACAAATAGGATGTGTGATGAGGTTTGATGAAATGTGACCAATCACGTGAATCTCAAATGCAACTTGTTGTATGTTTCTACTTATCGGATTGATTAGGACACCTCAAAAAAAAATGGCAATGCCAAAGTTCTAAGCAGAAATTCCAACTATTCTAGAAACTAAAAATAAAATATAAATAAATAATATCGATATCGATATCGATATCGAAATTTGAATTTGAATTTGGTCTAATGTCCTTAAGACAATATTCGTTTCGTTTGAGTGCTTACGATTTAGTGATGATTGTGTCTCCCAAGATACAACGGTACTCTTCCATCGGTAGCTGCATTTTACACAGCATGAACTGACGAAACAATGTAACTAGTCTCTCTCTCTTGGACTTAATCAAATGTATGAATAAGTTGTTTGAAATAAAATTAAATAAAATACTTATATGACTATTTTTTTATAAAGAATGAAGAGACATTATGTAAATATACGCAATGTTTGAAAGGGATACATATTCTAATAGATACAACCGTTGCAAATGAAAAATATATTTTTCAATAACACAACTATTGAAAATATTTATTTAATTATCTCCAACAAAAGTTTTTAAATCCATTAGCAAGTGGCTTGGCAATGGCAAAAGTTTGCTTTCGAGGTCCCCAGTAACAAGTGGCTGTGTTTGTCAGTGGCACATATACAAAATCGTCGCGTCTTCTTCCGAAATATTGTCATTATGATTTTGAAATCACAATCACAATGTGCTTATAAAATTCTTTGTTGACTCTCTCTCTCTCTCTCTCTCTCTAGGTGGAATTGTAGAGACAAGTGTTACTTGACTTGAGCGAGATGAGTCCGTAAGTCATGATCCACTGAGTTACGAACATTTGATTGAGTGCTTGAGTTACAATTATAGTGTTATGAAAACACATATATAGGGGCGTCTCCTGTATGATTTTGATATAAACAAATAAAGAAAAAATTATTGAGCTTTCTCTCTTCATCTATCCACCATTTCCCACCTCTTAAATATCTTTCTTTCTTTTTTTTTTCCTTTTTTTTTTTTAGCAAAACGGTATTAGAGTCTAAAGAAGACGATGAGTCAACAGAACGATCTCTTTTCACCATGATAAAGGAAGCATCTATATTATAGAAGAAGGCTACAATGGATATTTCATGAGAGACTATGACAAGTCCAAGAAGAAAGTGTGTTAAAGGCAATTCAAAGAGAGTCTTTAGAGACTTAAAAGAGTATGTATAAAGTCACGGCAAAAAGTTATTCGGAGCAGTTCATTTTTTTTTTTTTACAAATATGTCACTTAAATAATTTATTGAGGGTTGTCTACTATTTTTCTTAGAATTGTAGAAATTTTTGACAGTTCTACTAATATACTGGACTGTCGATTTTTTTGATAATACTAAAGAAAATATGTTGTTCATTTAGGACTAAAAAAAATTTTGGCAGTTCATTATGTATTTTAGACTGTCAAAATTTTTGACAGGCCTAAAATAACATGTTCTTTTTAGGACTGTCAAAAATTTTGATAGTCCAAAAGATATTACTATCATCCCGTATAGTGCGGAGAACAAGTAGAGGGGGTGTCGAAGTTGCAGGAGGACGACGTTGATGTGGTAGCGGTCGTGGTGGTGGTGGTAGGGGTAGTGGTGGTTGTCGTCGTGATGGTCGTCGTCGCTAACTATGTAGACGAAGGAGGAGATGAGGTTCTCTTATCCTTCGATCTTCTCCGCCGCCATCGTGGTTGCTAACATGAGTTTGTGAGTTGAAAAAATTTAGGGTTAGAGTTTTGGAGAAGAAGAGAAGAGGGGGGGAGGGGGGAGGGGGGAGCAAACTTAGTAAATTTTTGTTTGGTGACAAACTTGTAAAATAATGGACAACCTCTAATAATTTTTACAGTGCATATAGTAATTATCTAAAAAAAAAAAGGAAAAAAAAAAGAGGCATACGAAGGATATCTTATTTATCTACTAAGGAGTTGGACAAACGGTGTTAGAGGATACTGCTAATGATAAAGTTCGAAATAAGTTTAGGATAACCTTCGCAACTCCTACAAAGAAGTTCACATACATACTCTTTTAACTTTTCCAAGCAAAATCAAGATTTCGAGGTAGACGGAAACAAATTAGTTAATGAATTACCAAGTTACAAGAATGTGAATACTGTAAAGAAATTAAGAGAATATTGAAGATGTACGTAAGATTGAGAAGATACTTTCGACACTTCCACTGAGAAATGACTATATTGTTTATAAACTAAATATTTGAAAAAGAAAAGAAGAAAGAACATCCGAAGCCCATGAAAGAGGGCGGCAAAACCTGGGTAGAAAGTTAAAGGTTAAAACCAAGAGGATTCCAATGAAATAAGCCAATGATATTACTTTCATACCTCTTAATATAGGCTAATTCTACAGACATTCCATATTTTACTTAGGCTATTCCATTTTTTTTTTTTACTTATTTACAAATTTGTCATTAAAAAAATTGTTTCATGCTAGTCCACATTTTTTTAGGACTGCCAAAATTGCAGTCCTTCCAATACAAATGACTGTCAAAATTTTTGACAATCGACAGTCCTCGACGACAATGGCGGTGGCTAGAGTTAGGACTTCGTTGTCATAGCGGATTTGGAATTCGCGGTGGAGGAAGAGGCTGGGGCGGTGGGAGAGACGGAGGTGCGGTCTTGGAGGATGCGGTCGGGGTAGGGGTCGAAGAAGAGGGGGTAGCGGGAGAGGAAGGTGGGGAAGCGGAGGCGGTTTTAGGCGCTTATTGAGCAATTTTTTGAGTGCCTATAGAAATAGCCTTAATATATGATACTTACTTCTCATAGTATTTAAGGGCCATTTCTATAGGCACTTCAAAATTTACTTAGGCTAGACCTTTTTTTTTTTACTTATTTACAAGTTTGTCGTCGAAAAATTTGCTTCAGGCTAGCGCAAATTTTTTTAGGACTTGTCAAATATTTCAACATTCCTAATTTTTATGATTGTAAAAAAAATTGACAATCCATCATAATGGAAGGACTGTCAAATATTTTGAAAGCCCTTCATATTAGAAGGACTGTCAAATATTTCAACAGTCCTAATTCTTTAGAACTGTCAATATTTTTGACAGTCCTCCTGTGGGCTGAGATTTGCTTGTTGGAGGAGGAGAGGAGGAGGGGGAGAGGTGGAAGGGGAGGGAGGAGAGGAGGGGGAGGATAGCGGTGGAGACGTCGGGGTCGGGGAAGTCGAGGTCGGAGCGAAGGGAGGAGAGGGCGGCGTCCCAGAGGTCGGGGGGGGGGGGGGGGGGGTGGGAGGCCGGAGATGGAGCTGAGGAGGTCGAGGGTGAGCTTCTTGCAGACTGAGGAAGAGGGGGAAGAGAGGATCTCGTTGATGGCGGACTTGGATACGGCAGAGGCGTCACGGCAGGCGACGGACTGCTGGAGGTCCTGGAGGAAGGCGACGCCTACTACCTCCTCCTCCGGCAGTTGGGGTTGGGGTTGGAATTGGGGTTGGGGTTAGGGTTTGGGATGGGAGAGAGAGAGAGGATTTGGCTGTCCTAAGTAAATTTGGGACAGTCGTGAGTAAAAATTGCAAAAATCTGGAATGTCCTGAAGTAATGGGTTGTCCTAAGTAAAATATGGAGTGCCTATAGAATTAGCATATTTAAGGCACTACAAAAATTAATCGGAGATGTTCAAATGTTTTTTTATTTATAAATTTGTCACTGAAAAAATTTAGTCTGCACACTACATATTATATAAGCCAACTTTTTATTTTTAATTTTTTGCATTTGTTTTCTTCTTCCATTTTTTCTTCAAAATTCAAAAACCCTATACCCAATATTCTATAGAAGTTATGGTCCCAAGTTCCACTCCAACCCAACTCGATGATTCTCCGACGAATATTCGAATCGACAAAATGTGATGATAAAAATTTCAAACATTTGTTCCTCCGTAAATTTTGGAATTCTATCTGATCAATGTAGGAGATATGTACGAAACTCTCTTCGACGAAAAAATCGGATCATCGAAACCATTAACTCTCATTCCGCTCCTTCCGAAGAAAATTTTGGTCCTTCCGAAGCACCCTCGGTAAGCAATCTGACATCCCCCAGTTCGACAGTTTTCGTGTTAGGACTATCAAAAATTATGATAGTCCAAAATACATAATTGATTGTCAAATTTTTTTACAATCCTAAATAAATAATATTTATTTTTAAGACTAGCATATTTTTTGATCTTCTTACCAATATACTGGATTGTCAAATTTTTTGACAGTCTATTATGTATTTTGGACTGTCAGAATTTTTGACTCTCATAATTTTGTTTCACCACCACCTTTGATATGGCTTCTCTTTCCACTCACCAGCCTTACCAATCATTTTATTTATCCATATTCAGTGTGCACCCCACATTATTTTTATAATGTACCAGTTTTCTCACTACAGAATTCGTCTATAATTGACGGTCAACCCATTTGACCAAAAATTTTGGACAAAATTACCCTTCTTTCCTGCACTTGATCCCGTGCCCCCGAGTTCGGCCCACCCTCCTTCTGCGTCGTCGCCCTCGTCCCCTCCCTCCCCGCCACCGCCGTCCTCCGTCCCCAACCCCATCCTCCCCCTCCCTGCCACCGTGATTGCTGCTGCTGCTCGCGAGAGCACAGCGGCGAGCGCGCAGCGGCAGCAATCGCGGTAGCGGGGAGGGGGGTGGGGAGGGGGCCGCGGCGACTGTGTCGGGGAGGGGGGGGGGGGGGTTGGGGACGGAGGGCGGTGGCAGAAAGGGGGGTAGGAGGAGAGGGGTGAGAGGGAAGGGGGGCAGCAGCAGTGGCAGGGAGGGGGGGGGGGATGAGAGGAAAGAGGAAGAGGAAAATAAAGGAAGGTTATTTTCGTCATAAAAATTTGGTCAAATGTGTTGACCATCAATTCATGGATTCCGTCAAAAGTGGAGGATCTGATACATTATGGAAACAATGTGGGGTGCACCCTGAATATGGATAAATAAAGTGTGTGGTAACTCAAAATTTCTCAAATTTTTTTTAGAAGAACATCAAATTTTTTTAGGAGAACATAAATTTTATTTTATTTTTGTAAAACTTTCTTCTACACAAGTAAAAAAATTTATAAAATTTTATTTTCTAAAAATATTTTAACAAACAAAATTTTTAATTTTTGTTTTATAAAATTATTTTCTGATAAATGTAACCAAATGTAAATTTATAGTCTTTGTACTCAGAAAATAACTTTATAATATCTTCTCTTCTCTAAAAACTGTTTTCAGAACAAAATTTTAGAAAACTATCCAATCGGATCCTAAACTTTCAAGAAAAATACGCGCACAGACTAGAACATTCTCTTAAAATTCAAATGCTTGAATTTGAAGTTCATACACGAATTACAGTAAGGCCGATGGTCACAACAGAACAAATAAAGATACAAGCAGTGATAGTTGAGGCAAGTCATAAATATTTTGTTTCATCTACTACTCATTTTTTGTCTCAAGCACACTAAAACATATCCAAAACCAAGCATTCTTCACATCTGAAAACACAAACTGATCCAGCCCGTTTCGGCCCGATCCACTTTCGACCGAATTCGAATTCGGACTAGACCTCGGTTAAAATCGATCAACACTGGACTGGATCTGGGCCGATACACAACGAGGGACTTCCCGGACGGTGAGCACATGGCAATCTGATGAGGGCAAAAATTGCAATGTATTATTATTCTGATGAAAAAGGCTCAGGCATCAATAAGTATTTGAACAAACTGGAAATGAAAATTTTGAAATAAAGATGACAAATTTTTTTTACTAAAACATATATAAAGAACTAGTTCTACTAGACAGAAAAACAACATCAGAATTTCTCTATGTGTTATTTCTACATACGGTTAAGTATGGGTGCGTCCAAATGTCTACACAAATAATGTGTTATTTCTACAAGTGGGGCTAACAACCTTCGAATCTACTATAAACATTGTCAGTGTAAGCAAATAATAACAAGAAGTAATACATTAGGTCAGTAATGGGTGGATCCTGTCAGATTTTCTACCGTCCTGAATATTATCAGAGCTGTAATTTTTTTTTTTTACAGTTCATGATGTCAGAACTGTAAAACATACGACCGGGACTGTAAAACATACAAGACTATAAAAAAAATTCTACAGTCCTAAGTCTTTTCAGTTTCGACGAAATTTTTTAGTTCAAAATCCTAAAATGGATTCGAAACTTCATAAATCCACCGAAAGTTCATCCTAAATCTAGTTTATGTTCCTACACTATGATATTTGGACATTAACAAGAATGAAAAAAAAATTATGTAAATAAAATGAAAAATACAAACATAAAATTAGAGATGGTGAAGATGTAGGAAGAAGATTTGGAAGAAGATTTGTAGCTTGATTGTGAAGAAGCTTTAGGTGCCATCTCAATGATTGATTAATGTTTGAATTAGAAAAAGTGGAAAATGAAGAAGTTTAGGATTTTGAAGTGAAGGAATGAGGAAAATAATTTTGAAAAGAGAGGACGAGAGTAAAAGTTAGAATATTTGGGTTAGAGGGGGAGGGAGCAGCTCTTAGTAAGTTTTTTTTACCGTCATGAGTAAAAATTCCATAAAATTGGACTAGTTTCGATACTTGGTTTGTCCCGAATAATTTGTGTACTTTCCCGATAAAAATTCTTAATATGTGGTATATAGTGCATTATATCAATTGCTGGGCCACCTGGTCGGCCTATTATGCTATGTTAAGGCAAGCCCATGAGCCCGTACACAACAGTCCGGCTTTTCCAGACCAGTGCATCCGATCCACCCGCAATCGTTAGATCGTATAGAAATGTGAACATACACACGTCTCCATAATAATTCAATGGTCCGCATGTAAATGATACATTGCACTGGCACATACAATCATTTATCTTGGTCGAAAACATATCTAGCCTCTTACTGTTCTCTCTGCCACCGAATCTCCTCTCTCCGTCTTTCTATGGCTGTGAGCATGAGAGCCATCTCCAGCCATGGCGGCGGACGCTTCTTCTCCCTCCTCTCGACTCGCTCGGACCGCTTTCTCGGTCCGGCGTCTATGAACCGAGCGCTCGAGAGGGGCGGAAGAGCGCTTTTCAAGAGCGTCCTCCTCCCTTTGCCAAGGAGGCGAGCAGGCTTCACATGCTTTCTATCGGACTCTTTCCCACCGCGCTTGAGAGAGCTGGTACTGTTGTTCTTTCCGAACAAATTTCGATTTTTAGTAGAACCATGATTCTGAGTGAAATGTTTTCGTCTCCTCTTTTCTGACCAGAGGCACTTTTATACGGGACGTGCGTTGATTTCAACATCTACTGCCGGCACGACGAACGAGGAGCCGGCAGCGGCTGGTGGAGGCGGGAAGCAGTTCAAGAATGACGTCACCAATACGACGGAAACCGCCACCGACGAGCAGGCCGCGGACATGAAAATACTCCGCACCCTTGCGAAGCACTTGTGGCTGAAGGACAACGCCGAGTTCCGGTTCAGGGTGGCGCTGGCGTTAGGTCTCCTCGTCGGCGCAAAGGCGAGTGCCTCGAGAGTGCCTTCTTCTGTCTATTTGAGCGCACTTGCCTTTGGCATGTTTCTTTCGTCGTGGTTGACGTAATGCAGTAGCCAATATGGTCTATGTTGCACAGACACGGATACAAAAGTGACACAGACACGGCACCATCTTGGTGTGTCCGTGCTTCCTAGGTTGTGGTACTGCTTGTTCGTTCTTATCCAGGAATAGCGACTAATACGTTGATTTTGTTACCAAATTACAGATTGCAGTGACCTTATATTGACATTAACAGAGATGACGATTTTCACTATAGAGAGATGGATTTATCAGAATTGATTTCAGCAACAGATTGGTTTTTAGATCCATATCGAATTTTTTAAATTGTCTATGACCGGTTTGGTTCCAGTGGACAACCCATTTTTGCTTTCCAAACAAGTAAACAATCAAGTAAAGAGTTGAGGAGCTGAACAAGGTTGGGAGGACAGAAGTGTTAGAAAGAGGAAGAGATATCAAAGCAAGAAGAATGACAACTTGAGAAAAGTGCAAATGTAATTTATTAAATCTAATTACTAGTCCTTAGATATATAGGAGTTTAAGACACATTATTTACTGTAAATTGTAATTTCAACCCAAAGTTAAAAGAGGAATGAGGGGGAGGTTAATATACATGGACAAGACATACCTAGGAGTGATACTTTTCGGTATTTAGGATCAATCACTCATCATGATGGAGACATTGAGAAGGATATTATGCATAGAATTAAATCGGGATGATTGAAATTGAAACGGAGGAGTGTTCATGTAGTACTTTGTGATTGCAAGTGTTGAAAGCGGAGGCTACATTATAAAAAAAAATTAGATCTCTTGGCCAATATTTATAGAAAATGCAAAGCATATAAAAAGACATCATTAAATCTAGGAAAATACATATAATAATGTGTTCAAAATAAAATAACTAATCTACTCTTCAACACGTCATGCTATTTGGAACTTGGTGAAAGTAAGTCCAGCTTGGAGAGAGTGAGAAAGAGAGAAACTAGAGATCATCTGAAAAGGTATGCCAGAGCTTCATAGTCGAAGAAATTATGCAAGGAACCATCTGAAGTAGGCTGGGACTTTGAGACCAAATAAATCCCAACAAGAACCATAGTTAGAAAGGACTTCACAAAAGAAGAAATTTCGATAGAGGTTGAATGAGAGTTAGGACTTCACAACGGAAGAAATTCTAGAAAAGATTAAAAAAGGAGACCCGAGACTTCACAAGTAAAGAAATCACGAAAGAAACATATAAAGTAGGTCGGAGCTCCGTATGACGAGAAATCCCTAAAAAAAGTATATGAAATACACCAGGGCTCAGAAAGACGAGAAATTTCGAAAGAAAATCAAAGTACATAGGACTTCGAATACCTAAGAAATCCCATAAATATACCAGTGAAATCTTGAAATATCTGTACCCGAAATAGTCGTTGAA
Source organism: Iris macrosiphon (assembly GCA_036927795.1). Classification (NCBI taxonomy): domain Eukaryota; kingdom Viridiplantae; phylum Streptophyta; class Magnoliopsida; order Asparagales; family Iridaceae; genus Iris; species Iris macrosiphon. The sequence goes on along the minus strand of JAYESA010000003.1, from coordinate 181,253,248 downwards.
GATACGACCGCGAGCATCTCCAAAGAAGAAATAACATTAAGCTTGAAGAAATCATAGGATGAAAACCTAGGATTCTACTATCATGTGAATAAAATGGTATCAAAATTTTATTAGGACCATTGACCAATATTTATATTTTATAGGAAAGAGACCATATAAAAAGACCTTATTAACCCTAGACAAATACATTCAATAAATGTGCTGAAAATAAAATAACTAATCTACTCTTCAACAACAAAGTCCCTATGAAATTGAAAGAAAAATTTACAATATTGCTATAAGACCAATCATGCTTTATGGAACAATATCGAACAATTAAGAAACAACATGTCCATAACGTTAGTATGGCTAAAATGAGAATGCTAAGATGGATGAGTGACAATACATTAAAGGATATGATAAATAAGTGTATCTGTGGGAAGTTAGAGGTGACGCCAGTTAAGAACAATTACGAGAGAAACTCGACTTAGATGGTTTGGACATATGCAATGCAGACCAATAGATGCCGTAAGAAGGAGTGATAATATACTAGTTAATGGAGTTGCTAGGGACTAGATGTAGGCCTAAACGAACATGATTTGAAGTGTTGAAGAAGGATACGGATTTGGTTATTGTTAGTTTGTTACAAAGGAAACAACCCTTAAAGAGCCGAATGGAACCATATGATTCAAACATCCGACCCCACAATCTTTGGATAAAGACTTTGTTGTTGTTGTTATTACTGTGAAGAAAGCTAATCCTATTATGCAACACGTCATCTATATCAAGTTTCCTATATCGACCGAAACTGTTACTGTAACAGTCAAAACTACTGAAATTGATTGATTCAAACCACTTACCCCGAAACTGTTGAAACTGATACTCATAGGAAGGTCCGGAACCAAAATTTAGAACCTTTTTCTAAGAAAACTGTTCTTCAATGAACTTGTTATTACATGAACTTGCTATTTGCACAGGAGCTGTTTCTTTAAGTTATTAGTGTATATGGTCATTTTATATCTAATTATCCTTGAGAAATGCTCATTATATATAAAAAAAAAAGTAAAGATGTATATTGCTAATATATTATCTAATTTCGGAATTGTAATTTGAAAATAGGTCATAAATGTTCAAGTGCCTTTCCTCTTCAAGCTTGCTGTGGATTGGCTTTCTGCAATCACTGGTTCTAGTAGCTCAATAGCATCATTTACAGACTCTAATTCCACTATGCTGGCACTTTTTGTGAGCCCAGCAGCAGTTCTAGTTGGATACGGAATAGCACGTAGTGGAGCAACAGCCTGTAATGGTAATCTACATTAAATCTGCTTTATGTATATGCTAAGGCTGGGTTGGGATTACGTGTTTTACCTGCATCTGTTTTTTTAAAGCAGCATCAGAAGCTGTTTGGTAACATCTACTTCTGCTCATTCTTTGATAAGCTAGTTCATTTTTGGGCCAGATTTTGAAAACATAGGGAAGGCTGCTTTCGAAAGCTGATTCTGCTTTTTTGGGAAGCAGCACCCATGCCAAACCAGGCCTAACTAAACTGTGAGGCATCTTATGGGAAGTCTGTTTTTTCAGTACATTCTTATGTATTGCATATATGTTATTGACATTTTGCTTTATTATCTTTTCTGCCCCGTTTCCTAAAATCGCTCTTATTTTTCTTGCTTAACACCATTTTGACAGAATTGCGAAATGCTGTGTTCTCCAAAGTAGCTCTGAGAGCCATCCGCACTGTGTCTAGAAGGGTAGTCAATTCTCTCTTCTTTCTACTATTCTACTACTGGTTATTCTATACGTTTCAAGTGACTGACAAAAACTAATATGTTATAAGCCCTTGTCAACATAATGATAGTTCATTTATAGGTTTTTTTCTGTTACTAGTGTGATATTCACCAGATCAGCCACATCATCATTATTATCTCCTTTGCGTATTTTAGAAGATTTTTAGAAGTGCTTGTTTTCACTGCATTTTATGGATCAAGTGAAGCTATTGCGGAAGAACAATATGTAGACTCCAAGCCTCCAAGAATCTTGCATTACTATGTTATTATAAACCCCTTTTATCTTTGTAGAAAAAGCTTGGTCTATATCAATGACACTTTTATCATCTGAAGAAAGCACATGCTACAAGATCAAAAGTATGAATGTTTACGCAGGAATCCTGATCAAATAACTTCAATTAATAAATTGGTACCTGTAAAGCATTTACACGTCAAAATGGAAGTGCAGATCCTGATCCTGATATGTAACAAATACATGTCAAGTACATGTAAAGCATTTCATAACTTATTATCTGGTATGTTTCAGAAAACCATGGACTGAATTTGGCAGGGAATGTGGTAAGGAAAAAGGGGAAGAAACAAATTATGTAAATGGCCTAGGCTCGGGATGTCAGGCCAGTCTAGGATTATAGGTTATGAAATGGGCTTTATCATAATATTGATTGATGGAGATCGACCGGAGCAATGGATCGAGTAAGGACGCAACAGATGCAAAATTGAGGAAGGACATGAGACAACCAGACCCGTAACACAATCTGGAGAGGTTGATCTAATAAAAAAACCCAAGCTTAAGCCAGGTAGTAGGATGCAGAATTTAATGAAAAAGGAAAAAAAAAGGTGTTCAATTTTCACAAGCCTCCCGCTTAAGTAAGGTTGGAGAGGGTCATGATGTACACATCCTTACCTAAGAATGTACTATCTATACACTAAGATAATATAATAAAGCATAAATTCTACAGATGAGCAGTGAAGTGCAAGATGGACCTGAAATATTCATTCTCAAGAAGAGGCAGAATAGACGGAAATTTGACAGGTACTGGTTAGTGTCATTTCCTGCAGTAGCTTTACCGTGTCTTATGCTGCCGGTGATCAGTCAGTGCCGATTCAGCTAGTGGAGTAGTTTTTACTCTAGGAGAAAGCTTGTTCAGCATTTGGTTGGTTGAAGAGGATGTGAGGATTATAAGATGGTGATAATTAAACTTAAAATAATCCAATTATTTTAATTATAAGATGGTGATAATTAAACTTAAAATAATCCAATTATGGTAATCTCTATAGTTAAATGATTCAAAAACTAAATGATATTCAAATGGGTTAAAGAAGTGGGGGTAAGTAAGATCCGAGGACCTGATTTTGTCAAAGTATAAGAGTGGCGCTGACAAGGTGAAGCTGCTACAGCAGGAATGCTCATTCTTGGAAATTACTACGTATTGATGTAAAACTCGGCTAGGAGTGACCCATTTGAATATGACATGAAAGGTTATAAAAGTATGGAAATATAGTCTTATACCTATCTTGGTTTGGAAACTTTTAGAAGATTGAGAAGACAAGAAAATATTATCTGAGACATTATATCATTCATAACCATTGAACAGTAAATTTAAAGTATTATATGTCAAACCATAAGTATATAATTTTGTTGTCATTTATATCCTTGACAATTTGGCATCTTGAGATTTTGCTAAGTGAACTGGTTATCATTTGGAAAAATCATTAATAGGTACAATGAAATTTGATTTGCTATGACAGGACATTCAACATGTTACCTACAAAAGTTGATGTATAGCATAGTGTGTCGTCACCATCACTTCTTTTTACTGGTTTGTTTACTTAGATCAATACATGGCCTAGTAGCACAAAAGATTTGTAGATTCCTTTGAGGTTTTTCTTAACTTTGTATGTGAGGATATTTGTTGGTTGTCTTAGACAGTACATTATCCAGTAATATATCAACATAATTCCAACCCAACATGTCTAAATTGAATTTGTGTCTACGTTGTCCTTGTTTGCTCAGCAATACTTGCTACTTTCCAGATAAATGACCACTACTTTTGCAGGTCTTTGCACATTTGCATGATCTTGATCTGCGGTTTCATTTAAGGTAATGCTTATGACCTGGTCAGATATTTCTGGAGAAAATTATCTATATTAAAGATACTTTATTTTTTGAATAAGCTTTCGCGTGGTGTGCAGAATTTTTACTGATGAACATGTGATAGCAACAAGAAGAAATCCTCCATTTTTTTTACTGATGGTTGTAGAAAATCATCTGACACAATATTATGCTATGCTAAATTTTCACTTTACTACCTTGAACTTTGCCATATATTCACTTTACTACCCTGACCTTTAATACCATATACTTTTCTTTATGACCTTTATACCATAAACTCCATAAACTTGTCAAAGAAAAAGGTAAAATGACACTTGTACCTGCCGCGGCCTTGTGGGGGGGGGGGGGGGGGGGGTCACCACAACGGGGAGGGGAGGAAGAAGGTGGGGTTGGGTTTAGGGATGTCGAAGGAGGAAGAAGATGGTGGTGATGGATTATGGTTCAGAGAGGAGTTAGAAGATTGTGTTGGTGGTGGTTTTGTTAGGGTTTGGGGATGTAATAATTTTTTTATTGTTTTAGGTGTAGGCTTGTCCTGAATATGTTAAGTTTGACGTAGACTAAGGGAAGCCAAGTGAAATTACTTAACCAATCAAAGGTGTTATTTTGAAAACAAAAGTCATGGTATTTAAGTGAACATAGGGCAGAGTTCAAGGTTTTAAAGTTAAAAATAGTCGGTGTCTTATATATAGAGAAATCAACTTCGGCATCATGCAGACCTTTCCCAGTAGAACAGGTTCAATTATGGAGCAGTTCCAGAAAAAAATTGTTGAGTTTCTACGTGCATATGTAAATTTGATGTGTAATTTGGTGCCGATATCCTAGTCAATCCTGCTATGAGAAAGAGTGGCCACTGCCACAAAACCTCAAAGGATGTTTTGTAGGGAGGCAGAGCTACGCTTTTGGACAATGCATTAGGTTTTTGTAACCAAGGACTAGCCATCTAACTTATCTAGATCAAGGTAGTCAAAGGCGCACTCAAGGCGCAAATGGTCCATATCACCTGAGGCGCAAGGCGCACTTAAGACGCGCGTCCGAGCGAAACGAGACGCAAATAAAAAATAATAAAATTTTACATAAATAAATAAACAAATTAGTAATGTAAGAAATAAATCTAACATATTAAAACCAACAAAAATATGTTAAGACATAACCAAGTGAATTAGAACAATAGCACTCAACAGAATTAACAAGAATTTGTATTCTTCCTACCATGCTTTTAGTAAATTTTAGTTTTTCAAGTTCAACTGTAGCCAACTTTGACAACTGCGGAAAGGACTACCTCTCTCCTACTTGTATGAGGTAAGGGCTATCTCCCCATCTCAAAGTTTTTGTAAAAAATATATATAAGGCGCTCCTAGGCGCGTTTTTTCTTTGTTGTGTCTTGCTGAAAGGCGCACATAAGATGCGCCTTAGGTGCGTCCGGAGAAAGGTGCCTCGCCTAGTGAGGTGCGAGGTGCGCCTTTGACTACATTGATCTAGATTATAGGAGTATAGAAGAAGAGATGATGTGATTTTCTTACATGCAAGAGTATTCCTCACATAGTTCTCTTTGTTGAATATCTATTGTCCTTCGTATCTTAATGAATTACAGGAGCCCATATTTTTTAGTGGATAGACAAATGTTGTTTCTTTATCTTCCTTGTGGATGGATAGTTGTCCTCGACCTCATCTAAACATCTCGTCTTCTTCCATTTGATAACAAAGCCTTCCTCATGATGACACTTCCTTATCAAACCAATTTTGAGGATGTTCTAAGATTTCTACAGGCTGGAGCTTTACATTTCCCATGTTAGGTGACAATTTGTAGGGAAAGTTTGAAGAGAATTCAAGCAGTATATATTTGAGTTCTGTTATTAAGTCAAGTTAGATTTGGTACTCTGTTTTAGATCCAGAGAGCACTGGATTTGAAATTTGGCCTCAAGTGCACCTTAGAGATATTTGAGTTCTGTTATTAAGTCAAGTTAGATTTGGTACTCTTTTTTAGATCCAGAGAGCACTGGATTTGAAATTTGGCCTCAAGTGCACCTTAGAGTTTTGGTTTTTAGTGTAGTTTGGGTGAGTTTCCGGTTTGGGATTGGGGTCTATTTGTTTCCCTAGTCATGGTACTATATAGAAGCCATACCTTAACGATACATATAACCGGACAGGTTTGGGTCAATGCAGGAATGCTTGGTTTATCTGTACTTAACTTTCTTGTAGACACATACAAGCAGACTTTTGCGGGAGGGATTGTAATGAAGAATCGTACAAAAGTTGTTATTTCTTAGCTAAATGTTAAGCCAAACTTAGCCAGAACATGTGCAGATTACAACAAGAAAGTCATCCATTCAACAATTTATATATATGCACATGACCTAATTCTATTTAAAATCTCATAACACCCCCACCTAAATGAGCTATATAACAAGTCAGAGGCATATGCGCCGAGGCTTGCACATGACGAGGAGGAAAGTTGTCTAACTATGAATACAAATTTAGTTGAATACTTGGCTTGTTTATTATTGATGTGGAGCTACATATATATAAGAGAGGCTAACCCCTCTCTACTACTCTACTCCATGTGGGACTAAAAAATCCTTTAATACTCTCAATACCCCCCCTCAAGATGAGCGATAGATATTAATCATCCCCATCTTGTCACATAGTTTAGAAAGACTCAATGAATTAAGACCCTTAGTAAGATAATCTGCGACTTGCCCTTCTGAGCGAACATGATCGAGCTTTAATATCCCTTTCTCTAGCTTCTCTTTGATGAAGAACCAATCGATCTTGATGTGCTTTGTTCTGTCATGCTGAACTGGATTGTTAGTTATACTTAGTGCAGCTTAACTGTCACTTAGAAGGCACAATAGTGTTCCCTGGTCCAGCTTCAACTCTGTCAGCAGTGCTTTTACCCACAACAACTCTGACACTCCTAGAGCCATGGTTCTATATTCTGCTTCAACGGTCGATCGTGCTACCACAGACTGTTTTTTGCTTCTCCATGAGACTATGTTATCCCCCTACAAAGATACAGTAACCTGAGGTAGACCTTCTGTTGTCCATGCAGCTTATCCAATCTGCATCGCAGTACCCCTCAACACCCATGTGTCCGTTGTTCTTGAACCATAGCCCTCTTCCAGGAGCTCCCTTCAGATATCTCAGAATATGAAAAACTGCATCCATGTGGCTCTTCCTTGTATCATGCATGTAGTGACTCACTACACTCATAGCAAATGAGATATCAGGGCGAGTGTGGCCTAGATAAATCAATCTGCCTACAAGTCTCTGATATCTCTCACGATCAACCGGTTCTCTTGTCTCTGCCCCCAACTTATCTTTCTGATCGATTGGAGTGACTGCCGATCGACATTCCAGCATACTAGTTTCTGTGAGCAGATCTAGTACATACTTCCTCTGAGAGAGGACGATCCCATCTCTTCCTCGAGTCACTTCGATTCCGAAAAAATATCTCATCATTCCCAAGTTCTTTACGTCAAATTCTTTGGCAAGTTTTGACTTCAGCTGGGTAATCTCCTGCTCCTCATCACCTGTGATCACTATATCATCTACATATACTGTAAGTATGGTGACACGGTCTCTCGCATGTCGAAAGAAGACCGTGTGATCTGCATTGGTCTGGCTATACCCCATGCCTGTGACAGCCTTCCTGAATCTTTCAAACCAGCCCCGAGGAGATTGCTTGAGTCCATACAGTGATTTTTTCAGCTTGCACACCTTTCATGTTGACTGCTTCGTACAAAAACCCGGGAGCATCTTCATGTATACTTTCTCTTGTAGATCTCCATGAAGAAAGGCATTATTCACATCCAATTGATGAAGTTTTCACCCATGGTTTGCTGTAAGAGAAACCAGGGTTCTTACAGTGCTCATCTTTGCTACTGGAGCAAATATCTTATCATAGTCGATGCCATAGGACTGAGTAAATTGCCTTGTATCGCTCCACCTTTCCTTCTGGCGTATCCTTTACTATGAAGATCCATTTGCATCCAACTGCTCTCTTTCCTTTAGGTAATGGAACAAGTTCCCATGTCTTATTTCTTTCAAGTGTTCCAAGTTCATCCAACATTGCAGCTTTCCATCTCGGATCTTTCTTCGCTTTCTGCCAACATTTAGGCAAAGATGTGGTGTCTAACGATGCAATGAATGCTCCATAAGTAGGTAATAGATTAGAGTATGATAAAAAATGGACGATGTTATCGATTAGGGAATCTTCTCGCATTATTGCGAGAAGATCTCCTTAAGGGAATGAGAGAAGGACAAGGAGGAGAGATCATACCATTCGAATCAGAGGGATCCGCATCTGAATCAGAGGAATCCGGTGCGGGAGGTGCATCTTCAGGAGTTGGGGCAGGGTTAGGCGGGAGCATGGCAAGTAGGGGCAATAGGCACACTAGTGTACTGCTGCTTTCTCCTTCTGTATACTTGGAGCTCTGTAGATTTTTCTGTAGTCTGTTCCTCCCCCTGTACTGCAACATCACTTTCTTCCTTCTTATTGTGAGCTTTCTCATCACTTTCTTTTCCCTCGCTATCTCCCCCTTATTCCCTTAGACCAACTTACATTATTGGACATGGAACTGACCCGACAATTACACTTGGGCCCATCTCTCCCTTACTCCTAACACCTCACGTGTTAGGTGTGTCACCAAATGCGGAACCTTCACCTGAACCATTGTGGTATTATGGTTCCATCTCTCTGAATGTAACGTCCATGCTCACAAAGAGCATTCGCTCCATAGGACTAGCAAGAGTATCCTTTCTGAGTCCCTGAGTAGCCAACAAAGACGCACTTCACTGTCCGAGAGTCCAATTTTTCTATCGCATGCCTATTATCCTTTACAAAGGAGACATCCAAATACCTTTGGGGGAACAATGTACTTGTTCTCACCTGTAAGCATCTCAAACGGTGTCTTCCATCCTAACACCTGAGAGGGCATCATGTTGATGAGATATGCAGTTGTTAACACATCATGCCCCCACAAGTGTTTAGGAACATTCGTAGCAAACATCATTGACCGTGCCACTTCTAACATGTGCCTGTTCTTCCGCTCCACCACGCCATTCTGAGCTGGTGTATACTGTATAGGCACATGAAGTCTGATGTTGTATCTCATGGGCTGATAAGTATTCTTCGATAGCCTTGTTGGTGTATTTTGTCCTATTGTCAGACCTTAAAGTCTTCACCTTAGCACCGTATTGTGTTGTAACTCTGCGATAAAAATCTTGAAAACATGCGAATATATCACTCTTACTCTTCATTAGATATACCCCGGTGACACGAGTGTAGCAGTCAATCAATGTGACAAACTACTTAAAACCATTAACAGTAGTTGTAGGACAAGGTTTCCACACATCAGAATGTATCATATCAAAAGCAGCTAAACTTCTATTTCCAGAACTCACATACGAGCTTCTGGTATGTTTTTCAAGTTCACAAGCATCATAAACCAACTTTAGTTTATTAGTCTTTTGATAAATAGAGGGATACATCTGGACTCAGTAGACTGAATGAAGAGTGTCCCATACAATGATGTTGGAGTAATAATTCTGCTTTTACAGTCCTTCGCGGCTCCTCCTGTTGTGCTTCATCTACTAGTGATGTTAGTGCTGCATCCAACTCACCTCTCTCCAAGTACCATAGCCCTTTATGCCAAGTGCCAGTCCCCAACCGTCTCCCCGGTCCCTTCTTCTGAAAAATCACCTTAGGAATGTCAAAGAAAAGAATACAATTAAGTTGAAGAACAATGGCACTAATGAAAAACAAATTAACAGGAAAAGATGGAGCATGCAAGATATCAGTAAGAGTCATGGAAGGGGTGCATTCAACTGTGCCTTTACCCACAATGGGTCTAGCAGTACCATCAGCAGTCTGAATGCTTTCAGGCGTTGCCAAGTGAGTGTAATCTTGGAACTCATCTTGGGCACCAGTGACATGACGGGATGCCCCAGAGTCAATTATCCAATTTAGATTTCTTGGTCTGTGGGTAGATGCAAGGGTATGAACAGGTATATCTGTGCTTGTATGGGCATACTAGGTGATGTTACCCCCAGAGGTGGTTGGAGTCGATGTCCCAGTGGTGTTGGCTCGACTGTCGCTGGTTCCAAGCTTCATGCTTCTTCACATTTCTAGCATTTTGCTCTCACTAGGAATCATATCGGATGACTGATGACTCTCATTTCCTCCTTCTGTCAGGTTTTTCTTGTGCCCTCCAGAATAATTACCTCTGACTCCGTCATAGCTTCCTCTAGCACCCCTACGCCCTCCACGGCTACGTCTGCGGCCGCTGAACTGCCCTCTTAGAGGTTTCGTACAAAATCTGATAAAATGTCCATGTTCTCCACAGTTGTAGCACCCTCCCCCTCCGGAAGGGTTTGGGTTAAACACTGCTAGAGCTGATTTCCCCCCCGGAGAGCTAGTGGTGCTAGGCATTAACTTCATTCATACCTCTTCTTGTGCCATAGCGGCTATGGCCTCCTCCAGTGATGGTAGTCCGGTTTGTACAAGTAGAACATTCCTCCTCTACTCGAATGCTGGGTTGAGCCCCTTTAGGAACTTCATCATCCTCTGTCGTGAAACATACTCCATGAACTTCTTATAATGTTTCGCAAATGCCGGTTCCACTTGCTCATCCTCCACGCCAATGGGATCATAGCGGTCGAGATCTGACCAATACTTCTTCAGCAGAGCCACATACTCAGAGATGGTATGATCTTCTTAGACCACCTTATCAAGTTCATCTTGTAGTTGGAAGGCTCTCATAGGGTTGTCCGACCCTGAGTACATGTCTCTCAGCGCCATCCAAATGTCACCAGCATCCTCCATTGCTTCTACGTTGCCTGATACTTGGTCGGTCAATGAGGCTGTCAACCATCCAGCAACAACATTGTTAACGATTTTTCACACATCAAACTCCCGTGAGGAGTGATCTTCAGGTGCCTTGGTTTGGCCATTCACATAGCCTACCAAGCCTCTTGCCTTCAGAGTCCGCATCGCCTGATGCGACCACTTCAAGTAATTGTAAGTACCCTCAAACTTTATATCCAGTTTCTCTAACTTCTCCATTTTGTATTGTGAATGATCCACATCTGCGTGTGCAACGCGGGAGCTAGTCTCGGTCAGTCTCCTGGAGAAGAGATCGTCCACCAAAGCTTTCATCTCTTGGGCCGTCAGCTTGCCGTAGATCTTCTCCATCGTCTTCTTCTTGTCCTCTTCCATCAGTAAGACGGTGGCAGATCTAGATCGTCTCCATCTTTGATCGTCGTCCTCTCCACGTCTACTGTTCTTCCTTCAGTGGCAACAATGTTCCTGAGAGCCGTTGCTCATGTCCCGTGCACGACTTCGACCCGAGATCGCATGGCCTGATGAGAATGAGGAAAAAAAACCGACAGTTGTAGTCGAGATCAGGAGTTCACACAAAAGTTCCCTCACTGATATACCTCGATCCAACTAGCAACTATATAATTAATATTTCGATTACAATATTGCTGCTACAAAAACGATAATCAGAAAATTAAACTTCTCGTTCTTCCTTGCAATCGCAGTTGCATACGAACAGAACCAAGTTATAACTCACAGAAGTGAAGAAGAAGAAAAAGAAGATAAAATACTACGTTGACGGCGATGGAGAGGGGGCGGGGGTCGACGTGGAGAGGGGGGGGGGGGGAGGCTGTGGAGGGGATTGGGTTAGGGTTTGGGAAAGGGGGAGAGATTTGGCTTTGATACCAAATAGAAATTTAGTAGAATACTTGACTTGCTTATTATTGATGTAGAGCTATATATATATAAGATAGGCTAATCCCTCTCTGTACTACTCTACTCCATGTGGGACTAAAAAACCCTTTAATACTCTCAACACTATGATTTTAGGGTGCAGTGATCATAATTATGTCTAATATTATCTTGAACTGTTCCTATAAATTGCCAGTGTACTACCTTAATTGATTGACATGAACACTATTGTGTATATAGACCCTATCTGAAGATATATGGCATGGCTGCATCTGGTTTCGATCGTGACCAAATTGGGTTACCCTACACATCATAACTTTGGGTGCATATTATGTCAGATTTTTGCTAATTCTAGTGGATACAGACCTAACCCTCATGTTTTGTTCTGAACACAGACCTTCCTCATTGATGTCTGACTTCTAGTTTAGGTTCTGAGTCCTGGCTGGGATTATGTAACCAGTTATATATCCATGCTATATTTAGCCAGTACCGATGATTGTATCTTTTGTATGAAGTCATTTTTATACATGACTTCTATTTTTTTTTCTGAACACAGCTAAAGTTTGAAGAGAATTTAGAAGCTCACCCTCTTGCTGTTCTGAACACAGACCTTCCTCATTCTAAATCTTTTTTATTTGCCATTGTAATACATGAACTCATGAATTTAGAAGTTACTTCTAGTGATGAATCCTCATCTTCCTAACATGGATCAATTATTTCAGTCGACAAACTGGTGCACTGAATCGCATAATTGATCGAGGTAGCCGTGCAATAAACTTTATTCTTTCGTCAATGATCTTTAATGTTGTACCCACAATCCTAGAGGTATGGCTTCTTTTTGAGATTTGTACTGCTTTGACATTTTATTTATTTATTCTACTCCCTTAGTAAACAATCCATGTTGGCCAAATTTAGTACTCATCCTGTCATCTTCTTTTAGCTTTATTTACTCAATATACTTATAGGAATACTAGTTTAATTATCTGTTATATACCTTTTTCAGATTGCTATGGTGTCAGGTATTCTTGCGTATAAATTTGGCGCTAAATTTGCATGGATTACATCACTTTCTGTTGCCTCGTATGTTGCTTTCACACTGATAGTGACACAGGTAAGGTTATTTTTTGTCTTTGGCATCTGCCACCAGTTTGTCAACCTAACTATTCGAAACTTTACCAGTCATTTTGTGTCCTATGATAACTTTGTAATGCTTTTGTGGCTCTTTCAAAGTGTGCTGTTGCACGCTGAATTGATAATGAAACAGTTACTTCATTTTTTTTAGCTATTTTCTGTAATGCATTTCTCTTATTTGTTACCAGTGGCGAACTAAGTTCAGGCATGCCATGAACAAAGCTGATAATGATGGAAGTACAAGGGCAATAGACTCATTATTAAATTATGAGGTTCTCTTGAAAGCTTTTCAGTCCTTTCTCATTATTAATTTCAATGTTTTATGTATAATGACAATGGGTTTGTACCATTTTTCTCTGTTACATCCAGACTGTCAAGTATTTCAACAATGAAGCATATGAAGCCGCACAGTATGACACCTTTTTAGGGAGTAAGTTGTGATTATCATAGATCTTTTTACGTGAGTGATTATTTTCCTCATAATGTCTACTAGGGTTTTTAGTTTACTTTGTTGGCAGGAAGCATAGTTTGAATGTTTTTGAGAACCGTCATGTACATTATGATCATTATAATGATGAAATCCTGAAGCAATATGGCAAAACAAAGATGTTATTGGAATTGGATCTAGGAAAAGCGTGGACTCTGTGAAAATGGTTAAGAGTGAATGTTTTCTCATTGTGTTAAAAGCTGAAGAAATGTACATAGTGGAAGACATCTGCCTCCTTGTTCTTTTGTTGGTCCGGTCCTTATCAAGGGTTTTAAGTATCAGGACCACTGACCCCCGCCTACCCCCCCCCCCCCCCCCCCCCCCCCCCCCTCTCTCTCTCTCTCTCAGACCAACAAAAAACTGTCGAAACCGATGCTCCTGCCAGAACCGATACCGAAGCCAAGTATTTGTGCTTAGTAGGCTGTTGGTACAAACGAGACATTGGTTAGATCGTATTCATCAAGTTAGTCAGGTTTGGGATTGTTGTTGCTTTTCAAAAAGCAGCAACAGAAGCAGAGTTTGAAAACAGCCTCCTGCCTGCTTTCGGAAGCTGCTCCAAAATTGAACTCACTTTTTAAAAAAATGATAAGCTTCTGTACCAAAAGCTTTTGGGATTGCTTTTGAAAAAAAAAACAAAAAAAAAACAAAAAAACAAACAAAGCAAAGCAGTCATTATAAGGAATCCCAAACCCAGCATTAGTTAGCCACACTTGACAGAAATTTCTGATCTCCTAGAACTTTTCCTCTTTTTCTTTTCTTTAAGGCATCTTTGAAGTAGAACACTATTTTTTCTGTTGTTCCTATTATTTCAGGCTCAGCATATACTGTTTGTATTTTAATTTTACTTTTATGATTTGAGAAGCAAGAATGCTGTTGCACATTGAGATGACTATTTTATTTTTGGGAAGTAAGCCTCAATCTGATGTTAGCTAACTATAGAAACTAAATTCTATCCGATAAACCTGATACTGCGTCAAGGATTTGCTGCATGATTTTACTCATCTTGTTGGGAAGAGTGAGCAAACATATGGTGGTGTTTTTGTACATAAGAGTTCCATTCTGTAGCTGGAATCATATTTCTCTTTTGAATTTTAAAGCTTTTCTCAAGCTATTTTGCATCCTGCATATATAGTTTGAAGTACTTGTTTGGTATTTTCTTATACACGGTGCAGCTGATGCGTCTGTTTCTCAGGGTACGAGGATGCTGCACTGAAAACTCAAAGTAGCCTTGCTTATTTAAATTTTGGACAGAATGTTATATTTAGCACTGCCCTCTCAACAGCAATGGTTTTATGTTCAAATGGAATAATGAATGGTTCGATGACAGTCGGAGATTTGGTAATTTGCTTTTGTGAAATCTCTTCATCTTCTATCTTTTGATCTTTGTCTTAAAATTGTATCTAAATACCTGAAACTGAATGTTAAAGCTTAACCTAGTTTTATAAACTATTTATGTAGTATATGTTGGTTTGGATTATTATTGATAATTGCATGATTTCTATAAATTAAAAACCTCGATTATAACAACAAAACCTTTATCCCAATTTTTTTGATCTTCTAAATGTATCCTTTTCCTCTTTTGGGCTATAATAAGGATCATCTCTGTAATCTTAGCAATTACCATATTGTTTTTAAAAGCTTATAAAGACCTCAGAACTTGTGGAAACACATAGAGACAAGTTTCAAGTTCTGACCTTTTTGGAAATAGCTTCAGTAATTCTTTTCTTCCCTAGTTTCACATTCATTTACTTGTGGAAAGACAAATTCCAAGACCTCTGAACTATACCCTTTTTTTGTTTGGCCTTAAAAAAGATTTTTGAATAATTCAATCTTAAACTCAATTGTATTTGTATATAATGCACATACTTTATAATCTTTCTCCTAGTAGTTATATTTCTTCGTCCCTGATAGGCATCTCTAACAGTCGACTAAATGCCAAATAAAGCCTTGATGTTGTTACTCTAAAATTATGTTTTGATCTGTAAAGCTAGAATATTTGTCAGTGTTACATGACTGTCTTCGATTCAATATTTGCTGTTTGTAGGTAACTTCAATTTTCATTCTGTAAAATGCTGCACAGGTCATGGTGAATGGACTTCTCTTTCAGCTTTCTTTGCCTCTCAACTTCCTTGGAAGTGTTTATCGTGAAACTAGGCAAAGCCTTATTGATATGAAGGCCATGTTTCAATTGCTTGAGGTATATAACATTTTGATTCATTTTATAAATGGATATTATGTCGTTTCTTAACATCTTCAAGTAATATTCTCTCAAAAAGTAAAAGACAAAGACAATGCAACTGCAATGTATATTCTATTAAATTATGACATACTTTGCCTTGACTACATCTTATAATGGGACAAAGTAGTGCTAATTTCTTATCAACCGTGATTCCATGTACTAGTACCTTGCAGAATTATGCTATACTACAGAATATTGTGTAATAATGTTACACTTTTAGACACCACTACTCTCTTGTCGATTCTTCAGTTAAATTTTTTTCCTTTGACGACTTCAATAGGAGAGGCCTGAAATCAGAGATAATAATAACTCAAAACCATTGAAGCTGTGTGGAGGAAGCATTCAATTTGATAATGTACACTTCGGGTAAATGCCATTCTTTCTTTTGCCATTTGATAATCTTTAGTTATTACTGAAGTCCTTGTGAAAAAATCCACGTGGAAAAGGATCCAATTTTAAGTATTATATTGGGGGTAATGATGCGTACATCGTGACCCTCCAGAGACCCTGCATAAGTGTCAAGTGCCTCATGGCACTGGGACACCCTTTTTTTTATCCGTATGCTTAGTTACTTATATATTCTTGTATTTATTAGTATATTTGCATATATGCTTTTTAGTTGTTATAGGGCATAATTCATATTTTGACCAATGTTTAACGGAAATTTTCCTAATGAATATATAATATCCTTATGTATGCTAGAACAGGCTTATGGTACGGTCCCTAGGAGATAATATGGTGAATCTTGCAGAATAACCAAGTCTCAGTAACTGTTGAGATTATGAACGAAGTATCAATACACTATTTTAATTCCATATCAGTCCCTGGACGATAGAATTACTCCTATTGTGGTGATAATTGGGGAGGAGACATCTCAATTCCCCATCAAATTAGACACCATTAAATTTTGCCTCTTTCCATTAGTTATGAATGGACTTACGAAGCAAATTCAGGATGAGGTTGCAAGCTGTATTTAGTATAATTGTAGAGTGTACAGAAGAGTTGGTAGAATTATGGAGAGAAGCATCACAATATAAATATAAAGGATTTAAAATTAGAAGGATGAAGACATGGTATATAAATTATACCTTTAGCGAAAATTCAAAAGAAAAAGAGGACTTTCCGGCAAATTGCTATTTAGGGTAAACCACTTACCATTTTGAGGAGGTTGGGGATGATATTTTTTGTAGAGTTGAAAGGATTATTGAAATGGAGAAGTGCTTCTTGAGTTATTTGTTTGAAGGAAATCATGAACCCGGCGTAGCGGCAATAACAAAAATTGGTAGGTGTGTTCACTGAATCCAATGATCGACCTTATAGCAATACTAGAAAATAAATGGCTTATTTACACTAACTACCCCTATGTTTTTGGTTTATAACACGGGGTAACCCTGCTTTTAAACAAATTACACTGACCACCCCTCCCTTTAGAAAAAAAAATAAAAAATATGGGTAGTTAGTGTTATAACTTTTTATTTTTCTTAAAGTAAGGATACCCCGTGTAATAAACAAAAAAAGTAGGGTGGTCAATGTAACTTTTTTAAAAGCAGAGGTACCCCGTGTTATAAACCAAAAATATAGGGATAGTTAGTGTAAATAACCCAAAAATAAACATTACAATATTGTAGGAGTAAGGAAGTTACCACCGACCTCTGTACGGGTCGGGTGCCCGTCCAAGAATGCCTAAGAAAAGGTGTCTAACTTGTCAACACTCAAAACCCGTAAACTGAATTCCCTTACGCCTCCTAGTCCTTCTTGTATCGTTGTGTATGGTTTGCGTTCAACTATGGAATTCTAGGGCGCTATATGATGATCGAAGAAGCTCGGGAGTAGTCGAAGCTACATATCATGGCTGGAAACAAACAAGGATATCCGGGCAACATAACAGAAAGCGCAGAATCATTCTAGCATATTTGGACACATTTGGTGTGCTTATCAAGCATACCAGCGGCCTACCAGCGGTATGCCGTAGGATGAGTTTTTGTTGTGTACGCTATATGATGATCGAAGAAGCTCGGAAGGAGTCGAAGCTGCATATCATGGCTGGAAACAAACAAGGATATCTGGGCAACATAACAGAAAGCGCAAAATCATTCTAGCATATTTGGGCACATTTGGTGTGCTTATCAAGCATACCAGCGACCTACCAGCGGTATGCCGTTGGATGGATTTTTGTTGTGTAAAGGGAACGATTCAGACTCGAGATGCTTTACTTTCGACGATCAAGATTGCTCACAACTTTTGAAAGGTTGTGGAGCCTATTTAAGTATCTTCATTAGTCCTAGAACTAGTTGGCAAAAAGGCTTGAAATCTTGAGTGCTTGGGAGAGTTATTGAGCAAAAGAGATTTTTTTTTGAGAGTTTACTAAGGAGGCCATTAATGGAGTCATCAAGAGGAAGGAGAGAGCTTGTTGGAGATCTCGTTAAGAAAGGGTTTCGCATTATGGTATTGCGTGTAATCCTTATAAGGTTTTTTGTCTCTCTTGTTGATTCAATAAAGATATTTCTCCACTTGCCACGTGAAGTAGGTCAAGAGTGATCGAACCACGTTAAATTTTGCGTGCTTGCATGTTGTTCTTGGTTACTATTGTTCAGTTATTTGTGTCTTGTTATTTACTTGCCGTCACTAAGGTTATTTGTTTGTGTCATTTTTGCGTGTTTGCAAGACAAATTGGTACCAAAGATGAGGGAACCGTCATGATTTTAAATTCCTGGATCTAGGTCAAAGATAGATGGCGACATTGGTTCACTTCCTAACTTCCTAAATCGGGACTATTGAAATCGTTAGTTCGTTAAGGTTCAAGGGGGATTTTCTTTATTTTGGAATTTCGAGATGACGAGTAACAAAGTTAATAGCACAAGTTCAAGATAAGAAATTCAATGCAAAATAAAAAATTTCTTTGTAGCAGAGAAGGGACAAGACTATCCTAGTGAAAGAGGAAGTTTCTATGGCCATCGCCTGTACAGACAAAAAGTCCGTCGATATGAAGAATGGTTCATGGGATATTGATCAGAGGCCACATCGTAATAGAGCTTTGTCTGCGGATGAGGTGATGTACAATTTTATGTCCGAGACTTTTGCGAGAGGATTATGGTTGAAGCTAGAGAGCTTGTATATGACAAAGTCCTTATCTAACAAGTTGTGTTTCAAGAAACAACTCTACAGGTTACGCATGACCCAAATTCTTAACCATCTGAATATCTTCAACAAGATTGTTAATGACCTTTTGTGTCTCGAAGTAAAGGTAGAGGAGTAGGACATGACACTTTTGCTCCTTTCTTCGCTTCAGGGGTCTTATGACTATTTGGTGACAACAATCATTAATGGGAAGGAGAATCTCAAGATGGAAGAGGTGACAATAATTCTTCTTAGTAACGAGATTATGAAGAGGCTAAATCTAATCGATGAGTTATCATGGTTGATCACTAATGAAAGAGGAAGTCAAAGAGTAAAGATGGAGGCAAGAGTAGTCGAGGATAGTCCAAATCATCCAGGCAAAACAGGGATACTTGTTTCTTTTGCAAACAATCGGGGCACAAGAAGAAACATTGTCTGAAGTATAAGTATTAGTTAGATAAAAAGCGTACAACTACTGAAGTTTTACTTATAAGTTATAATTTCAGCATAGTAAGTTTCTTTCTGGACATAAATGTTCTTACTAGCTAAAGTCCACAAGTAAGAGGCAACCCAAGATTTGGAAACACTTGATGTTAATCTTCAGAAAATACCTTTATTATTTTGTAAATCAAGAAGACCAACTCTGTTTAGTTCTATGTTTCGCACATGGTATCAAGTATGTTGTGTCTCTCTTGGCCTTCTCACTTCCGTACTCCATCCCAAAGAGATGGAGGGACAGATTTCAAATCATATCCAATTCCAAACATACAAATTAATCAAACTTGTTCTTATTAATTTTCATCCTTTATATAATGAAGACTTGGAACCAAGGTTTGCAGAATTGGCTCATACCGATATGTATATTTTCGGCATGCCCTGATCCGATACAGATCCCCACCTATACCGCCCGATGTTGGTCGTTACCAACATTGGGCTCTCTCCTGGTTAATTCAGCAAAGGAAAGAAAAAGAAAACTACAGTATGCAAAAAATCAGTGTCGACCAATGATTTGGTCGTGTCGAAGACCGACATGCTATATTGTGTCGATAATATTCATTATTGACAAAACATAACCATTAGCATTCGTTGAAGTTCTATATTTATAAATTCCATACCATCCATCCATCCATCTTAAATTGTTCCTTTCAAAATTTATCATGTGAATCCCTTCTCATACCATCCTATGTCCAAACATTATAACCCTACACCATCTTTTATTGATTGATATGATGTTATCATAAGTTACATAATTGGTATTACATGCTTATTCTTGTGGTCTGTTCATAGTTGCTTATTATTTTATATCTCCCATCCTTCAAGTGCACTCTTGACCAATGTTGTTTACTCCATCAATTTCTCATGTTCCTTGTTTGTTTTCTTCTTATTTCAGATATCTAACAGAACGAAAGATTCTTGATGGAATATCTTTTGTTGTATCAGCAGGGAAAAGCGTGGCTATTGTTGGTACAAGTGGCAGTGGTAATCTCCACATGTTCAATTCATAGTTTTAAACTCTGTTTACTTCACGTAGAATCCTTATATAAACAGAAAAGTTTCATTCAGTAAAAAAGAGAGTATAAATTCATTTTCTTATCAACTGAGTAGAACACATGGAAATGTGATGCTGAGAAAAGAACAAGTAGAGAAAATACAGAAATTTTGAATTTCATTGATTCACCGTGCAAATAAAGGGAAAGAACTATAAGTTAGATCCATGATTACTGATCTTAGGTTGTTAGCTTGGGATATTGAATATTATTGACTTATAGGTAATGAGTTTCTCTTCTATACCCCCACTCATTTTCTTGTTCTTCCTCTATAATCATCTTCATGCTTTACAATCTGTTTCTTTTTTCCTTGCAACCGCTTCCTTTTCTTCTTCTTGCAACTGAATAGAACTCGACCCAAGTCAACCTGGAAAGGAACTAACTTGAAACTGGTCAGCTCAATCATTGGATTAGATTTGAATTGAGATCTTAGATCCTTAGTCCACTACAGTAGCTTCCCACTCAAGACCCACTTGCATCACTCAGTGTTACATAGATAACGATTGACATTGAAAGGGCCAGTATGTACATCACAGCAGTAATGGTGTGTTTGCATTTAATAGGCCAGCCTTCTTTATTTTTTATTTAAAGAACAAGTCATTTCAGAGCCAAAAAATAGGGTTTGTTTAGATACAAGTCCCTTGAATCTATCCTATTCCGATTAGGTTTCCTAAATCTTGTAATTTGCTTAAATGTCCCTCAGAATCCTAAAATATTTAGTTATTACACATTTAACTCTTTCGACAGAAATTTAACCTAACATGGTTTTAAAGGTAACCTAAGGTTAATAACAAAAATATTCTCTAGCTCTCCTCTTGTGGGCCCAACCTAACGTTAATAACAAAAAGATTCTCTGGTAATAACATAATTCAGCTCTCCTCTTGTGGGTCCCTCTTAATCCTCATCTCCATGCAAAGGCAATCATACATGGATAACTTGAAAGAGTGCTTCATGTTGATCAAATGTGTGATGGTGGCGACTGAAGTCAGAAATGCAAATTGAGTTGGAGGCAGCACTGGTTTGATACCAGAAGCCCAGGAGGTCAGATTTCTGGTGGTGATGGTAGATAATGGGATCACAAGCTCAAAGAAATGTCATTGGGGGTAGATGAGTTTAATGGAGAAGAAATCAAATGGGGATGGCGGGTTGGCAGTTGAGATGAGAGAGGAATGGGTTTATAGCAGTGAGGTTAATAGAGGGATTGGATTATCAAGAAGAGGTTGCTTGAGGAAGATGGGTTAAATGATGATGATGAAGAAGAAGAAGAAGAAGAAGAAGAAGAAAGTAATAGATGGTTTAAAGAACCATTAGGAGTAATTGAGGGAAATAGTGTTAAAAACTTTATCAACCATTTGAGTTAACTTAGTCTCTAGGAAGCATGACCACTCCAAGAATCAATGTTGTTCCCGTCTCATCGACAAAGACACTCCAAATATATTAGGACACATAAAAATCTGTTGTGTCCATGTCGCCTTGTCCTTTTGGTGTCGTGCCGTATTCATGTCCTAGCAACATATCTTAGTATTCTTTTATTCTCTTAGTCAATATAACCAAGGTTCCTCATAACTAAAGTTCTTATTAATTTGAGGGACTTGTAAGCAAATAGTAACATTTAGGGGACCTAAGTCAAATAGATTAGATTTAAGGACTTATATCTGAAAAGAACCCAAAAGGAATATAAGTCAAATGCATAGAAATGTAATGCAAGTAGTACATACTTGTGAGGAATCCGTTAGGCACGAGAGAGGAAGTTTTGTCCAGAAGTGGGATTTTGATATATCTAGGTCCAACTTTTAGTTATAACAGGGTAATTTCATGATGTTCGGATTTTAAATCGAAATGCTTCCCAGCCAACAAAAGTGGAGTTGATACCCTTATTGTTCTCTTTAGAAAACCCAATATAAGTAACTTTTACAATTACACTTATTTGATTGACAAAGATTTTACTGGGTGGGGCATTGTTAGATGTCATTTAATGGGAGCTGGGACTTACAGAAGGGAAATATTTTTTGGAGATAATTACGAGGTCTATATTAGAATTTCCTGACTACAGTTTGCTCGAGTTGTTGGCTATGGTTCTTGACAATTTCACGTAATACAACCACCACCAAAAGCCTTTATCCCAAATTTTTAGGTCAGCTGTTTGAATTAGTTTCTTCCATTAGAAAATATAAATATTAACCCTCAAAACTGTCAATGCCATGTGGTCTAATTGATCAATCACCAAACAGTCAGATGTTTTGTCCAGAAGTGTTGCTGGTCGTGGTGGTGGACGTGGCGGTAGAAATGGTGGTCGTAGTTTTGGTCGAGGAGGAGGCCGTGGTGGCCGCGGTGGTGGTGGTGGCCTTAGTGGTGGCTGCGGTGGTGGTGGTGGTCGTGGTCAACCACGGAAGTGTAACTATTATGGAATGCTCGGTCATGTCAAAGGCTATTGTTGGGACAAGTGGGACAAACCAGAATATGCACATCAAGTGCATGATGAAAATATGCAGTCCCAGGACACCACTTCTGCTGCCAGAGATGATACTTCGGGTTTCAATCAGACTTCAACGTCCGATACCTCATCTTCATTTGAACAGATCCTCCAGAAGTTGAACGCGCTTGCTAGTACCACCTCCCAACCTACTGCAACCATTGCACATATAGGTAATCCTGCTTTTGTGGCAACCCAGTCACCATCCACCTCTTGGATCATCGACTCAGTAGCAAGCTCGCACATGTCTGGTATAACCTCTGTTTCATAATCGTAGTCCCATGAAACATAATATTATCTTGGATGATGGATCTACTCGTCGTGTGCTTGGAAAATGTGTCATTCACCCTACTCAATTACTATCATTATTTAATTCATTATATGTGCCTAATTTTCTATTTAATTTGTTATCTGTGAGCCAGTTAACCAAATCTTTTCAATGTTCTGTGACTTTTTATCCCAATTCGTATGTTTTTCAGGACCTCGGGACGAAGAAGATGATTGGTTCGGGACATGAAAAAGATGGATTGTACTACTTGGATCTACCTGGAAAGGCTTTCGCTTATGTTTCTACTTCTCCGTTGCAGTGACTCTATCGTTTGGGACATCCGTCTTTGGCTAAGTTGTGTTAAGTTGTTCCTAGTTTGAGTCATGTTTCTAGTCTTGAATGTGAGACTTGTCAGTTAGGCAAGCATCACCGTAGTTCATTCCCTCGTCGTAGTGAGAGTCAGTCAATTAGAGTCTTTTGATCTTGTTCATTCTGATATTTGGAGTTCGTCTAGAGTCAAAAGTCCGAAAGAATTTCAGTATTTTGTTATTTTTTTTATGATTATTACAGAATGACTTGGTGTTATTTAATGAAAGAAAGATTTGAGTTTCCAAATGTGTTATCTGCCTTTTATAATGAAGTCTATGTTCAGTTTGATAAATGTATCAAAATTCTGCGTTCTGATAATGCTTTGGAGTATACTCAATCTTATGTGAACAGTTTCTGTGTTGATCGTGGTATGATTCATCAAACAAGTTGTGTCCACACCTCTTAACAAAATGGTACGCAAACATCGACACATTTTAGTTGTGGCTCGAACTCTCATGTTCAATATGCATGTCCCCTAAACAGTATTGGACAAATGTCGTTCTTACTACATGTTATCTAATTAATCGTATATCATCATCTGTATTAAATAACTAAGTTCTATTTTCCATATTACATACAGATGTCGCACCTTTTTTCTTACCTCCTCGAGTGTTTGGGTGTGTCGCTTTTATTCATAACTTGGAATCTAATCGAGATAAGTTGGCTCCTAGATCTCTGAAGTGTCTTTCTTGGTTATCCTCGTACTAAAAAAGGTTATCGTTGTTACAGTCCACAGTCACGAAACTATTTGTCAGTGTGATGTTATATTCTTTGAGTCTATCCCTTTCTTTCCTTCAGGAGACTGTTGTATTCCTTTTACAACAGATTTGATATCTTTCATACCACTTCCGGTCATTCCTGAATCAATTTATGTCTCCATTCCCCCTTATAGGTTTATCAGAGATCCAATGACAGACTAGTGGTTCTGCAGATTTCAGCCCTAAACCAATCAGCTTCCGTGTCTGAGATTTCTGCTCCCATCACCACAGATCCAGATGATATTCCTATTGCTCTCAGAAAAAGAAAACGCCTTTGTACCACAAAGAATAAGCATCACATTTCTAACTATGTTTCATTACACCGTGCTTCATCATCTTTTTATGCATTTGTTGTTTCATTGTCTTCTATTCCATTCCCAAAACTTACAAGCAGGCTATGTCATCTTCTGGTTGAAAAAGTGCAATAGATGAGGAGATGTATGCTTTACATCAAAATCAGACTTTGGAGCTTTTATCACTTCTTGTTGAAAGCAGACAATGGGTTGTAGATGGGTATAAACTGTTAAGTATCATCCCGATGGTTCTATTGAGCGCCTTAAGGCACGGTTGGTTGCCAAAGGGTATACTCAGACATATGGTGTGGACTATATGGAGACTCTCTCTAGTGGCTCGGCTGAATTCAATTCGAATTCTTATTTCTGTGGCAGTTAATCGCCAATGGCCTGTATACCAGCTGGACATAAATAATGCTTTCTTGTATGGTGACTTATAGGAGGAGGTTTATATGGATCAACCACCGGGATATATTGTAGCAGAAAATAAAAAATTCGTATGTCGATTGAAGAAAGCATTATATGGACTGAAACAGTCACCTTATGCTTGGTTTGACAAGTTCAGTTCAGTTGTCATTCAGTATGGCTTTCGGCACACCACATCAGATCATCAGTATTTTGCCATTCTTCCTCGGCATGTATTATCGTGTTGATTGTTTATGTTGATGATATCATTATATCTGGGAGTGATCATGCTGGGATTGTGGACTTGAAGGCCTACCTTAGTCATCAGTTTCATACTAAGGATTTGGGTCTTCTCCGATATTTTCTTGGAATCGAGGTTGCTCGATCTAAGAAGGTGTGTATCTGTCACAACGCAAGTATGTTCTAGACTTGCTCTCCGAGACTGGGATGTTGGAGTGTCGACCAGTTGAGACTCCTATGGATTATCATGACAAGCTTGATGCTGACAGGGAAGAGTTATTTGAGGATGTTGGATATTAAAAACGTTTGGTTGGCAAATTTATATATCTTACTGTTACTCGATCAGACATCACATATGCAGTTGGAGTAGTTAGTCAGTTTATGCATGCTCCTCGGCAACCACATTGGGATGTTATCTCTCGCATTCTTCGATACTTGAAGGGTGCACCTGGAAAGGGTTTATTGTACAAACCTTCCAAGTTGCTTACGGTGATGGGGTTCAGTGATGCTGATTGGGAAGGCAGGCGCAGTGATAGGTCTACTTCTGGCTATTGTACGTTTGTGGATGGCAATCTTGTCACGTGGCGTAGTAAGAAGCAGAATGTTGTGGCTCGTTCTAGTGCAGAGGCCGAGTACCGTGCGATGGCTCATACAGCTTCTGAGATGATGTGGGTGCAGTCTCTTCTTCATGAAATTGGAATTATAATTCCTATTCCGATGGAGATGTATTGTGATAATCAGTCGGCAATGTTTATCGCAAGTAATCCGGTGTTTCATGAGCGTACGAAGCATATCGAGGTGGATTGTCATTTTGTTCATGATTTGTTGCTGAAGAAACAGAAACAGATTGTCACTCCTTATGTTCGGTAAGAGAATCAATTAGGTGATATCCTCACCAAACCACTTGCTCGTGGTCCATTTTCTGATTTATGTAGCAAGATGGACATGTATGATCTATATGCTCCTGTTTGAGGGAGGGTGTTAGAGTTATTTTATTTTGTTATTTATCATATGAGGGTATAATAGTAATTGTGGGTTTATTGCATATCAATATAAATATACATGAGATACAACCTAGAGTTTTATGCCCTTTGCAATTTCCCTTCTCATATTCTCTCTTCTCCTACTTTTCTCCTTCTCTCTCCATCTCCAAACTTCACTTTGCTGATGTAAAAAACCGTCACAAAATTAACAATTCACCTTAACTTTGTAACCATTATCTGTCCTCCATTCAAATATTTAAAGTATCATCAGCTTTTTTGTATATTATTTATTTGATCTTTGACATTTATGTGCAGGCAAGTCAACCATACTAAGATTGCTGTACAGATTTTTTGACTCCGATACTGGTTCTGTAAGAGTTTAATGACCTTCTCTCTTTATGCTTATAGTTAGTCTGACTGAATGCATAATTTGGACATTTTACCTCTTCATGTCCTGACAATTTACGTTTCTATGGTATTACATACTGGGATCTGTGATTATGCTGTGATGTCCACTGTTGGGAATTCTTTCTTTCTTGGTATATAGTCCAAATATGATTTATTATTTTTGAATTTATAAATATATAACCCATAACCTTCACTAAAATTCTGGAGTTTTTGGTGCGGTGAAAGGGACTTTAACATGGTATCAGTGCAATCTTGGTTCAAATCTCTGGCGAGCCGATTTACTAAATTCATACCGCTGTGTGATCCAACTCTCATCTCATATTATGGGCCTTTGACCTGTGAGGGCGTCTTGAAACAATATAAATATTTTACCCGTAGCCCTTCCCACCCGAATTTTGGTGTAGTGGCAGTGCTTCTAACTTAGATAATGAGTTAAAGAAACATATAATCCTTTTTGTTTTTTGAGATCAAGGGACGGACCCTTATTGATCCCCCAGACTTCAAACCCAGAATATCCCCCTCCCCTTTCCCCCTTCCCATACATATCAAACATTGGGTTGGACAACCTTTGGTTACAGATCCTTCCTTAAAGTCATTCTATAATAGTTAGTATTTTATGTTTTACATATAAGATGGGCTGGAATGTTCTAAGGCATTTCTCTTGAATTTTTTACATGATGTAGGGTAGATGTCCAACAGTAGCAAAAGCGGATTTTATCCATGGTGGCACCGTCTAAGAGGTTGATGGAAGATAACTAATGATGTCTAAGTTGACGCCTTGATGATTTTGTCCAAGTCCACTGGTGGATCCGAGTCCACAGATGAGATACGCAAGTCCACGAGGGTGCTCGAGTCCACAAACAAACTAGTCCAGTATAATTTATAGAATAATTTCGGATCATCATCATCATCCAAGTCTTCTCCCATCAGAATGGGGTCGGTTATGGATCGTAAGAAAGCTCCATCAAGATTTGGCGGTTTTATGACTTGTTGTCATCAACCACCTATGTTGGTGCCAATTTTTTTGCCAAGGTTGCTATGAGCACGAGAGGGTCATGCTATAAAACCTAAGTAGTAGGTAGGTAGACTTACCTTTTGGATTATAGTTTAACGCATGCAATCAAGGAGCACCCTCCAAGTTTCCCTAAACTATAAAGAATCTAGACTAAGAGGTAAGATGATACAATTGCTATAGGAAATTGCATTTGCCTTTACGAGACATTACACCAAAGAGTGTAGGAATGACAATCCCACATAGAATAATATCAGATAATTGAAAATAATTTTATTATTCAATGATTCCAAAACATTATAATGGAGGGTTATATATAGTCTTACAGCTTGGAAGGATCAAACCCTGATCCCAAATAAAGATATAAATCATTGACTAATGTGGCCAAAGATAACAATGATACCTTAACTAAATCATGGTGGAAGATTCAGCTGTATTCATCAGATTTATTACATTCTAATCTTACAAACCTAATCTAGAAAACTACTTAGATAACCTTGTTGAAACCCGACTCTTTTCTGGCCAACTGGATCTGACAAACAATTAGAAATCCGGTCGGAAATCCTATCGGTAGACCAGTCCGGTGTCTAGAATGAGCTCTTCATCTAGTTTCTGGTTGTCCTGCCAGGTCGAAGAAAGTGTCCCTGCATCAATAATAATTCAGTAGTTAGTAGTCAAGATATATGAATTACATTGGAAAGCCGTCATTCAATAGATCAAAAGCAACAAATCTTTCAAGACTTAAGTTACTAATACTTAAGTCTGCAGCTACATTTGTTCCAAATGCTGAAAGTTCTGAAACATTAATTGACCATTTTGCAGAAGACAGCATATATATATATATATATATATATATATATATATATAGAGAGAGAGAGAGAGAGAGATGGATCAAAAGCCCCGCCAAAGCCCCGCCAAAGCCCCCCCCCCCTCCCCCCCCTCGCGTGTTGGATCGGGGGGCCTGCACGGGGCCCCGCTCGATCCAACGGTTGGGGAGAGCGGGGCTCCGGAAACGGGGCTCCCGATCCCCTCCCTATATATATAGGATTTGGATGTGCCAGACATCTTACTTTGGAGTTGCTATTCATCTAACTATCTAAGCAGTCAAACCTTCATCTCCAGTATTAATGCTATTCCCAATAACATTTTCATATCAATAATAATCTTCATCCATCTCTTTGTCAGCTAAACTCCTTTTACCAATATTGATCTTGCTGCTTAAGTCCCCCATATTTTAAGTTGTTGAAGGTGCAATTAATAGATATGCCTTCAAGTGAGTATACCGCACTACAAAATGTCTTTATATGTTCAATTCCTCAGTGAAAATTTAGACAATTGTATGACTGTTCATTATTGAAACATGCTTGAGAGGATTTTCTTGTCGAATTATATTAAAATATTTTAGTTTGAACTTGCTGCAGTTTTCCAACTGGTCATAAAAATTTATGCAAATTAAAATAAATAATTGGGTATGTACCCGTACCAGGTACATACCCGGTACGGGCACGGCATCTATTTTGAAGTACCCGTGCTTCATAGGTTTTAGCTAATTTACTCTTGTATAGTAAATTCATCTATGTGCCTTTTCCTGGTTTGAGGTGGGATTAATCATCTAATTGAGTGTCCCCTAGTGCTGCTAGACTGTACTGCACAGTCAGGATTTAGGGGCTGAAAAAAAAAAAGTTGTTTCTGATCAAGAACTAGGTTTTAGTATTGGGATCTGATGTGGCTTAAGATGTAGAAGAAATGGGATGGTCGTGGAGGGGTTTGTAGTTTCTTTTTTATGTTGTTGATGACCATTTGCTATGCTGAAACAATAATGGGAAGATCAGACATTCAGGGATGAAAATAGGTGTTCTGGTATGTGGATGAGGATGGGAAGGATTAGGATAAGTCTAAGAGATTGCATGTTGTAGGGGAAAAAAGGAGTGGGTTTAGGTCCGACTAATTTTTATCTTAAACTAAAAGTTCTGGTCAGGTTCAGATCAGGACAGCATTAATAGAGAAGATTTTCGTGTGTGTGTGCGGGGGAAGGGGGATGGAGAAAGACATAAGGCCTCGTTTGGTTCGTGGAAAGGAAGGAAAGGAAATCAATTGCTTGCTCTTTCCTTTCCTTTGGGAAATTGCATTTCCCATCAATTTTTCTTTCCAGTGTTTGGAAAGGCCAAGAAAATTGGGAGGAAAAGTGAATCATTAAGGTGGGAAAGTTAATCATTGGATGGGTGGGGGGAACCAGTTTCTCCCATATTTTCCTTTCCTTTGTGAATCATTTTCCTTTCCTCCTTTCCTTTGGCATTCAAACATAGGAAAGGAATGATTTTCCTTTCCCAAAGCTATGATTCCACGAACAAAACGAGACCTAAAAGTTGGGATTCATTTCCAGGAAAGTTGCACCAATCAACCTAATCCAATTTGTGGAACTCAAGAGCTCTATTCGTCAATGCAATTTGTGGAACTCAAGAGCTCTATTCGTCAATGCATCATTAACTTAAGTCTTCATTGTATATATTTGGAGCATTACTAGGGTTAACTTTTCTTAGGTAAATTTATTGCATCCATTTGATCGCTTGCTTATATTGCACATTCAGTGGATTTTAGTTGTGCCCTACGTCAACATGCTGAAGGTGCTATAAGTCATCTGCCACTTGTTTGACATCAGGTATTCCCCCACTGGCCTCAACATGAACTTACATGCAAGCATTCCTAAGCCACATAAATCACTGCCACTAATGTCAAATATAAAGTCAAGCCTGGTGACATGCTTTCCTTTGTTTCATATCATATGTGTTAGAGGTGGAACATGACAGTTTGGTCGGAAGAATTGATGTCTCATTGAGAAAGGCCATTATGTCTCATTCTAATAGGGGGAGATATGTTGTGTCCTTGTCAACTGTCTCATGTGATCATCTACCAGATTTGATGGGGAACTCAAAATTTAAGAGGGAAAATGTGACAGAACAAAGATATCTAGAGTTCAAAAGTAAAATGTGGGTTCTGCTAGTTTTAGGAATCAATCTAGTTTTCTCTTCTTCTTTTTTCTTTTTCTTTTTTGTAGTTAATTTTGGTAGCAGGTTAGTTTTATTTGGAAGTTGAATTATTATAGGAGTTATGGAAGTTTAAGATTGTGCAGGATCATGGCTTTTTTAGATCTTTGTAATCTTATTTGGAATAGAAGTTCAGTATAATTTCGATTCTGGTTTAGATCATCTTTTTAAACTCAATTGTTTTGAAGAGCAAGTACTGTTGTCTTAATAATGCGGCTTTCTTTTATTTTGGTTTATAGTAGACATTGATTTTTTACGTAGTAATTGCTTTGAAGACAATTAATTTGAATCCCACTGGGTTCCTTTTCTTTGGATTTATTCTATAGCTATCTGGTATTCTGATATTGCCTAGTTTGAATTGAGCGGTTTGGTGAATCTTTGCAGAAAGATCTTTCTAGACTGATTTCGATTACTATCCTAGTGTGTTCTTAGTCTGTTAACCTAAATAAAGCCTATTTTCTGCAGATACGCATAGATGGTCAGGATTTAACAGATGTTACCCTGGAAAGTCTTCGCAAGTCTATCGGTGTTGTACCACAGGATACTGTAAGACTTGCAGTATTCTACTTTTCAGAGTGCATTTTATGGTTTTCATTTATGTTTCTTTACATATTCTTGTATGCTTTTCATATGATTCTCCTATTCATATACAACACAGCTTGTCATCGAAATATGCTCTAAAAACAAAGTAACTGTCATGGCAGTAAGGCACTATATGCTAACTATTGGAACATAATCAAGAACGAAATTTGAAGAAAGAATTAGCTCCTTGTAATCACAGTGAAGAGAAGCGTACTTATGGTCTTTGTCGATGAGTTGATCTATTAAGTGTCAAAGGCCTGATAGTTATACTACTTGATTTACAAAATGGCTAATAAGGTAATCTATCATAGATTCAACAATTTGTAAGCCACAAAGAGGCTGAAAGAATACTGCATATGAGCGGATTGAGTTTGCAAGTGTTTACCCACAGATTTAATGATATTGTCAAGTCGATTATGAGCCATGTTCTTCCGAGCTGTCATACTTGTTGAACTGATATTATATTCTGGTGATTTTTCCTAAAGGCATGGAAGGACCATCTGAACTATGTCGGATGATATTGTTAAATGTATGAACTAGTACATAGGATCAGTGCATTGACATTTAACACCCCAGGTGTCCATGTACAATAGATGAGTAGTAACAAGTTTCATAAAGTACCCCAAGTTTTAGTATTTCGTGTTGTAATATAGATAAATAAAACTTGCAAACTAGTGAACATGGATTACTATTTGCTAAAGATGCTATCCAAGAGTTAACACAGCCATGCAACCCAAAGTATCTCCCCTACAGCTTAGATACACATTATTTAATTAAACATATGGTTGTCCTTGTCCTCAGGACCCACATAAGGTCAACACAGGAGAGGACTTCTGCTGAGGGCCTGAGGCCTCCACTTGCAAGTGTCTGGTGCCCATTTCATAGACACACTAAGTCTAACATCCACTTTCAACAGAACCAAAAAATATAAGGATTTTTTTTTTTGACTTTTTTTTCCCATTTGAAAGCCAAGAATTGGTTTTTTACTTTCTTTCTTTGTGATGAATAATTATTACCTGAGTATGAAGGAAACCCCATTCATTCCCTTCTACTTATGCACCAAATTAAGTACTTTGGGAATGGGTTTTAGGTTTCGACACTGGAAAATCCCAAGATGGTGTAAGTAATCCAAAATGCATCCATTAGCATAAACACTAAAAATAAGATCAATACTTATCTGTCTAGTAGGAGCACAAAATATGTCTTACCATTAAAAGGAAGTATATTTTTATATTAAATTCACATTTACCTTGAACCTCTATATCTTCTAATTCTTTTTTAGATCTTGATCCTCCATAGACGCAAGAGCCTTATGGCACTGTGACGCCCCTTTTTATCTTTTATTTAGCATTTTGTTTAATGGTTCTTCATGAATCAATTTCCTAACACTACATATGGGCTACCAAATAAAGGCAAAGAATTAAGAGGAAATGACTCTAGCCGTTCTTAAGACATGCATATGATTACTTCTAAATCATTAAATTAATAATAAAAGTATAATTAACACACTAAGGTAACTTTATCTATGATATTACTAGAGTAGACTAGACTAAGGAAATAATTTAGGGTACTTATTAACTATATCTGTCAAGCCACAAAATTGAATAGAAAAATTGAGACTGTTACATGGCCACTGTTCACCAAGAAATATCAGCTTTCATCAGCAGAAAATTTATCAATGATCCAACACTACAGGCCTAACTTTAGTTATTTTTTATTTCCACATCCTTCTCAACCTCTTTTTCAATTTTTGTTAGTTGAGGGTTCTTTATTAAAAGACCACTTCCCAGTCTACATCTCTATGTATCCATTTATTAAAACTATGGAGAAAACTAGTTGTTGCAACTGTTCTTTTTCATAAGTTTTGCTGCCACTTCTTTCTTATGTGAAGTATCATATTGGATAAAATTCAAAGCACTTCATTCCCCCAATGTTCGTAATCTTTCAGCAAGATAACTCCCTTGATATTAAGTTTCTCAGATTCTCTACTTCAATAATTCTTCTGTAGGTACTTTTCAATGAAACAATATTCCACAACATACATTATGGTCGATTGTCGGCGACAGAGGAAGAGGTTGGTGGAGTACATCAATGGATATTAGTATCTTTTTTTCCATATATGAAGTGTTAACATCTTGCCTTCAAATCTTTTAGGTCTTTGATGCTGCACGTCGTGCAGCTATTCATGACACAATTATGAAATTCCCAGAAAAGTATTCAACCATAGTTGGCGAGCGAGGGCTGAAGGTATTTTTGTCTAAACTAGTTATGATGCATTAGGTTTTCTTTTCCCATAGCGGGGTAAAACCATTGTTAAAGTAGTATTCCAAAAAGAAATTGGGAATGTTTCCGTTTGAAATATTTTACTAAGCCAGTAAGATTTGTTCCAGCTAAAGATGTTTTGTTTAGTGAATATTGATCATCAATGTTAAAAATGCTCGAAATTATAAATAATAATATTGTAATCTACTTGACCAAGTTGCATCTATTAAATAACATGGGGGCCAAATTTGAAAATGTGGTTCACAATTGATCATACTCCAATTGCTTAGTACTGCTCATTCATTCTAGTGGAACTTAGTCACATACTTGGATAAGGATTCTGATGTTCTAGTATTTAGTTCTGATTATCACATAGCTAATGTTTAATGGGTGGCCCATCAATGCCCAGATTGGGAAAAAAATGAAGTTTTAGCACTAAGTGCAATTTTCTTAAATTGTACCGTCACCACCAAGGGGGTGGTCCAGTGGTACCACTGGTTGAGGGAGGGGAAGGGAGGAGTGGGTGTGGGTTCAAATCCTATCCAGGGCAAAAATTAATTAAATGGGAGAGTGTCTTGGTGCTAGTAGCCCAGGACATTGGACGTTCATTAATGACTGCCTTATCTCGAGGGGAAAAAAACACCAAGTGCAATTTTCAGATTAGTGTCTGATGCTAATCTGACAGGATAAACTGAAAGTGATAAAGGATAACTGTGCAAGCAGTTATAGGCAGTATTATGCATATCTGTTCAGCAATTTATTTGTTTGATGTCTACTTGTGTTTCGCAGTTAAGTGGCGGCGAAAAACAAAGAGTATCCCTTGCTCGTGCATTTTTGAAGGCACCTTCTATTTTGTAAGTTTTGTTTCTTACTTTCTTCACCCATTAATCTTGGTTACTTTTATGTGCATGCTTTATGTATGGACAGTCTTCTGATTCAATCTGTTAAAAGTGCCAAAATGATTAGCATCCATTGGACATAATTTACCCTATTTTGATAACAGATTAAAGACAATTCTTTGGAAATATAAGAGATGGTTATACTCGGTTGTTTCTTCCATATTTCACATCATCATCATCCGGCCAAACTTTCCCACCAAATGGCTTTGCTTATGTAGCACAAGAAAGTCAGAAAGGCTTCAGAGAAAGATTAACAAATATTTTGACCTTTCACTACGAAACATCAAGGCTTCTAATACTCTGTTCAAGATTCTTGTTTAATGTACCTTATTGCTCAAGAGGATCCTTCCTACTACAGCCTTAAGACCTTGCTAGGTCATTTGGTCCAAAGAACCTTATCTAATTGGTGAATACTACAAATTTTGTTTTCGTAGAATTTAAGATCCTCTCTGTCCTACTTGGTTACTAGTTCTGAACTTCATATTTGCCTCTGGTAAACTATTGACCTTATCATTGTTAAACCTCACTTTAAGAATATTGAACCAAGATTTAGAAAACAGCCAATACTGATTGTGCCGGGGCCTATATCTGATTTGAGATGAGTAAATTCTAAACTGTGCGGTAAAATCGGCATCAGTCAATAAATTCACTATCGGGATGATAATGAAAAGTTCTGATTATTCCAATTCCATAGCAGTCTAAAACTGACCTGGATTTTTTAAAACTAGCCGAAACAAGCCAAATATTTCCAGAACGGGCTAAACCTTTTCAAAATGTAATCTTAATTGGACAAGACAAAAGTTTACCGACTGGGAAGTGTGTACTTGATTTAGTTCTCATTTTGGAGATTTTAGAAAAACTTTTTAAGCACATGTACTATAGCTGCCTATTAAAAGTGTGCAATTATCATGCTATGATTTTGTACAAAATCATGCCATTAATCACCAAAGTCAACATAAAACCTCATAAATTATGTATGAGGTTCTTGTTACTTTATATCTTTTGTTTATTATATTTTGATAGAAGTTTGACACTAATGTAATTTTTGTCAATTGCCAATACTTGATACTCCAATCTGAAAAAAAACGCATACAAATGCCCAGAGATATGGTCTGATACCTTGTGCTCCATTTATAAACCTTAGTTAAAACCATATAGCAAGAACGCTGGTCTAGCTGATTCCGATTGCTATCCAGTTTACTATCCAGTTTCATAGACTTACAGCATGATGATACCTCATAATCTGACCTGCAAGCTTGTAACTTCTACTGGGTAGTAATTAATTTATAAGACAGTGGTACCTAGGATTGAATTGATAATTACCAAAATTAACATCAGAAAAATGTTGATTATTTAAGCATGTGTTGGCTTATAGATTGTTTTGATTTTAGTTTTCTCTTCATTTGTAATTTCTTGTCTTAGTTTA
This sequence comes from Iris macrosiphon, assembly GCA_036927795.1. Lineage (NCBI taxonomy): Eukaryota > Viridiplantae > Streptophyta > Magnoliopsida > Asparagales > Iridaceae > Iris > Iris macrosiphon. The sequence goes on along the minus strand of JAYESA010000003.1, from coordinate 181,217,697 downwards.
CTGCATTTATCTTGGAATTAGTCAGGCCAAACAATTAACGCACCTGAAAGGTCCCTCTTAGTTTGGATCTAATAAACATTAACTTGTAATCTCAAACTGTACTTACGGTCCAAATTTCAGAAACATGGTGTGGGTGTCATTTCAGAATCACAATCGCAATAATTTCGCACAGTGATTACTGAATCTGTGATTGTGATTCTGGAACAACACCCACACTGTGTTTCTAATAATTGTGTTTCAGTTTTAATCAATTAAAATAAATTTAAATTTAAATAAAATACAAATATTACTTTAAATTTAAATAAAATACTTTTGTTAGATAGATACAAATCTGGTTATTATAAATTAGATAAATACATGTAGCTGACTCTAAAAATTGGAATAAAGAATTTTTTATTGTCGTATAAACAAATGTGTATGTTTATATTAACTAAATTATTAAATATTTGTTTAAGTAGCAATTGTATTAAAAAATATGAACTTAAGTTTGCATTATAATAAATATGATAACTTAGGAGAATAATTTATTACATATTTATTGATATATTAAGATAACTTCTAATTTTTTTTTAATTAATTGGATATATATGGATTTGTCCATCTACCCTGTCAATAAACAAAATATATACTTAATTTCTTTATTCCATTTAGAAAATAAATAACAAACTTCCATATTTGATCTAAGAACAAAATTTGGTTGAAAAATGGTACAAGAATTATTTGATGTAAATTTGTGAGACCACTTGATTACCATAGGATATAGCCAATATAGACTAGGATAAAAAAAATATTGTTTGACCAAGAGTTTGTGTTCGAATTTGGAGCCCCAATGTACATGTTTTCCTCTAAATCAGATGAATTGAGTTTGGAGCCTCTAAGAAGGGTTTCTTTCTTATAAAATCTTATTTAATGAAATCTAAGGCATCAAATAACTAGGTAAATAAATAAGTAAAAAAATATTAAAGCAAGATTAAGTTTAAAGATATATGGAAGAATCTCTTATGTTTGACCAAGAGTTTGTGTTCGAGTTTGGAGCCCCAATGTACTTGTCCCCCCTCTAAATCAGATGAATTGAGTTTGGAGCCCCTAATAAGGGTTTCTTTCTTTCTTATAAAATCTTATTTAATGAAATATAAAGCATCAAATAACTAGGTAAATAAATAAGTAAAAAAAAATATTAAAGCAAGATTAAGTTCAAAGATACATGGAAGAATCTCTTATGATAAAAAAAATCCTAACAAAACATGATTGATATATATATATATATATATATATATATATATATATATATATAGAAAAAAGATTATATATATATATGGATAGAAAAAAGATTATATTAGGTTCACACGGTAATTAAAAGAATAACATAAAAGACCAAACCTAATTCAGATGCAAAGAATTTTTTTTCCAATAGAATCAAGTTCTCCTGGACCATCGACTTCAAATTACAACTCTATCTGAAAAGAATTTTCGAACTATATGTCTTAGTCATCAGATTGGAGGATTCATTCTCGACTGGAGGCTTCCAAGAGATAGATGGAGGAGATGAATATTCATGGAGAAAAATAAGTGGTGGTGGAGAGGAAGAGGTACGGTAATAGAAAAAGAAAGTTTGATGTAATCAAATAAATAGAGAGATTTTGAAACCGTACAGATAAGGGTTGCTGTTCCAACGGGCCAAAATAGATGGGATGTTGTTAGGTGCGGTTTGAAAACATTGAAATCTCTGATCTAATAACCGTAATTGACTAACACCTGATTTTGAAACCACTTTCCAAAACTACAATTGACTAACACATGATTTACAATCACGCCCTATGATTTTGAAATCCTAATTGACTAACCACCGACTAAGGAAACACAGATGAATAACTATTTGAGACAGCCCAACTTTTAAATAACAACAGGAAGAACCCAACAAAACAAACTGCATGATTAAGCAAAACAATGAGATGGAAGCAAAGTTTCTGCCTTTCTGGTGTAACTATAATGCTGTATCACTTCCTGATCAAGATTGTAGTTTTATTCTCTATCTATACAGTTCGACTTTGGATAACTGAATTTGGAAGTTAAGAAAAGGTTTATACTCATGATGAATCTAAAAGTCCTAATGTGATCTTTACTTGAAGCAAACTCCTGTGCTAAGCAGCTCGTAAATTGTTTTCTGGTTTTAGATTATGTGATGAAGCTACTAGCGCATTGGATAGCACAACAGAGGCTGAGATACTGAATGCATTAAAGACAATAGCAAACAACAGAACATCAGTCTTTATCGCTCATCGGCTTACAACTGCAATGCAGTGCGATGAGGTAAGGAGTTGACAATAAGAAATAAAAATACCATTTTCTTTCATATTTATTATTATTTATGGTGCTCGCCTTTTGAATTGAACTTGCACTTGGCATCCAGCTTATTATATGCAGCTATTAAGTACTTTTGTATGGAAATGAGAGTAGAAGACAATAAGAAATACTATATTGAAGATGCTTAACCAAGTTAATTATTTCATCTGAGCATCAAGATATTCATATTTGCAGACTTCTAAACACACCATACATCAGAAAGCTAAGTTACGACCCTAATCAGGTGTAGTAGTGATGGAAATCTGATTGTGTTTATTAAGCATAGATCATTCAGCTTTTATTCAACTTGCACGGCTAATGACTTGTGAAGCTATAAATGTAGGGCAAATTTGTTGAGCAAGTTCTCACCATGATATCGTAGTGAAAGAATGGATGGATTTCACTTGTCGTAAACTCAACAGTTAAAATTTCACTTTGATTCAGCATGACGCGTAAGTTACAATTATCCACACTTGATTTTTGATTTGTTCACAGTCAAGGATATATAGATCACGATGAATATCAATCGGATGGCAAAGAACCATGTCGTAGTGAAAGAATGGATGGATTTCACTTGTCGGAAACTCAACAATTAAAATTTCACTTTGATTTAGCATGACGCGTAAGTTACAATTATCCACACTTGATTTTTTATTTGTTCACGGTCAAGGATATGTAGATCACGATGACTGTTGATCAGTTGGCAAAGATTGACCAGCTCCATGAAAGTCCTTGCTCATAGCCTCATACACACATCCCAACAGGCACAAAAACTGAGTCCTAGATTTAAGTACCAACAAAATGTTACTACTATTTCTTTCTTGGAGGAATTCCAGACTCAAAGCTATATAAGGTCTAAATTTTGTTGTGGTTTTAGCTATGTTTTAGCTATGGCATATGTTTAACCCCAGAGCAAGGTATCTTCCTCCTCTCCTTTATAATTCTTTCACATTATTTGTTGTTTGCCTTTTGAACCTCAATTGAAACTGAAAAGAGACATCGCTATATGCATTAATTGTAACATTTAGTTCAATTTCCGTCAATAGTTTTTCTCATAAATTTGCACTAAGCATACTTGTTTCGAGGATCCTGAGAAGTTGCATGTTTAATGTATCTTCCAATTTTTCAAATCAACAAGCTTTACATTTCATCAAACAAAGTTGACGATCTTCTATCTAATCTTGGCAATGTTTATTACACATCCCATAATTGGAGCATTTATCTTTCTGGAATATTTTCTTCTAATTATCTGATCTTATGATCTTCTTATTCAGATCATTGTTTTGGAGAATGGCAAGGTGGTTGAACATGGGCCTCATGAAGATCTTTTGGCAAAGGCAGGACGATATTCGCAGCTCTGGGCTCAACAGAACAGTAATGGTGCTTTAGACGGAGATATCAAAGCAGAAAAAAGTGAGGTATCATAGAGTTCTCCACTCAGGAATACGAGGGAAAGGAAAGAAGAGAGAATCAAGAAATGTGAAGTCTGCTCACCTGGTCACTGGATAAGAAAAACAATTATTTCGAGCATTCAATCGTTTTCCAACTTGGAGGTCACATAATCGTCTTCCGAAAACTTGCAGGCATAAAGTTTTGCTCTTCACTGAAGGGAATAGGTGTCCGCTATTACAAAAATAGTTCGATATATCGATGATGCCACATTTCAGGAAACTTTGGTCAGTGGAAAACCATTTTCAATCTGGAAGAGAAAAATGTAGAAGGATAACAATGTTGACACTATGCAAAATTGCAAATAAACGTATTAGGAACATAATTAGTTATGAAATTTTATGAAATTATTTTTCCTTTTTTTTTTTGTTTAAGCATGGAAATATGTAATCAGAGTATCGGTTATAATTGAGTTGAATTTCCGATAATCATGTATTTCACAAAAGGATGATGGAAGATGTTGATTCTCAACTTGTTTGACTGAAGGTAGTGGACGAAAATATTACCATAACGGTTGTGGTGAAGCTGTTTACAAAATCACTTTGAAAAATCACAAGTTACAGCTTATTTGCAAGAACATGGGCCTATGACTTGTATGCTCCAAGTTAATAGGGATTCATAAAAAGGATTTGTGTGGCTTCGATCTCTATTCATTTCAACTTAATAAACATATCCGAAAATAAATGAAGCGAAATCGTAATGATATTACAAACGATTGAACGAGCAGACTGTGTCATGGTTGATGAGTCGGTTCACATGTTCATCAAGAGGTGGTTTGGTTTGGTGAAACTTTTGAAAATCGACATTTTACATATGCGTTGCTGTAAAGTGGAGAGATGCGTTGCTGTAAAGTGGAGAGAAGTCGAGTGAAGTGAAAATTCTTTCGTTTGGGTGATTTAAATAAGTTAAGGTTAGAAGTGATAAATTCTAAAATTTGAAATTTGGTTGGTTGTTGAAGTGAGTGGAAAAGTGTTACTTTTATTAAAGTGACATGAATAGTAAAAAAAAAAAAAATTTGTAAGTAAAGAGGAAGTGATTTTCCAACCAAACGTGTAAAGTAGGAATGAGAATTTTCCACTTCTGCGCTCAACTTCGGAGAAAAAAAAAATCGATTTTGTGACAGACAAGATTTACTATTCATGTCAAATTACAGTAAATTTTGTTTGTAATTTTTTCAACCAAATACGTGAAGTTGTACCAAATCCAAATTTTGGCCACCTCGACGTTCTAACTCTGCAAACAAAACAACCCCTAACTAAGCTCAAGTAGATATTAGATAATTATTCCAAAGCATCTTATACTTTTCATGCATGGCTAAATCTGCAGAAATAATGTGATCACCAAACAATGTGCATTGCTCATAACAGTTAAGCAGACATAACACAATCCTGTTATAAACATTGTGCGAACCAACAATCATCAATGTCCCATCTGTTTCCAGTGTACCAATGCAATTCATGAGTAGCGAAACTTGAAAACAAGAGATAAATTAAGAACAACTTTCTGCACTTTGGGTTGTTTGGTTCGGAGAAGGAGAGCGAAATAAAAATTCTAGAAATCGATATTTTGTGTACGCATTGCGGTGAAGTAGAACAAAGTAGAACGAAATCGAAAATCTTTGGTATATGTGAGACTTACTACACGTTATGCGGGAAAGTAAAAGAGAAAGCAGAAAACATAAATATCAAGGAAAAGCAAAAAACATTAATGTTAAGGTTGGTCAAAACAAGAGATAAATTAAGAATAACTTTCTGCATTTTATGTGAGAAAGTGAAAGAAAAAATTAGAAAGCTGAAAACATAAATATCAAGGATTGGCCAAAACAGAAAACATAATTGTTAAAGTTGGTCAAAACAATCATCAATGTTCCATCTGTTTCCACTGTACCCATGCAATCCCTGATAGTTTTCTAAAATTTTAATGTTTATTATTTTTAAAAATTTTAATTATTTATTTATTTTCTAAATGTTAAAGTTGAACAAAATAGAAAACATAAATGTCATATATATTTGGCAAAATAATACAAAGACTAACAATTATTATTCTATTATATTAAATGGTAAACCAAACATCTGAATTCAATTGATATTACATTTTGTGGATGGTTTGATTACATGTTACAAACATGATAATATAATTGTAATTCTATTCCATTACAAATTCCATTACATTACGTTTACAATTATATAATAATGAACCAAACGCAACAGTTTAATTGAATGCAAACTATTACTATAATCTCCAAAATATAGTCTCTGATACACTACAGGCCTATATACATCGGTTCAATATTATTACAAAAACCTTGCAGTAATCTCAAAAGAAACACAAGATCTCTGACAACTAATCTTCTTTCCTAACCTCCCTATCTCTAGCTGCTCTTGGTATCTTTGGCCACTTCATTTTAGCCTTCTTCTTCTCAGTTAATGCACCTGTCCACAATTTACATAGAACACCAATGTTAAATATAATGATTCTAAAAGTATTATTCTTTTTCTCAAGAAATTCTCTTATTACGTTCTGTCCATATTGACCACACATAAGCTGCCATCATGAAATCCCAACCCTGTCTCAGTTGTGCATAAATATTATCATTAACTCTCCAGTCCAGCCACCAAGCATTACTATTATCTGGAAAATTGGTAACCTGCATGCAATTTGCATCCTCTGCCAAAATAGGAGCACAAAATCACAATTTATAAACAAAAGTCCTGCTGTTTCAACAACAAGGCCACATAATACACAATTTGTATCACAATTTATAAGTACGTTTCTTTTGAAGCTCTACTGTTTGAAGTTTATTTCTAACCAATAACCAAATCATTATCATTATTTTCACCTTTAATGGACTTTCCAGATTCCATACTACTAAATGGGCATCTCACACCTGAATTATTAATGAAGTCATAAAATGATTTTAACAGTACATTTATGAGAATCTGACCATCTCAATTTGTAGTCATCTACAATACGAAAATTAACATTTTGAATTAACTGCATCATGTTTTTATAGTCAGAAGTTGAGAGTATGTTTTGGACAATGCACGTTGTGTGAGAAGAAATGACCATTTATTATGTTTTATAAGAGCAAGACCATATTAATATGTGCCGAAGGATGTCAAGACCACTTTACGAAATTAGAAATTTGATTTCATGAGTTTAAGCAACAAGAACTAAATGCAAGATATCTCAACTATGAAACAACCAGGATTTGGAGGTCGCGGTACAAAATTGTCCATGCCCAAACCTCATGACCCATGTACCCGAAAGAAAGAGCCAGTCCAAGAGCTGAGGATATGACCACCATGATGGATACCTGATGGTTTTAAAGGGAGTGTGCCAAAACGGTCGAAGTGAGGAAGCTACAAGATCAGAGCAGAAGGGACCTCTAGCCAGATATTCGACATTTTCATGTGATATCTTTATTATCGTTCTTCATTTCTGCTCATGTTGTGGGGGGCACATTTGCTTAGGAGCCATAATGCTCAATCCGTCAGTCCTACCTATGGTATCTGATCCCCTTTTTAATATTCCATTGTATTGCGATTTCAAGTATGGTTTCTTATTTTTGTCTATTCAGTGTAATTAAATCCTTGTGCTTTTGAATAACTTTAAACTACACTCAAGTATCCACAATACAGATGTTGAATTCTTTCGTCTGATATCTAAAAGGAAATTAAATTGACATGATAAGACTGCAATACTATACACCAAAAGCAAGTCAAGATGATCTTGTTGTAAAATGTCTTTTTATACAAAAGTATAAAAGGACAAGTAAATGTGAATGGAAGTAAATGATTTCCCAGGCCAGCTTAGAGACCTTTAATTCTCATGAAAATCAAGATCTTGTTGTTCTTTAGCACTGTCAAGTGTTGTTTATCAGAGTTTACAGAAGAAGACAATATATCTATGGTTTTATTCCTTGATCAAAATAATACATGACCTATTTATAGGCTTACTACAATCCAAATTATATATGGAACACAACATCCAAACCATAGAATGTCATATATAATCCATAATATGTAAATCTTACCTCACAATTGATGGAAACTTGGAACAATGTCACTATACATAAGCATCCTATGTTAAAACTTTGTCGGCTTAAGTTGGTGAATGATTTGCTAATCTACAGTTTGAATGAAAGTTGTACTGGGAACAATAGACAGCTTGTTGTAATCACTGACAAAATTTTGTTTGCTTTAGAAATTGCCTACGTTTAGCATTCCACATCAAAACTTCCAACCCTTACAAATATATACATCAATATTTTAAACTCACATACCTTGACTAGGTAGAAAAGTGAAACTATATGTCAATATTTAAGCCAGAATATCGGGTCTTCTCAGTTGAAACCTGATAAACCAATTAAATTTCTTGCTTAGCTAATGTTGTTCTCGAAGTCCTACATTTTGTCAATCCATGCAGAATCCTGCAGAAATTCTGAAGATTCTTATAAATGTATAGGTTCAACAAAATATAGACAATATTAAAATTCACAAGTAGCAGCAGTTATTTGGTTCAATACGTAGGACCCATCATTCTCCTTTTCTTTGTTCCTACTCACTTTCTTGATAACTTGCATTGTTATCAGTAATTCAGTATGCCTCTATCACCTTATTCATATACTTGAGAAGTTCAGATGATACTTTAATATTACTTTATCGATTAAATAAAAACTTTTCTTGGCCTTGAAAAAAAAAAAAAAAAATTCTTCAAGATTAATCAGTATTTTATACTATCAACAATATTAGGTCTGACGTGTGATGCAACCATCATCAAATTGAGTACACAAGCATATATCATAACCTATAGATGTATAAAAGTACCCTAGAGGGAGGGGGTGAATAGGGTTTAACTATTAATTAACCACAATTAAAGATTGGATTGGCAATTTAAAACAAGTGCTAGAAATGAGACAACAATACCGACACACGATATATCCTGATATCCTCTGTAAGGTACTCCAGTCCAGGAACTCTCTCCGACTTTAATCCACCGTTATAGAAAATAGTTACACTTGCAAACTTTGATTCGAAGACCTCGTCAACTTCTTACACACGGGTTTTGATTTGAAGGACTCACTGACTTCTCCACAAACTTTGATATGAATACTTGTGGACTTCAACCTCTTACATAAAATGATTTTGATCTTCTCACAATAATTTGAAGATCAACTTTACAACTCAATGAAAACTCTATCTCAAATAGATGTGGCAAATAAAAGCTCTTGTATGTCGAGAGGTTTGGAGTATATTGGGTGAAATTTTAAGGCTCCAAGAAGTAGGAATAAAGGGGGGTAATTTGGTTCTAATATAGCACATAAAACAACCTCAAATAACAGAGTCGTTATTGTGCAGACGGTATACCGCTCTGCATAGTAACGGCTATAAAACGGCTAATTTTATAGTCGTTGCAGCATTTATTGCTGAACAACAGTTATACAGATGGTATACCGCCGGTATATCGGTCTGATGGTTTTGGTCCTAATAGAAAGGTTTTGTTTGAAAACATGTCTTTTACCAGTATGCCGTCTGTACATCGCATGCGGTGTACCGTCGGTATAGCGGTCTGACTTCCAGTTTCATGAATGAATATTTGGCTGAATTTTTGGTTTAGTTTCATTTTGTCTTTCTCTATTGAGTTACAAATAATCCTAAAGACACAAGAATAAAGAAAAAATGCATTGAGAACGATGTCTTGATAGCTTGGCTTCATCCTTTGATTGAATTGTGACTTTTACTTTTGATGACAGTTGTCTAAAGCTAACCAGATCTAAAAATATAAATAGATGTGGATCATTATCAAAGTGGCGATATAGTAATGCCCGGCCCCATAATATTTGCAGTCCCTTCACCAAAGAAAGAATGGAGAAGGTCTTCTTTTGAATCATGAGGTAATCGGTCTTCATTGTCCGAAACTATTTCTGATGAGAATGATACGTTGTTAGCATTACCACGGCCTTTTCCAAGATTATGTGGACGAATTGGAAAAAAAAACATGCCTCCAGTCATTTGTAAGCCTCATGCATCACGGTTTCCAGAATCTTGGTGTTATATTATTCCCGTGACGGTGTTGACGAAAGAACTGCAAAAATGAATGGTAGTTAGGAGATTAAGGATCTGCTTAGCAATTGTAGGGGTAGCAGTTATGAGGTGTTTTTAGAGTAGCGGTTATGAGGGGTCCGATTTTGGGTGGCTTTAAGTAGTCACGTTTAAACTAGTCAAATCCATACTTGGTAATTCATTAACGAACAGTTCTGAATTTTTTTATATGAATAAAATTACCTATATGTCCATATACCTAAAATTACCTATAACGAATGAAACTGCCACTTGGTCCACGTATCGATCAGGAGGTAGAAGTCCATATTTGATCACAATAATAGAAACGTGAAACAATAGAAACGTCTGGATGAAAGTAGGATAGAGATTTTAAAAACTTAGTGGAAAAAGTAGCCATAGTTTGGAAGAAGCAGAAAAGAAACACATGAGAAAAAAAAGGGTTAGGGTATTAGTAATTATAATTATATATTTTTTGTGAGGATATAAGTAAAATAAAATAAAATAATAAAATTCCTCAAAATCCACCGATTTGGGGCGTTTATAAAGCTACAGAAAATTAAATTATACCAGTTTTTGGGAATTTTTGAGCCGACCAAAACCAAATTAACAAGCAGGGGTTTTCATAAACGATCGGTTCAAAAATACCCTAAAACTGGTGAATACATCAAGCAGACCCTAAAGAAGCAATGCAGAGTAAATTAAATTAGAGAAGCTAAGAATTATTATATGATATAAAGCTCGACAGAATAATGGAAGCAAAGAAGAGGACCCACAGAAGGAGAATCATGAGAAACAAAAGGAGACATAAAAGGTTCATTTTTTGTCCTTTTGTGGTCCTCCCCTCTCCTTCCCCTCCTCTTCCTTTCCTTTTCAATATTGTCCTTCATTTTTTTCTATTTCTTTAGCGATGATGTTTACCTTTACATTATGAGAGGTAATTTGTCACGACCCGTACCCGATACAAGGGCACGATTACGTGGATACGTCCAGCCTACGTCACAACATTGGCGATAGAACGTTGTCTAGGTCATCAATATCTACTATCAATTCTACTAATACAACTAGTCCTATCATGTACTCAATCACAATAATCTAAAGGAAGAATGAATAAGAAAAATAAACCAAATAATATTCTAAAGGAATAAAACTAGGCATGATATGGAATAAGAAGTATTGGCCTAGATCTCTACAGTAGTTACCTCAAGTCCACAGTGTAAGATCAGTCTTTCCTATAGCATCACTCTGAAATTCTGGAATGTAGAGCACTATGATCACTGAAAAATGTTATCCAGTCATGATTGGAGCGAAGAACACCTCTAACAACAGTTCCAATAAATGATAAAGATTATATAACAGTAAATAGAGAAAAATACAAGATAAATAGAACAAGAACAAGAAATATACAAGATATGGTATGCTGTAAATAAATACAATAGTAATGAGCATCATATACAATAGTCAAGAAATACAACTAGCTAAGTGACTGAGTACTAGCTTCAACATGTGATCGGCTTGGAAACTTGAACAAGGATTATGGCCTGGTTAATCATACGTGCAATGTATGATTAACAATATTCAACGAACAAGACATGCCCAAGGAGAGTATGATCACATATCTACACTAACACTCTCCGTCCCTGACTGGTATAGTGGATCCAACCATGGCACGCTACGACACAAGATTCTACGAGAAGGTAGCAAATCTTCTCAAGAATCGATGTCTATACACGTACAAGAACAACAAGGCTTGCACAAGATATACCAAGATACACAAGGAATAACATCTCATGACGGGATCCGGAAATACCAATCCGTGTAACCATGTGTAAAGAAATCAAGGATATCTACACTAGATATAAGAAACATAGAAGATATCATAAACAGAAAACTGTCAGAGAATGTATTCGCCTGAAATCCTGGGTAAAATATCAAACAGTATCTGAATTAGTGCATCAAAGACCTAAATATGGAATATCAAGTCAAAACAGTGTTTTGTAATGATAAAGAAGTTAAAGTAGCTAATTTCTAGGTCTCAAGTCTTTTCTAGGTCAAACTAGGTCAAAATAGTCAAACTTGGTCAAACTAGTCAATTCTAGGTAACAGTAGTCTATACCTAGTTTTCTAGGTCAATATATAATATATATATTTTAATACCTATAATACTTGCCAATACCTTGGTCTATATTCGATACCTTAGCCCGTATCCCAAACCCAACTCATATCATAGCATTACCCTTTACCTTAGCTATATAAATAATACCTTAGTATAAATAATACCTTAGTACTAATCCTTAATCTATTGGTATCCTAGTTACTCTCAAGTATGTGATACTAACTCACATTAGCTACTCATGACGAAGAACAAGAAACGGAAGCACGCTTTGGATACTCTACTTACTAAATATCACAACATCACCAATTATCTACCTCATACTACTATATAACATTAACACCTTAACTCTAACCAACACTCCATAATATCACTCCACCGTCACGCACAAAATAATCTCTTACACACACTAGCACCTGACCTACACTTACTGAAACATGCTCCCAGGAACTACTGATATACTTGGTTTCAGTCCCTAGTACACAGGTCTATGCTCAGACCTGGCACAACCACGTTGCCTTTGTAGAACCCTACTGTAACGATCCGTTCTGCTCAAGCGGATAGCCGATTCAAACAGCGCAAGTGCAACTACCCGACCCGCTTTGCTCTGCGAGAAGACTCGCTTGAGGCAAAAGGATTTCAGACTTGGCCCTTCAGGAGTTCAGACTTAGATTTTCAAATGCGCGCTCGGAGTATCGCTCGACCGAGATAAATCATCGCTAAGGTGGGTTGCTACGATGTACCTGTCTCTTCTTAACCTACACACTTAAAAATACAGACGATACATGCTAGTTGCTAGGCGAATCACCCCTTGCATGCTAATAAAGAGCACAATGCACCTAGCTAAAGGAATAATCCCATTATGTATTGCTTGCCCGGAACATGGTAAAGAAGTAACTTGATAGTTTCCTTATGCGTTGCACTATATGACTCTGTACGGTTTCAATCCTCGTACTAACCCTGTTGACTCGTGCTAGCGTAGCGGTTTATGTTTCTATGGTTTTAATGCTTGCCTGCTTCATGTGCTAACTAGTACTCGCTTGTCTTGTTTCAATGCTAGTCTCGTAGATTCATGCCATGACCTGGAACACAACACGAAATATGATTCCCTTACCTGAGGCAGGAAGACTCAAAATAGTCGTTCCGAGCCAAGTAATAGAAAACATGGAACGGCTTCGGGACCGTTGGGTCGCCATGGTAGTTCCTATACCGTGAGCTGCAAAGATGATAAGAAAATATAAAGTAAGATGCAAGTAAAGAATGACTAAAATGAATGGGACTAAGGAATGTCACTAAGAGAATGACACTAAAAGAATGGCTCGAGGAGCCCGTAATAAAGAAAAATTCAAAGAACCAATAAGTCAGGAACGACCTGGGATGGCTTGTAGCGAGGCTCATTACCTACATCTACAACCATTGTCATTTACTCAGAAGAAGAATATATCAACAAGAAAAATAAAAAACAAATAAAATAGACTCACTTGGTCGCGGACGCTTGTGTATAAGCTTGATTCCTACGGACGGGGCGTCGGGGCACCGGGACCGATCCAGCCTAGGAGAAAATCTGGTAGTCACGCTAGTTGTAGCTAGCACGGATAAGTTCGGTCTGTTGCAGGGGCACCGGGACCACCGTCTTATTACGACTATGTCCACAATGGCGTGTAGGCCAGCGACCCGTTCATATAGATTAAGAAATCTGAATTTGAGAAACCTGAGAAATGAACAAGTAATCTGTGTAACCTGAGCTTTATAATCATTTGAATAACCTGAGTAACACGGCTAAGTCTGAGAAACAAAGTAACTTATGTATCACAATTTAAGAAAACTCGTGCACCTGATTTAGAAACACTCTCGTAGCATATATGTGTTTGCTATGCGATTCCTTGGGTTTCAATATATATATATATATATATATATATATATATATATATATATATATATATATATATATATATATATATATATTCGTGTTTGGCTAACTTGGTTGTGTCATTGGACATGGAAGGAAGAATATAAGTTGGTAGATTTTGCCGTGTTACCCTTCTATCGCACGGTGCACTGCCACACGAGTTAGGCTTTACATTATGCCATGAACTGATTTTAAGGCAAGACTAGAAAGACAACTTAATAGATGGTGCACGGAACCTTATAATGTGTTTGGATTTGTCGAGCGGGCTAGAAGCCTCCCCACCAGTGCATTCATGTACTGATAACCCACCAGATTGCTTGCAGGGTGCGAAAGAACCTCGTTCGGTGCGGATACCCCTCGTGCGCGCTAAGGCGTGGAGTTCGCTCTGAAGCCTTTAAGTGCTGCATCCGAAGCTGAAGCACGTATACAAGACGTAATGTTGGAACATCGTCTATGTATCATTTTATGTTGTAAGCCACTTGGCACACTTATATTGTTTCGAGAGAGAGGGCTTGAGCGACTTGTAATCTAGGCCTAGCGTCGCTTACGCCGCTTCTAATAATTCTTGATTATCAATAAAGAGCTTGTTATTGTTTTATACTTGTGTTCATTCAATGCTTCTGCTATGACGATTCTCTGAACTTGTTACCAATCGCCTGTTCGGTTCTTATTCCGCTGTATTCGGACTATATGTGTGACTCTGTGGCTTAGCTAATTCATTGCTTGTTCGGATCATGGCCTTGAGCAGACGAAACTTGTGCTCGCATGGCATCACGTCCAGATGGGAGCGATCGTCCTGCGGGAGTGCTGGCATGGTGATTTACGCCTAGCGGGGATGGCTGATTCCGCGAAAGATCGGGGCATGACATATTGGTATTAGAGCATGGCTTTACGTCCTTGGACTTCTTATCGATTCTCTCAATTTTGAAAGCTCGTTCGTAGGTTATGTAACAGACGCTCTCTCTCAATGTCCCAATGGGATATTTTATACAATGAGTCTAAATATTTTTTAAAGTGCATATGAATGATATGATTGCTTGTACAAAATTATGATGCGAAGGCCTTTGTGCCAACCTATGTCAGACTTCGTAGGAATAGACTCGTTTTAGAATTTGTAAGTTATATGTGAACCCGAATACCTATACGTGAACACCAAGTGGATTAGTGTGCGAGATAGAATATTGTTCGAACAGTTAGCTATGCACACAGCCTTTCAACTAAGTTGTGTTGAGTATCGCACGATAAGACCCTTGGGTGCGAGCAAGTTTGCGAACGAAATTGGGATATCATTCAGGTAAGGATAAGTCAAACTTATAATGGCTATCGATAGAAACGTTATCGGACTATCGCTAAGGCGAATCTAGGGAGTCGTTCCTGGGTTTCGACATATAGTTCAGACGGTTGTTCGTATCGGTAAGTTACAACTCAATATACTTTATATGGAGGACTATCGATAGAGGGGTATAAGATATTAAGATTATTGAGGTGACGCATAGGGATTGCACAGGAGTTCTAAGGAACGAGTTAGATGGATTGATGCAAACACGATTGAGAATTTACTTGGGTGACTCAATTCCTGAGTCGTGTATGCGATAACTCAGGAACGAATAAGCTATTGGATGATTCATAGAGTATGGCTCGAACCCTTAGTGGTGTATTGATCGTCTTAGAAATGTTTGAGCGAATCGAGGATTTCGGAATAGCAAACGAGTCTAGCAGCAAGCGACGTAATTGTGCGAAGTCTTAGTATAAATACCGCCTAACAAGTAAGTGAATTCGATGGAATCGTGCGAGATTTCATTCAAACGAGTTAGAATGTATTGAACAAGTAATAAGGCTTATATCGAATAGGGATTCAAGGTAATGGAAATAAATATCTTTGTCGAGAAAACATAGTAAATCGTGCGAGCAATTTTAAATTGAATCAAATGAATGAAACTTGAGTTTGAGATAGAATAATCTAGGATACGATCGGAGAATAGTGCGATGGAAGATAGCGTGCATCAAAAATGTAGATTGAGTAGGATATCGCTCGATAAAATTTTAGACTGAGTATGAATGTTATGGTTTCAAATTTGAAAGACTTGATATGATATTGATAAGTTAAAAGATAGCGTGGATTGATGCAAGTTAGAAAAAAAATTGGTTCAATGATTGAGGTAGGCGATAACGGATTTAATCTTGACTTGGACGAACGATTTAAAATCTAGTTCGAAAGGTAACACTCGACATCGGGCCTAAATGAGAACGATTATCCCGCGGGAGCGCTGGCTTGGTGATTTTACGTCCGACGGGGATGATCGAACTCACGGAAACATGTTCAAAGATTATACAAACGAACTCGATGAATGGAACGTAACAAAGTTGGATAGACTTTGGCTTACGGATTTGAACTTGGTTATTTGAGGAATGCTAAAAGTAAAACTATGGATTGATCGAACGGTAACATTGAAGCCAGATGATTTGGTAGACGAATTTGATCACGACATGAATGGACATGACTTAAAGGATATAACTCTTGGATGGAGCAAAGTGTAATGATAAGGTGTCTCGATCGTTTTGATGATAACCAAAACGTTCGACGTTCTTGTCTTGTGCGTTCGTAAGTCCATGCTCGTACATGCGTCACGTCCGGATTAGGATGATTATCCAGCGGGAGCGTTGGCATGGTGATCTCACGTATAGCGGGGATGATCGAGCTTGCGGGAGACCGGAGGGTGACAATTGAATAATCGTCTTGAGTTGTGGTTCGACACGATAAGACGAGTTTGGAAATATAAGTGAATCAGAAGTGTTTCGTGGATGAGTTAGTCTAGAACCTGGAGTAAGACACGCTTGATGGTTTTATGAACGGATACATGAATCTCGTTGGATGACTTGGAGTTATGATTAAGATCGGTGATTAGAAATTGAATCGTGACTTGGTGGTCTAGACTTAGAATGGCAGGTGGATTCCAACAAACATGTTTGAGGAGATAGACTATACGAATTGCCAGGCTTGACATGCGACATAGATATATCATAGATTTGACTGAACAGACTCGGACCCTGTACAGACGAACGTGTTAATGTGTGTAGAATAATGTGTACTCGATATTTAGAAATCTGAGTAAAACGAGCTTGGGTAGAATACCCCGTAAAAATGAACAATGGTTTGACCTTAGGAATTGGGACGAGCATCGTGCAACAAATTTGCACGATGAGTCATGAACATGAACTATACCTATGACCTTGTAAGCTGACCTAGTAATTAGGCAGATGACCCTGTGCCAAGTGAAAGAACTTGTGTGACCGACTTTAGAGTATTGCTTGAGCAAGCCACAGAACTGGGGCAGCAAGTCTTGGAGTTAGACTTGGATCGGTAAGTGTGTTCTATGTTTGACACGTACAGAATGGACGATAGAACATGGGCACTAGTCGGTAGATCGGATAGATCGTGATTGACGGTAGTGCAATACTTGGTTTTAGGGGGATTAAAAATGACTTAGATTTTGATTGACCCCGTTGGAGGTATCATTGTGATTCATAAGACGAGAACCCTTATAATTTTTGCGAGTAGCTTGTCCGAATTCACTATCACTAAGTTTGGTTGAATGCATATATTTGAGGGACGTCTTGAATATGTGCACGATCCAGACTCGCAATATGTTGATCTAGAATGCTAGTACAAATGAATATGTTAGATTCGCATAGACGATTATAACGATTTGGATAAGTTGCCTCAACCCTAGGTCATCATTTGATATGGATTATAACGTACCCCACGTTAAGCGATATATGTTCCGCGCTAAGACGCAGTAGAGACCGAGTCAGAACTTGGATTGAATGATAGAGTCATTCAATGAGACAGACCCAGCACACACGTGACATGAAATGAGGAACGAGTAGGAAGTTATGTTCGAACGGATCTAGTGATATGGATTAATATGCTTGAGATAGATTCGATAGTGTGGGATAGAACGGTTTGCGCTTCGGAAGTCTCGAGGACGGGACTTGTTCTGAGTGGTGTATAATATAACGACCCATTCCGCTCAAGTGGATAGCCGATTCAAATGGTGCAAGTGCAATGACCCAATCCGTTTTGCTCTGCGAGAAGACTCGCTTGAGGCAAAAGGATTTCAAACTTGGCCCTTCAGGAGTTCAGACTTAGACTTTCAAAGGCGCACTCGGAGTATCGCTCGACCGATGCGAATCATCGCTAAGGTGGGTGGCTACGATGAACCTATCTTTGCTTAGCCTGTACACTTAATGTCACACCCGATTCCAGATTTGGTATTTCTTGAATTCTAGAATTTAAATTTTTTTCATAATAATGTATTCATGATGTATTTCTCATATTGGTTCCTGTCATTTTATTTTTTATTTTATTTTATTTTTTATTGAGAGAGACTACACTAGACCAGTAGAATACCCATTGGCATTGCCATAGATCCGATTTAGGACCCGCATGTAGAATAGATACTTGGTTCGGTTCATTTTGGGTGAACCCATGACTAAATCATCCCCCTCCTCTTATTATATATATGAGTACTTTCTCTCTCCTCACTCATTTCCTTATTTCACTCATCTTGCTTCATTCTTCCTCCTCTCCCTCAATCTCCCTATAGCCAAAACCTAGCCCTAGGGAGAAGTTGCTGTGACTTGGACCGTGAGAGGTGGAGGCTCGGAGCCACCCTAGGCAAGTACATCTTGCTAAATGGTGAAGTCATGAATTTTCAAAATTTTTAAATATATGTTGTTTTAAAAAATGTATTTAGTGGAAAATATTCTCCTTAAGTTGCTGAGCATATTTAGTTCTTGGAGTTTTGGATTTTGATGTATAGATTTTTGTATATCTGAGTTTTAAGTTTAGGATTTTTATGGGTTCCATGAACTTTCCTTGGTTTTGATCTATTAAAACTTAGTATTTTCGAAAAGTAGTTGTTCATTATGTTAGAGAATTTTATTTCGTGCGACTTGGCTTTTGTTTCACTCGATTTGGATATAAAATGAAGTTTTATGAATAAAATATATTTTTTGGTTTTTGGAGCTTTCGGCCATGGATGAACCTGCTGTTGGAGAAGACGAAGTCTTTATGCGGCCAGCGACTTATGCGGCATAGAGTGGTATGCGGCCCAAGAGGGTTATGCGCCCTAAACTCCTTGTCGCATACTGACAGCATGCGTCCATCTTGTTGGATGCATGACTGTACATTACACAAAGTATTCTAGAGATAATCCTTGAACTGCTTGTGTTTTCACTCACTGAACGAATGAAAATTTTGCTAAGTCCAAGAGGTGTGTTCATGCGGCAAGCAGTTTATGCGGCAGGCAGTTCATGCTGCCATGAGCTATTTTCCTTGAACGCATGACCCTAAACTGTTTGGCACATCTTTTTATGATTCTTGTCTTTTTCTTTCTGACATACTTTTTGGCCTTTCACATCTATCACTTTATGTCACTTCACTGACACTTCATTTATCGACCTATCACTCTGCACTTGTCCCAAGGAGTAGACTTTAACCCTGAGTATGCGGCAAGTGAGTGCATGCGGCCAGTGGGCGCATGCGGCTAGGAATTCTTGTGTGCATTTTGTGTTTCCTTTTAGTTATGTTATTTAGTAATTCCTTTTAGTGATTATTATTGTATGCTTTCTTATGTCGATGCAAGTTTATGTTACCAGACAAGTTTTGCATGCAAGTTCATAAGATAACTTTATGTACAAGTTTACAATCCTCACGACACCGTAGAAATATTTTTGTATGAGAATACATTGTATTTGGCATCGAACAATCGAATGTGAGTATTGCCCAATGTATCACGTGTCGCGAATACGATAACTCATGAAAAACTCGTATTTGAGACTCGTCATTCTAGGGAGTTCTCGTGTGTCCACGACTCGAGAACTTAAAATAATTTAGAAATGATTAAATAAGATAAGATTTACCTAGATCATTGGGAGGGAAGAATATTGTGCTACTGGCTACCCCGATCTCTAAGGTCCCCATAAAGCATGGAACAATCCTGTTAGGCAAGGGCTCCATGACTGACCAAGTTTACGCGTGCTGCGGCACTTACACGACAAGTTTATATACAAGTTTATGTTTATAAAGCAAGTTTATGATTATAAGTTTAAATTTATGCTTATGAGTTCAATTACTGTTTATGAAGTAACAAGTTATGTTATTGTATGGTTGATTGTGGATTTAAGTTTACTAAGAAAGCGTACTCTTGGCCATCCTAGTTAACTGCATTATCGGTGGTAGCAATATTCTTAAACATGCATCTAGTAATTATGGTCTGTGACAACCCTAGCTAGTTAATCGTAGCAAAACGTAAAGTTATTTGGTCGTACGATTAATGATGTTACTTTCATTATAGCTCGCTCTTCTAGTTCCATTTTCT
Source organism: Iris macrosiphon (assembly GCA_036927795.1). Lineage (NCBI taxonomy): Eukaryota > Viridiplantae > Streptophyta > Magnoliopsida > Asparagales > Iridaceae > Iris > Iris macrosiphon. The sequence goes on along the minus strand of JAYESA010000003.1, from coordinate 181,197,438 downwards.
TCCGGCGCATGGTTAGGGTGCTAAGTTCTACTCGGGTGAAGGTCTGCAACCCCGGTCCTTATTTGGTTTAAGGGTTGTGGTCCCGATCCAGAGTAGTTCCTATGATCTCTTGCCGCTTGTCGCCTTACTTTCATTTTTTGCATTTATTATCAGTTCTTGTAAGACCCATAATTCTGAAAATCTTATTAATTATTTAATTTATTTAGTAATTATGAGCTAAATAGAATGAATAGATTTTTATTAATTTTCATTTGAGGTATTTTTGTAATTAAAGGATTTATGGGGCCATTATAAATTTTTCTAATTTATTCCATGTAGGAGACCCTTTGGACAGTTGCTAGCTTAACCATATGCACCAATATAATTTCTAGAATTTTCTAAGTATATATATATATATATATATATATATATATATATATATATATATATATATATAAATAGTTTATTAGAAAAAGAAAGAAAAATAAAATAAAAAAAATGGGTTTGGATTCCTATTGGATTTCAACCCAAAACCCGTTAACCCCAAACCCAAACCTATTAGGAAAATATCAACAGTAGCAGTAGCAAAAACCAACTTTGCTATTTCCTTTTTCCGCGCGTAAAACAACCCCACGCGTAAAACAGAACCCCACCGCTTAATTTCCTTCTCCGTGCCTAAAATAGACACCACCGCCTCATTCCACCGCCTCTTTACCTATTATTACTAAACTCTCCTCAACCGCAACCAAAACCAATGAAAAGAAAGAAACAGCAGCAGCCTCCACCGCCTCTTATCCCTATATATTACAACTCTTCCAAACCCTAACCCACTTTTTCTTACAACAAACTTAACAATGTTTGGACGTACACTATACAGGACTCTTGCTCGGCAAGTATACCTTGCCATCGTACTATTATTTATATTCCAGCTGATACATGCATGTTTAATTCTGCTTATATAGATATTTATGTATGTATATTTTTGGACTTACTTTATGAGACCACCCCAGTATTATGGAGCATCAATAGGTTCATTGGACGTGACACAGTCGTTACACGAGTTGTGAGTCTCATATAGATCACGGACTGCGTGACAGGTTGGCCTCATGTACGCATGGGCCGTGCGTTAGGGATGACTGCTGATAGAAACTTTATATGCTAGTAGACCTGGCAGTTATTTAGAGGTTATCGTGCCATGGATGTGGCATGCTTAGAGCATGGGATGGGGAGAACAACAAGTAAGTCATTTGGGCTCCTTTGCACTTTTCTTTTTGTTCGCCCGGATGCTCCGCCGGAGCGACGGGTGGTGATGACCCCATATATATTACAGGCGGCCTCTGTCGTTCAAAAGACGACATGCTTTGAGGCCCCTAATTCTCCGAGAGAATCATGCCAATCCCACTATATGGCCAGATAGCCCACTTGATGGAAAGTTGTTCTCAACTGCATTCACTTAGACGGTTAGGCGACCCATTGGATGTTTACTTTTCAGTACTTATTAGCATGTTATTATGTATCTTGTTGCGTCCCTCTGAGGACCTGGTCCCTTTCTAAATATGGAAGAGCAGGAGTATCCGCAGGAGTACGGACCTAAACCGGATACTACTTACCAGACTGAGGAGGTCTTACCTTCGGAGTATCTGTGATTTTATTACCGCTGTTTAAGTATAGTCGTTTTGTAGTGGATTTGTTTCCATCCGACTATCAGATTTTGATACTCATCTTTGATATTAAGTTATTATTCAGCTCTTTATTCCTAGTGATTATTTATGATGTGGATGAGATATAGATTCTGTGTGACTTGTTGTGACAGTATATTACCATTGGTGGATTGAATATTCATGTACAACGTACGTGTGTATATGGTTTCCATATATTGGAGTTCGTATACATACGGCTGGGCGTGTTACGTATTCCTAGTCCTACGTATTTTGGGACTGGGGCATGACATATTTTTGGTGGTGGCCCATGCAGGTAGAGAATATATTGTCTTGGTTACATAACTATACCAAACAAGCCTGCGTATAGGAATAAATTTGTCACGCCCCAGTCCCAAAATACACGAAACTATGCTACGTGGCAATAGCCAGCTGACACATCTCCAAGGATATCCCAATTTAATAGATCCTAACGAAGAGTGCTATGCTGTCCTAATATACTAATAAGTCCAATATCAGTCAATCAACTGGTAAGCTATCTCATCCACAATATAAACAGCAAGAAGTACTAAATAAACTGCTGGAAGATAAACACCAGTCTCAAATATCATAGTACAACCAATAAGGTCTGGTGGGAACAAACCCACTACTATGACGAAATAATGTACCAAAATGATAGATAAAAGATAATGAATAGGGCATCGGCTGAATGGATAATGATGCGCCAATCCTAGGCGAAAAGCCTACCAAGTGATCACGGGAACTCTGACGGCTGCACCTCTAACTCCTCGGGTGAGGCGAACCTCGTCTCCTGTCCGGGTCCGTACACTGTGGGGTAGAAAGCCTCGTCTAAATCTGGAAAGATACCAGGTCCTCAGAGGGACGTAACAAGATACATAAAAACATGCCATATATAAATACTGAATAAAGTAAATGCAATGTAGGATGTGTTAACCATCTAAGTGAATGCAATATGATGACAACTTTGGTACGTATGAGTAGGTGTAGGCATAACGTCCATACCGCTCCGAAGAACGGTAAATCTGCAATGATATATACGTCCATACAGCTCCATAGAACGAGGAATCTGAATAGTATAACGTCCATACCGGTCCGTAGAACGGGGAATCCGCCAGTATATATACGTCCATACCGCTCCGAAGAACGGGGAAACTGAATAAATGGAGTCATTGGATCCGTGGCTCCTCCGGATACTACGGATTCCAATGGGTATATCCCATACGCCTACTAGTGGTCCTTCCCTCCCAATGTAAATACGCAAATTGAATACTCGACGTGCATACCACGTATCTATGTGCCAGTCTTTACTAACATAAATATAAACCTGAATTACGTACTAACTGTGATGCATGTCGCACGCACCGATAGCTAGTCTAATACGTGGACCCGCATCCCAATATGAATGTCACTGTGAAACGTGTAAGAGTGTCAGGTCTCGAAAGATATCAGAGTATCCTCCAGTGGGGTGAGTCTGCTAGTGACTAGGTCAAGCATACTAAATCATCGACGTATCCTTCGATAGCACCCGAATCAATATCGGACGTACACAGTCATATGAAATAGAACAACAATATATCATACAACATATGCAACATTAATTTAAATAGTAAATATGGCAAGGTATCTTGCCTGAGTCCTCGAGCTGTGAATACCAAAAGCCAATTCCTGTAGTGTCTCCTGCTGATCCAATGATCCTAAACACAATATAATATAGCAATCCAACATCAGACACTAAATAATACATACATGACTACGACGTTGTTTTTAGGTATTGACGCAAGTTCACGGTGGATAGACTACAGGGTCGCCCGTTCACGTATCTAAGATGCAAGCGTGCCCTGTCCTCTGTCACGGTACAACTCATGTCAATAAAACGCTCATTTATGGTTCCGCGAAACTACACTACGTCTTGTACTTCATTAATCTCCATGTATTTTGTACTAGGTCTATGACTATGCTCTTGGGTGGAACACAAGTTCTCTGCATAGGTCATTTGGTCAAAACAATCATTAACCATAGGCTCCATAATATCTATTTACACATTCAAACTAATACCCATGGCTTATTGTGAATTAATCGTGTCGTCATCCGACGCGACAACGCAGTTGTTATGATTTATACTTTATACAACGAAGTAGGGGTGTTTACCAGTCGTAATCGAGGGTGTTGTCCAGTCGTCGTCAGCCTTCGGCGGTGTCTCTGGCGTCGTGCGGCAACTCCGGTAGCAGCAACAACAGAACGGCAGGGTAACGCAGCGCCTGGATGGAGGTCCAGCCGTGGGGTCGGGGTGGTCTGCTGCGGTCGTGGGTGGTCGGGAGGGTGCACAGGCGGTCGTGGGCGGTCGTGGGCGGTCGTGGGCGGATGCACAGGCGGTCGGATCGGTCGGGAAGGGAGCACAGGCGGTCGGCGGGGGGGGGAGTGGGTTGCACAGGCGGTCGGGGTGGGTTGCACAGGCGGTCGGCGGGGGGGAGTGGGTTGCACAGGCGGTCGGGGTGGGTTGCACAGGCGGTCGGGGGTGGATGTACAGGCGGTCGGGGTGGGTTGCACAGGCGATCGGGGGCGGATGCACAGGCGGTCGGGGACGGATGCACAGGCGGTCGGGGTGGGTTGCACAGGCGGTCGGCGGCGGGAGTGGGGTGTAGTCGGGGTCGGCTAGGGTTTTTGGAGAAGATGAATGAATAGTGATTATTTAGGGTTTTGAGGTTGAATATGTGTCTTTATATGCGGAGTTTGTGGGCTGGCCTTGAGACTTGGGCTGACCTTGACTCATGGGGATGGGCTGGTCCACATGAAAAGGGATACGTTGGCTGGGCTAGGTCCTGCTTGAGGTAGAATTGGCTTTTAATTTAAGTTAATTTAATAATTTAACATGGTAATTCCTAATGCAGCGAAAACATATGGAACTAGATTTTTGGGTGGTACACAAGAGTCGTGGCATAGCAGGCTTGGTGTAGACTGATACCCTAGTTTGGGTACTTAGGATTTGGGTTGTGGTTGTTTCTCAATTTAAATTAATCCTATATTTGACGAGGGGGTTTACAAAAGTATAAGGATCTCATCCACACTTGACTAAAATCTCATTCTTCCTTTCAATTATCCTCTGTTGGATAAAACAAAGTTTTACGCCAAAAACTCTTTTTTCCTGTGACCAGACCCTCTACCCTTGTTGGCGTAAAAGCCAAATGATTGCCTAGCTGGCGTAAAAGCCAAATAACTGTCTTGTTGGCGTAAAAGGGCAAACTATGAAAAAGTTTGCCTCCTTTACGCTGCGGTTATGACAACTGCTACCCACATTCAATCTGCGTATGACACGTGTCCCTTTATAAGATCATGGCATACAAGCCACGTAGGTAACTACCCCTGCGTAAACTTGATAATTCATGAATAATAGATAACCAGCGTAGAATAGCCCGATTATGCATAAAATATAAAGATGGTGATATGAGCGTATTTGGCACAACTTTAGCTTTTCCAGTCAAGAACAAATCTCGTGCATTAAATGCAGAGATGTGCCTCGAGCCCTGTGCAGAAACAGCTTTTGACGTGGCGTCTGATTTTGTCTTATTTTGAGCGTAAAACTCATTTCTGTAGGCAGCGTATTCAGAAGACTCTATGCGTAAAAATGACTCGTATCAAATATGTCACTAAGCAACAACCTGGGTCTCTGTGCAAAATCATCATCACAGCCGTCCTCTCGATCATCGTGCAGTACTTTTATCAGATGTCAAGTTCACTGAATTATCTGACAAATTTATCCGAGGAAATACAAAGAGTTCCTCGTACAACTTTACGCTGCAACGTATTTCAGATTTTACGCCAGAAGAATAGCAAACTTTTATGCAAACTCTACGCGGGAAGAATAGTAACCTTTTACGCGGGCAGATCTTACGCGCAGATCTTTTACACACAGATTTTACGCAGCTTTTACGCAAGACTTTTTACACAAACTTTTACGCGGACAGCTCTGAAGCCATATATTATGCCGAATGTTCTGAAGTCTACTTTACGCCAAACTTCCTTGAATCTCTGTTTTACGCAACTATCTTGAGTCCCTGTTTTACGCAGGGGAGACTTCATGTATATGGGGGGGGTTTGATTATAAAATACGCAGATAATTCTCCAGCATGATTCATGCTTCTACATCCTATTTAATACTTGTACCCTGTTTGATTCATGTACTTCGTCTAAACGTTGTGTACATCGCCTGCAGAGAGATGGATATGCAGAAAGGATGTACTGTCGCCGATGGCGACACAACTCCTGGAGTCAATGGTAAGACTCAAGGAGGGACCTCAACAATTCCTAGACTTCCAGGACCAGATGGACAGATTCACAATCCAGTTCCATCTGATCTTTCCGTTCCACCTAATGGGACCCTTCCAGTCTCATCGACACCACAGGATGGCCAGGCACAACTATTCCAATTCTTCCAGATGACGATGCAGGAACAAAGGCAACAGGAAGCCGAGCAGAGACAAGAATTTCTAGCAGCACTTGAAAGGATGGCTGCGCAGGCTACTGTACCAGCTCAAGCACTATCTCTAGAACCTCGAGCTAGAGTTGGTTCAGTAAAGGACTTTGTACAGATGGGTCCGAGGCCGTACAAAGGCATTGAGAGTCCAGAGGAAACTACCAACTAGATTACTCACACTCGGAAGTTATTAGAAGCATCGCATCTACCTACGGAGCTGTGGATGACGGGTGTAAGGACGCTTCTAGATGGTAATGCTCATCACTGGTGAAAATCTATGGAGCGCCAGCTGGGTACATACCAGACATGGGAGCAGTTCCTGGAGTGCTTTGAAAGAAAGTACTTCCCGGACACCGTCAGAGATGCATTGTACGATCAGTTTCTTCACCTGGAGCAAGGGAACATAACAGTTGACGAGTACGATATCGAGTTTAGTCGTCTTAGTAAATATGGCGCTGCCATGATACTAGATGACTTGGCCAAGGCTAAGAGATTTTATCGCAGACTAACTCAGGAGCTCCAACATTAAACCAGCTCACAGTCCCGGATCTCTTATGCCGAGTTACTGACGGAAGCCAGATTGCAAGAAACCATCAGCAGAGGAAAGGGAGGTCAGCTGAGGACACAACAAGGACCGGCAAGGACACAACAAGGAGGACCTATCAGACGTCCTTTAGCTCAGCAACAACAGTATCAACACAAAGCAGGACCGTATCAAATTCCAGATAAGCCCCAATGTAATTATTGTGGGAGACGCGGGCACATCACAAAAGACTGTCGGATCCGTTTGGGACAGTATATGAGATGTGGTTCTGGACAGCACCTGGCGCAAAATTGTCCAATGCAGCAGACACTTCCACCGCCAGCACAGAGACTAACACTTCCAGCACCAAAGCCAGCTCAACAGATGGCTAGACCAGGAGCACCTCGACCTCCAGCAGCAGGAGGATTTCAGCGAGGACCACCGCTACCCACCCGGGAGGATCAGTATATGAGGGCTAGTCATGGACAGCCGTAGAGGAATGGGCAAGCTTTTGCAATGGAAGTAGATGACATGAATTAAGAGATTGATGTCATAGCAGGTATCACTCTTATTTTTACTTTTCCTGTTGTGACATTGTTTGATACGGGAGCCACCCACTCATTCATATCATCTAGATTTATTATAAAATATAATATTATCTCTACACCTTTACCTAGTTATGTTAGAATTCTTACCGGAGGAAGAGTTGTACCTGTTAGTAGAATTTGTAGATCGTGTCCTATAGTGATACATGGCAGAGAGATGAACGCCCAACTCTTAGTCCTTCCTATGCCAACTTTTGATATTGTGCTTGGAATGGACTGGCTGAACAAGTACCACGCTTTCTTCAATTGTTTTGGAGGAAGCATTCTTTTTAAGGTACCCGGCCAGCCTGAACTTGAGTTTGTACGAGGATCCACAGAAATCCTTGATGGTATGCAGCTCGCAATGGACGAGGTTGTCTATCATCCCATTATTTCAGAATTCCAAGACGTCTTTCCAGAAGAATTGCCAAGCCTACCCCCAGATAAAGACGTAGAATTCTCAATTGAATTGACACCGGGAGCAGCACCCATAGCATCACATGTTTATAGACTGGAAAAGAAGGAGATGGATGAACTGAAGACACAGTTGAAAGAACTAGAAAAGAAAGGTTTCATCCGACCAAGTGCATCACCCTGGGGAGCACCAGTATTGTTTGTACCAAAGAAGGATGGGTCAGTGCGTATGTGCATTAACTATAGAGCCTTGAATGCAGTGACAGTAAAGAATAAATATCCATTGTCACGCATTGATGACTTATTTGATCAGCTTAGTAGAGCCAAGATGTTCTCAAAGGTAGATTTGAGATCGGGATATCACCAGGTGAAGGTACGGAAGGAGGACATTCCGAAGACCGCATTCCGAACAAGATATGGGCACTATGAGTTTCTGGTCATGCCGTTTGGATTAACCAATGCTCCAGCTATCTTTATGGACTTAATGAATCGAGTCTTCCATCAGTATTTGGATCAGTTCGTGGTTGTCTTCATAGATGATATACTTGTCTATTCAAAGAGCCACGAGGAGCACGAAAAACACGTACAGATTATTCTAGAGACCTTGAGGAAAGAGAAGCTATATGCGAAGCTCAGTAAATGTGAGTTCTTCTTGGACAGAGTTTTATTTCTTGGGTATGTCGTTACATAAGATGGTATTTCTGTTGATCGAGAAAAGATCTCGGCAGTCGAGACATGGCTTGTTCCTAAATCAGCAGCAGAGGTAAAAAGTTTCCTTGGACTTGCGGGATATTACCGACGGTTCGTGGAAAACTTCTCAAGGATAGCAACACCTATGACTCGTTTGATTTGCAAAGATCAAGAGTTCATATTGACCAACGAGTGTCAAGCCGATATTGAAGAGTTGAAGAAGCGGCTGACCACAGCACCAATATTGACTATTCCCTCAGGATCAGGAGGCTATGTAATCTACAGTGACGCATCAGGGAAAGGCTTGGGATGCGTATTAATGCAGCATGGCAAGGTGATTGCATATGCATCTAGACAATTACGAGTACATGAGAAAAATTATCCAACTCATGACTTGGAACTTGCAGCCGTTGTATTTGCTCTAAAGCTATGGAGACATTACTTATATGGAGAACGAGTGGAAATCTATACAGACCACAAAAGTCTCAAGTATGTCTTCACGCAGAAGGAATTAAATATGAGACAACATCGATGGCTCAAATTTATGAAAGATTTCAAGATAGAGCTACATTATCACCCAGGCAAGGCTAACGTTGTAGCCGACGCGTTAAGCCGGAAGCCAGCAGCTTATTTCTTGACGACACAGAGGGAATTATTGGAGGACTTGCAATGTCTTGGCATTGAAGTAATATTACCCAGAGCAGACGGGACACTAGCCAATTTGTAAGTACAATCATCACTAGTAGAGAGGATCAAGGCAGCTTTGCCTACAGACGCCAGATTCAAAAGATTAAAGGAAAGGAAAGAGGCCGGAGAGCAGACAGGACTGCGCATTCATGATGACGGGACATTACGATGTGGTGATCGTCTTTATGTTCCAAGTGGAGAGATTCGACAGAAGCTCATAGTTCGATATATTCTATTCATCCTGGAGGCACCAAGATGTATCGTGATTTACGATAACACTTTTGGTGACATGGAATGAAAAGAGAAATAGCTCGCTTTGTAGCTAAATGTTTGGTATGTCAATAAGTAAAGGCGGAGCACCAAAGAACAGCAGGGTTATTGCAACCACTTCCGATTCCAGAATGGAAGTGGGAACACATCACTATGGACTTCATCACGGGTTTTCCCAAAAGTCCAAGTGATAAAGATGCAGTATGGGTAATAGTAGATCGACTAACCAAGTCAGCCCATTTCTTACCTTTTAGAGTTGGCCAATCTACAGAAGCTTTAGCTGACTTATATATGAAGCAGATCGTGAGATTGCACGGCATACCAGTCAGCATTGTATCAGACAGGGATTCGCGATTTATATCGCATTTTTGGAGGAGCATGCAAGAGAGTCTTAGAACTCGTCTGAAGTTCAGTACATCTTATCACCCGCAGACCGATGGACAGTCAGAGCGTACTATTCAGACATTGGAAGATATGTTGAGGGCTTGTATGATAGACTTTGGAGGATCATGGGAGGACCACCTACATCTTGTGGAGTTTTCTTACAATAATAGCTATCAGGCAAGCATCCAGATGGCTCCGTTTGAAGCATTGTATGGAAGAAAGTGTAGGTCTCCTGTGTGTTGGAGTGACGTAGAGAACGTCAAATTCTAGAACCAGAGTTAGTGGTTAACACCATTGAGACAGTTAAGAAGATACAAGGACACTTGCGAGCAGTACAAGACAGACAAAAGCAGTGGGCAGACCTTCATTGTCGACCCTTGGAATTTAAAGTGGGCGATCATGTCTATTTGAGGGTATCACCTACCAGAGGTACCATTCGATTCGGAGGACGCGGCAAGTTGAGTCCAAGGTATATTGGACCATTTGACGTGCTAGAGAAAGTGGAAGAAGTGGCATATTGACTTGCGCTACCACCTTCACTTGAGGGAGTACATGACGTATTCCATGTGTCGCAGCTCAGGCGATATGTGGCAGACAGCAGTCATATTCTCGACCATTCGGAGATTACCATTGGGCCGAGCTTGTCATATCAAGAGCAACCCGTGAGAATCCTCGATCGTCGAGAGAAAGTATTGAGCAACCAGTCTATTCTCTTGGTCCGCGTGGCATGGAAGCATGGCACGCTAGGAGAATCAACTTAGGAACGAGAAGACGACATGCGTAAACGTTTTTCGAACCTATTCATTGACCAATGTCTGAATTTACTTTGTTAAATTATATCTTCTACCATTCTTGACTTTCTACCAGGGCTTAGTTTTAATTTCGAGGACAAATTTTTTTTAAGTTGGGTAGAATGTAAGACCCCTAATTCTGAAAACCGTATTAATTATTTAATTTATTTAGTAATTACGAGCTAAATAGAAGTAATAGATTTTTATTAATTTTTATTTGAGGTGTTTTTGTAATTAAAGGATTTATGGAGCCATTATAAAGTTTTCCTAATTTATTCCATGTAGGAGACCCTTTGGACAGTTGCTAGCTTAACCATATGCACCAATATAATTTCTAGAATTTTCTAAGTATATATATATATATAAATAGTTTATTAGAAAAAGAAAGAAAAATAAAATAAAAGAAAATGGGTTTGGATTTCAACCCGAAACCCGTTAACCCCAAACCCAAACCCATTAGAAAAATATCAACAGTAGCAAAAACCAACTTTGTTATTTCCTTTTTTCGCGCGTAAAACAACCCCACGCGTAAAACAGAACCCCACCGCTTAATTTCCTTCTCCGCGCATAAAATAGACACCACCGCCTCATTCCACCGCCTTTTTACCTATTATTACTAAACTCTCCTCAACCACAACCAAAACTAATGAAAAGAAAGAAACAACAGCAGTCTCCACCGCCTCTTATCCCTATATATTACAACTCTTCCAAACTCTAACCCACTTTTTCTTACAACAAACTTAACACTGTTTGGACGTACACTATACAGGACTCTTGCTCGGCAAGTATACCTTGCCATCGTACTATTATTTATATTCCAGCTGATACATGCATGTTTAATTCTGCTTATATAGATGTTTATGTATGTATATTTTTGGACCTACTTTATGAGACCACCCCAGTATTATGGAGCATCAATAGGTTCATTGGACGTGACACAGTCGTTACACGAGTTGTGAGTCTCATATAGATCACGGACTGCGTGACAGGTTGGCCTCCTGTACGCATGGGCCGTGCGTTAGGGATGACTGCTGATAAAAACTTTGTATGCTAATAGACCTGACAGTTATTTAGAGGTTATCGTGTCATGGATGTGGCATGCTTAGAGCATGGGATAGGGAGAACAACAAGTAAGACATTTGGGCTCCTTTGCACTTTCCTTTTTGTTCGCCCGGACACTCCGCCGGAGCGACGGGTGGTGATGACCCCATATATATTACAGGCGGCCTCTGCCGTTCAAAAAATGACATGCTTTGAGGACCCTGATTCTCCGAAAGAATTATGCCAATCCCACTATATGGCCAGATAGCCCACTTGGTGAAAAGTTGTTCTCAACTGCATTCACTTAGACGGTTAGGCGACCCATTGGATGTTTACTTTTCAGTACTTATTGGCATGTTATTATGTATCTTGTTACGTCCCTCTGAGGACCTGGTCCCTTTCCAGATATGGACGAGTAGGAGTATCCGCAGGAGTACGGACCTGGACCGGATACTACTTACCAGACTGAGGAGCTCTTACCTTCGGAGTATCTGTGATTTTATTACCGCTGTTTCAGTATAGTCATTTTGTAGTGGATTTTTTTTTATCCGACTATCAGATTTTGATACTCATCTTTGATATTAAGTTATTATTCAGCTCTTTATTCCTACTGATTATTTGTACTGTGGATGAGATATAGATTCTGTGTAACTTGTTGTGATAGTATATTACCACTGGTGGATTGAATATTCATGTACATCGTACGTGTGTATATGGTTTCCATATATTGGAGTTCGTATACATACGGCTGGGCGTGTTACGTATTCCTAGTCCTACGTATTTTGGGACTGGGACGTGACAGTTTTCCTGTATTATTTCTTGAGACAAGTACATTGGTACCGTACAAGTCTCGATCAGCATTTATTTCTTATATGTCTCTTTCTGCTTATGTTGTGATATGTTTGGTCTATCACCTCGAGCTCCTTTGTAGTAATTGTTGCTTGGGGTTCTGACCTCACTGGCTTTGCATGGCCAGGTTACCCCGAAATGAACCATGATCCACCGCACTTCAAGCAAGATGGCTCGCATTCGTAGGACTGCGGCCGAAGCTCGCGAGTGGGTTTTCTTCTTCCACCCCTCGTCTTGATTACTTTATTTTGTGGTATTTTGCAAAGGGCAGACATCGCCCACACTTGGTTCAGGAATAAGCCACTTCTTGCTGATGCGGGGCAGTCTTGGGAGGGGTTCAAGGACCTCTTCAAGAGGAAGTTCTTTGCTCGGGCGGACATATTGGACTTGGGGAGGCAATTTTAGGACCTTATTCAGGGGAGCATGTCCGTGGAGGAGTACGCCGCAGAGTTCGGTAGGCTGAGCTGATTTGCAGAGTATTTGGTGAGGGAGCCAGAGGTTTGGGCTATCCGCTTACGCGAGGGTCTGAACTGGGAAGTGAAGATCATCATTACGTCTTTCTATGAGACGTATTCCGAGATACTTGCGGAGGCACGCAAGGTTGAGCGGGAGTTGAGCTTTAAACCCAAGAGAGATCACAATTTTTTTCTGGGGGCTAGTAGCAGCGCAGGGACAGCTAAGCGTCCTCATTCAAGTCTAGACCTTTTCAGCAGCCACAACACCACCAGACTCCAGCTAGGGCGTCAGTTCACCAGGTACCAGAGCATCAGCAGAGACAATCACAGCAAGTTTCCTGCCACTTCTGCAAGAAGCTCGGCCACATCTAGGAAGTTTACAGGAAGAGGTTGGGAGTTTTTCTATATTATGGTGTCGAGGGGCATCAGCTGAGGGATTGTCCTTCCAACCCTCGTCATGCAATTCAGGGAGCAGCTCCAGCTCCGAGAACACAGGCGAGGCCACTTGCAGTACAACTGAGGGGACCGCCGCTTCCGACCCAGCAGCAGCATTATGCCCAGCACCAGCATCGGGGGGGTGCACCTCAGGGACGAGCGTTTGCTATGAAGGTCGAGAAGGCTGAGCCCACCATAGATGTCATCGCAGGTTCTGTTCTTCTTGATTCTTTTCCAACTTTAGCATTATTTGATAGCGGTGCTTCCCATAGTTTTGTATCTGTTTCTTTTGCTTTGAAGCATCATTTGGTAGCTGAGCCTTTGCTTAGGACTTGCAAGATCATGATCGGGGGAGGCATTATCCTGGTTAGTGATATTTGCAAGGATCGGAGAGTTACTCTGGGAGGCCGGGAGCTGAGTGCGTGTCTACTTGTAATGCCACTTCTGAGCTACGACATTGTACTCCAGATGGATTGGTTGAGTAAACACCATGCTAGTATAGATTATAGAGGAGGTATAGTTTTGTTTAGCCCGTCGGGAGAGCCAGAGTTTGCGTTTGCTAGAGGAGCTGCAGAGCAGAGAGAAGGCATTATATGTGGAGCTATAGTGGAAGACAAGGAGTTGCCGGATCCTTTGATAGCAGAGTTCTTAGATGTGTTTCCTGAGGAATTGTCAGGATTGTCGCCAGATCAAGATGTTGAGTTCTCTATAAATTTGGTGCCAGGTGTAGAACCAATTTTACATCATGTCTATAGAGTGAACAACAGCGAGCTGTTCGAGATGAAGAAGCAAGTAGATGAATTACAGGATCAGGGGTTTATCAGATCCAGTTCTTCACCGTGGGAAACCCCGATATTGTTTGTACCGAAGAAGGATGGATCGGTGCGCATGTGCATCGATTATAGGGCATTGAATAATCTCACTATTAAGAATAAATATTCGTTACCACGGATTGATGACCTGTTCGATCAGTTGAGTGGTGCCAAGGTGTTTTCTAAGATAGACTTGAGATCAGACTACCACCAGGTGAAAGTAAAGATGGAGGACATTTCGAAGACTGCTTTTAGGACTCGGTATGGCCAGTATGAGTTCATGGTGATGCCGTTTGGGTTGACTAATGCCCCAATGGTATTTATGAATTTGATGAACAAGGTGTTCCACCAGTATCTTGATAAGTTCGTAGTGGCGTTCATCGATGACATACTCATATACTCGAAGATACCAGAGGAGCATGAGGAGCATCTGCGGATTGTGTTGGATGTGCTGAGAAAGGAGAAGCTGTATGGGAAGTTGTCCAAGTGTGAGTTCTTCCTGGACAAGGTGGAGTTCTTAGGACATATTGTGACTGGTGATAGAATTTCAGTGAATCCAAAGAAGATCGCAGCAGTGGAATCTTGGAAGAACCCTAGTTCAGTGGCATAGATCAGAAGTTTCTTGGGTCTGGCAGGCTACAACAGAAAGTTTGTGCAAGATTTTTTGAGGATTGTCGAGCCGATGACTAGACTCACCAGGAAGGACAGGGAGTTTATTTAGACAGAGGATTTCCAGGCTACTTTTGAGGAATTGAACACGAGGCTGGCGTCTTCTCCTATTTTGTTGTTGCCATTGGGGTCTGGAGGTTTCACTATTTATAGTGATGCATCGGGGAAAGGGCTGGGTTGTGTTCTTCAGCAGAATGGGAAAGTGATTGCCTATGCATCTAGGCAGTTGCGTCCTCATGAGAAGAACTATACTACCCACAATTTGGAGTTGGCAGCAGTCATCTTTGCCTTGAAGTTGTAGAAATACTATTTGTACGAAGAGTGTGTGGAGATCTTCACAGACCACAAGAGCTTGAAGTACATTTTCACTCAGAAGGAGTTGAACATGAGGCAGCATCAGTGGATGGAACTGATGAAGGATTTTGACATATCTTTACAGTATCATTCGTGGAAAGCAAATGTAGTTGTCGATGCCTTGAGCAGGTATTCGGTAGCTATGTTTTTGACGCAGGACCGGTATTTGTTGGAGGATCTGGAAAGCTTAGGCATTAAGGTGATAGTCCCTGATTTTTTCATGCACATGTAGGGGTTGCAGATACACTCAAATTTGATGGGCAGGATACCCAGTATGAGGATGTATCTCTGAGGAGAATCAGAGCTCAGGTGAGAGCATGATTGGAGGATGATTTTACCATTGCTGAGTATGGTTCTTTGCGGCATGGTGCTAGATTATGTGTGCCTAGTGGGGAGCTGCATGAGGAGGTGTTACAGGAAGCACATCGCTTTCAGTATTCCATGCATCCAGGTGCCAACAAGATGTATCGGGATATGCGAGAGAGTGTATGGTGGTATGTCATGAAGAGGGAGGTGGCATAGTTTGTATCCAGATGCTTAGTGTGCCGAAAGGTGAAAGCCGAGAGGCAGAGGCCAGGTGGATTACTTCATCCATTGCCCATTCCAGAGTAAAAATGGGACCACATTACTATAAATTTTGTGTCCAAACTTCCACGATCTCTAGGAGAAAAAGATGCGATTTGGGTCATCGTTAACAAGTTGACCAAGTCGGCCCACTTTTTGCCTTTCAAGGTGGGTTTGTCTACGGAGAAGCTGACCGAGATGTATGTGAGGCAGATCGTCAGGATACATGGGGTTTCCGTTAGCATAGTCTCGGATCGGGATAGTCGTTTCACTTCTCATTTTTGGAGGATTTTGCAGGCGAGTTTGGGCACCCAACTCAAGTTCAGTACTGCATATCATCCCCAGACAGATGGGAAGTCAGAGAGGACCATTCAGACTCTCGAGGATATGCTATGCACCCGTGTACTAGATTTCAAGGGATCTTGGGAGGACCATCTCCATTTGGTAGAGTTTGCTTACAACAACAGCTACCAGGCTAGTATAGAGATGTCACCATTTGAGGCTCTGAACGGTCGGAGATGTCGTACTCCCTTTTCATGAAAAGATGTTGGAGAGAGCTTTACTAGGGCCACAGATGGTTGTGGATACAATGGAGAAGGTTAAGATGATCAAAGATAGACTTCGAGTGACGCAGGACAGACAGCGGCAATGGGCTGATAGCCACCGGAGACCTTTGGAGTTTGAGGTATAGTTTTAGATTTTTGTTTTGTTTTGTGCTTGATATTGGTTGTTTGTTATAGATTAAGTTCTTAAGGTTGTATTTTGTTCTAGGTTGGTGGTCTGGTATTTCTGAGGATTTCTCCGACATGAGGCACGATTCGTTTCGGTGGAGGCAGAAAGCTTAGTCCGAGATTCATCGGATCTTTCAGTATTCTCAAGAGGGTCGGTGCAGTTGCTTACAGACTAGACTTGTCACCTGTATTGGAGGGAGTGCATAACGTGTTTCATGTATCACAGTTGAGACGGTATGTGGCGGATCCTAGTCACGTATTGGATCACTCGGAGATAGAGGTGGCCCTACTCTTAGCTATCCAGAGCAGCCAGTTGAGATTTTGGATTGGAGAGAGAAGGTGCTGAGGAACCGGACCATTCCCTTGGTACGCGTCATATGGAGTCATCACTCTCCGGGTGAGTCTACCTGGAAGAGGAAGGATGAAATGCAAGAGCGTTACCCATATATGTTTGTACCTTGAGGTATGTTCTTTCCTGATTCTGCTTTTTTTTGGTAGTTTGGTCTTTGAATTTCGAGGACGAAATTATTTTAAGGGGGGTAGACTTGTCACTACCATATTTTCTAGGAAGGTTATTTTAGTTTTTTTCATAATTAATTAATTTATGTGCTTGTTGAATATTTATTTATTGTATTATTTAATTATTATTAGATGTTAGATCTGATTTTTGTACTTGTGTTAGTGGACCTAACTAGTTTAGATTAGACTCATAGACCAACATTAATTCTAGTTAGATTGAGCCCAACAATCAAGCCCATTCATTAGGAGGATGACTTAGTTAGTTAAACCAATTGGATTAGAACCTTCCTTCCTTAATTAATTCCTTTATGACAAGACCCAAGGGGTATTGTGGACTTTTCATAATAACTTGGAGTAGGGACAAGGCCGGCCATAGGGGGGAGGAGAGAGACTCTCTCTCTCTCTTTATCCATTCATTTCAATTCTAGATCTAAAATTTCCCTCATCCAAATTCCTTTATCCCTACACCAATACCTACCTAAATTTTCTTCCAATTCCTTCTTTATTTCACCATTAGAGGCTATTGGAACAAGGAGGAGGCAAGGATCTACAAGAAAAAGGAATGAGCACAAGTTGAAGGCTCTTGACACTCATTTGGAGACTTGCATTGGGAATACATCTCCCAATAGGTAAATTTTAGTTTTCTCTCTCTAATTAGACTCTAAATATGTAGTTTAATCATTAGGAACCCTCACATGTACTAAGGCTACCCATAGGAAGTAGAATTAGGTTAATAGGAGGCCTATGGAAGAAATTGTGTGGTATTTGGTGTCAATTTTGGAAGAATTCCGAGATTGGCACATCATGTGTTGTCAATAGGTCAATTAGACCAAATTTATATGTGTTTAATTGTATGAGACTAGTTTCGTGTTCACAATTGGATATGTGTAGGCCGTATCATGGCAATTTGGTGATAATGGTTGATTTGTGGGCTTTTCCTTCGACACGAGTGCCACACACATGTCAATTTATGCCATGATACTTGGAATGGCTTGCTAGCACTTAGATGGGACTCTAATCACCATTTAGAGCATGTTGGTAGGCTTTGGGTTAATTTTGGATAGGTTGGGGTGCGTATCATGATCGTATCCTAGCGTATCGCAAGTGTTTGTTAGAATGTCTATTGGTCTATTTTAGCCCTAGTATTCAGTTTGTACATGTAATATATAGATATTCATAGTGGGTTGCTATACATGTTACTGTATGTTTGTATATATATATATATATATATATATATATATATATATATATATATATATATATATATAGGCTATGTATATGTGTGTATCTTGGCAATTGGTGTCTTGATGGCAGTTATAAGGGAGGATGCATTGCTACAGAGAGAGGGGAAATGGCTGTGTATGGTTGTGTTAGTGATTGGGTGTTTGGAGATGTATGCTTAAGTGAAGGAGAAGGGAAGTGATTGATCTGGACAGAGGGGACAGTGCTCGGGCTGCATCCAACTGTGCAACATGCACAACAAAAGGAGCAACTACATGAGTAGCTGTGTGCAAAAGTTGCACCATGACAGCAACTGTGTTGGTGTTGGGTTGTTTGGTATTGTTGATGTGAGGGTTGTTAAGTTGCTATTGTTCTATAGCTACCTGTTGTTATTTAGCAGTGTGGGTCGAGGATTGTTAGTTTCTATAACTGCTGTAGTTGAATGTTGGATACATGGAGAAATGTCAGGTAGGGATTAGCTAGTTGGTTGCAGTAGGATAGGGGTTCAGACCTGTGCAAAATAATCAAGAGGGGACCTGTAAACCAAGTTCACAGTGCACTTTGGAATACTGCTCAGAGTAGAACAAAAGAGTAGTAACCTACATCTAGTTGGGGAGTGGGCATTGCCCTTCAGTCGAAAATCTGAACATGGGGTCATTGCCCTTCAGTCGAAAATCTGAACATGGGGTCTGCAGGTAAATGTATATCCATATGATTTAGTAGGTAACAACCAGCAGGTAACAGTTCAAATTTGAGTGTGTGTGGATACTTTGAATTAATCAAGAGACGAGAAGTCGGGTACCTGAAGGAGGGGTGTTCAGTCTTCCTTTGGGAGGGGTGTCAGATCTAACTAGTAAAGCATGTGTTTGTGGAGGGGTGTCAGATCTAACTAGTAAAGCATGTGTTTGTGGTTATATATATCTATGTCTATATACTTATATGTGTGGGTTGAATATAACTAGGTACGTAGGTAAGATTAGTGTATGGAGATACCTAGGTATTATGTGAGGGTACCAAGGTATTTTGTATCAAGGTATTATTGATAGTAGGGTATTTAGCTAGGTATTAGTATTGAGATATTAGAGGGTAGTTATATATATGGATACTAAGATAATTAGATAATACTTATAACTAGTACAAGGTAATATATATATATATATATATATATATATATATATATATATATATATATATATATGTATGTATGTATATATATATATATATATATATATATATATATATATATATATATATATATATATATATATATATATATATATATATATATATATATGTATGTATGTATATATATATATATATGTTACTTAGTATTACTAACTAGTATATTTACATAGGTTATATATTGATATTAGCCTATAAGGTATCTTAGTATCCTAATATAACTAGTATAGCCTAGATACATAGCGTATGGACCCACTATCCTAGAGGTGGACTCATACAACCTAGAAATAGTTAGTTTGACCAAGTTTGACTAGTTTGACCTAGAGTATACCTAGTTTGACTGTTTTGACTTAGACTTGGCCTAAGGACCTAGATTAGGACTAGTTTAACTTATTTTCATTCCAAAATCATGTATTGATGTAATATTCCATATTTAGGTCTCCGAAGCACCATTTTGGATATCTTTGATACTGTTTACCGGATTTCAGGCAAGTACATTCTCTGATAGTATCATATTTATGATATCCCTTATGTTTTTTGTATTTAGTGTAGATATCCTTGATTTCTTGACACAGTGGTTACACGGATTGGTATATCCGGATCTCGTCATGAGATGTTATTCTTTGGTAGTTATGGTGTATCTTGTGCAAGCCTTGTTCCTCATTTTTTTTATATGTACAACATTGATTCTTGGGGAGACTAGCTACCTACCCAGTGAATCCCGTGTCATAACGTACCATGGTTGGATCCACTATACCAGTCATGATGGAGAGTATTTAGTGTAGATATGTGATCATACCCTCCTTGTGCATGTCATTGTGAGTATTGATCATACACCGCACGTATGATTAACTAGGCCCTAATCCTTGTGGAAGTTCCCAAGTCGATCACATGTTGAAGTTGATACTCACTCACATAGTAGTAATATTCTTGCTAATTTCCATGATGCTCATTTCTTGTGTTTAATTCCAGTATTTCTATTTGGTATATCTCTTGTACATGTATGTTGCATCGTGTATATTCGCTCTATTTACTGTTATTAATTTTATCATTCATTAGAACTGTTGTTAGAGGTATACTTTGCTCCTTACCTGATTGGATATATTTTTCCCAGATAACACTGAGGAGTGGTACCCCACTCACTACGGGCCTCAGGACATAGTTGGCTTAGAGCCAGAGACTTTGGCTCAGGAGGGACTCATCCCGGTTGAGATAGATGACCCATTACATGTAGCTCAGTAGATAGGGTTATTGTACTGGATTTGTCTCCAGCATTTGACATTAGTAGTATTCTTATTATATTTGATGACTTATTGGTTATTACTTTATCTCGTGAGTTATATTTGACTCTTCAGTTCTTTATATCATATTCGTCGATTGTTCTATCTTATAGATCTGTGATTGAGTATTCATATTTCATTGGTGGCATTATATATCTTGATGATCATTATTTCTCGATAGATAATTTACCCAAATAGCGTTCTACCGCCGATGCTGCGGTATAGGTTGGACGTTGTTCACTACTCGCGTCCCTACACCGGGTGCGGGTCGTGACACCTACTACTTCTATTAGTGGATTCAGATGGTTTGTTACCTTCATTTATTTCTACTCACGTATGACCTTGATCTACATGATGAAGCAGAATCTGAGGTGTACAAATATTTTCAAGACTTCTCGACATATGTGAAGACACAGTTTGGAGTACATATGAAGATTCTTCGAACAGATAATGGGATCGAGTACACCAACAAGGAGTTTGCTAATTTTTTCTTTAGTCAAAAATTCTTCATCAAACCACTTGCCCAGACACTCCTGCTCAGAATGGGGTGGTTGATCACAAGAACAGACATCTACTAGAAGTGGCACGTTCTTTCATGCTGACAATGAATGTGTTAAAATTCTTATGGAGTGAGGTTGTTATAACAGCAGCTTATCTAATCAACATGATGCCGTCAAGAGTATTAGGGATGAAGACACCATGTGAGATGCTCTTGGGCTCTAATGTTTTTATTGCTCCTCCCAGAGTGTTTGGTTGTACATGTTTTGTGCAAGATCACAGAATGATGGTGAGCAAGCTGGATCCACAAGCAGTTAAGTATTATTTGTGGACTACTCACAAAGTCAGAAATAATACAAATGTTGGTGTCCCATTGAAAGAAGGTTGTTTTTCAATATGGACGTGACCTTCCGGGAGTTTGAACTATTTTATGGAAAGAAGACGGAGTTAAGTTCCTTGTTCGATGATGGCTCTACTGATGCTAGTAGAGAGGGGGAGAATGAGAGTGGCATCGTGGTTGGTATGATTCCATGTCCTTTTGAGTCACCGAGGAGTGATGTTGTCTCAAGGGGAGCTGACAGTCAGGGGGAGCTGAGAGTATATAGGGAGCATGAGCAGCAACAACAGGAGCAGGAGCTTCCTCATGATATCTCTATGCTAGTACCCACAAATGCTGATGTCCCAAATTCCTCTTCTCCAGGACCTTCTTCGGCCCTTCCATCTGAGTCACTTGGTAACAATTTCTCCCCTGATACTTCTAATCCTCCTGTCTTGCTTCGTAGAACTTCTATGGTCAATGCTGGAAAACCTCCAGCTAAGTTTGGTAGTTGGGATACTGACATTGCACATTATATTTCATATGCATCCACTCCACCTGCATATAAGTCCTTCCTTGCATTATTAGATTCAGTGCTTGTACCTAACAACTGACAGATAGCTAAGCAAGATCCTAGGTGGTTGAGTGCCATACAGGAGAAACTTTAGGCCTTGAAGAAGAACGACACATGTGAGCTGGTACCACTGCCAGCTGGAAAGCGTGATGTTGGATGTAAATGGGTTTATACTATTAAGCAGGCTCTAGTGGGCAAGATTGATAGGTACAAGGCCAAATTTGTTGCTAAAGGCTATAACCAAACTTATGGTATCAACTATGAAGAGACCTTTGCTCCAGTCATAAAGATGAGCACTGTGCGAGTGTTAGTATCATGTGTTGCCAACTTCAATTGGCAACCACATCAGCTAGATGTCAAGAACGTCTTTTTGCACGAGGATCTCCAGGAGGAGGTGTATATGGAGATTCTATCAGGCTTTGCTAATTCACAAGCAACGAGAAAGGTATGCAAATTGAAGAAGTCTTTGTATGGGCTAAAACAGTCTCCGAGAGCATGGTTTGATGGATTAAGGCTTGCAATCTGTGGTATAGGATATAGGCAGTGCAATAGAGATCATAATGTGTTTTACAGGTACTCCAAGATCGTATCATTGTTCTTGCGGTCTATGTTGATGATATTGTAATTACTGGAGATGATACCGAGGAGATCTTACGGCTGAAGAAAAGGCTTAGAGAGGAATATGAAGTTAAGGATCTGGGGCTGTTGAAGTACTTCCTCGGAATTAAAATTTTAAGGTCACGAAAGGGTATAGTACTTTCTTAGTGAAAGTACGATCTGGACCTTCTTTCAGAGACAAGAATGCTGGGTTGCAGGGTTGCTTTTACTCTTATCGAGCAGAATCACAAGTTGTGTGCTAATGGTGGTGATCCGGTAAGTAAGGAGCAATATCAAAGATTAGTTGGTCGGCTCATATATCTATGTCATACGAGACCTGATATTACTTATGTCGTGAGTGTGGTGAGTAGATATATGCATGATCCCAGAGAGCAGCATATGGAAGCATTTCGTAGAATTCTCAAGTATATTAAAGGAAGCCCAGGAAAGGGGTTATGGTTCAGAATTTTTGGACATCTGAGAGTTGAAGGCTACGTGATGCCAATTGGACAGGTTGTATGGACGATCGCAGGCCCACTACAGGTAACTGTATTTTTGTTGGAGGTAATCTTGTATCTTGTCCCAACAAGAAGCAAGATATAGTGGCTAGGTCTACAGTTGAGGCCGAGTACAGGGCTATGACAGTTTGCCTGTGCGAGATGATGTAGGTGAAGAGCTTGTTGGATGAGATGCATTTGTTTAGAGGAGACTCCCTGCAACTTTGGTGTGACAATAAATCAGCAATTGATATTGCAAACAATCCAGTTCAGCATGATTGCACCAAACATGTGGAGATTGATCGGTTCTTCATCAAGGAGCAGCTGAATAGAAAAGTTTTGACTTTGAGCTCTGTTAAATCAGCGGAGCAGTTAACTAATTGTTTAACTAAATGCTTAGGTCCTAGAGAGTTTGATACATTTTTTAATAAGATGGGGATGATTGATATATATCTTCCATCTTGAGGGGGAGTGTTGAGTTATGGGGGACTTATTTAGTCCCACATCGGATAGAAAATAAGGAGAAGGCTAGCCTCCTCCTATATATATGTACCCCTAGCCTCCTCCTATATATATGTACCCCCTTTCTTGAAGTAAATCAATCAATTATTTTCTCCCTACAGAATATGAGCTTATCCTCCTCTTATATATATATGTACCCCCTCTCTTGAAAGTAAATCAATCAATTATTTTCTCTCTACAGAATATGAGCCTATGGCTCATATCCCGTTTACCCTAATAAATACATATTTTTTCATTGACAATAGAGTAACGACACCGTCACTAAATTTATTATTAAAAGAATACTAAAAACTAACTCATTATGTTTCAGCATTCAGTTGCTAAAAGTGTTCTATTTTTTGTAAAAAACAGCTTTATTTAGTTAGTTAGAGACCTATATGGTCACTATTTAGCTAGTGGCCGCCTAGGAGATTAGCAATGGATAGTTATCCACAAGATAAGTGATAGAGTATAAGAGACTCGGTCTATTAATGAGTGATTATGATCATACAAGTCTAATAGGTTCGAGCTCATAGCTAGTTGGTTTCCATCTGAAATGACAAAAATATTTATTTTAGACCGACAAACACTAACCAATGCCTCCATGTGCACATTTAGTTTTCACTAGAAATAACAAACCTTGGGAACATATGGGTTGTGTTTGTCGTTTTTTGTCAAATGTCGACAAAAAACGACAAATAGAAAACAACGCAGTCCTATCGAGAGCCAATATAAAAAGATAAGGTTTTAAGTCAATCTACAAAAACAGACTAAATGCTTTGGCAAATCTCAAAAATAGATTCAAAGAACAGGTAAACCTAGAATACTAGTTCTAAAATAAACCCAAAAAGAAGTGTGGACTCAAAATTCTAACTTCGACTGAAATTTGGTTGACAAGAGAACATAATTTCAGTCATTTATTTCCAAGATATTTGAATAATAAATCACTGAACTCAACTCAGTTTTGTGGAAGTTGTGTATTAAGGTCCTGTATGGATAGAGGTAAGTGAGAGGGAGGTAGGAAAGTGCACGTGTTGTGCATATGCATGGACTTCCATGCACTTTCTTGACTTCTTCTTCTTCCAAAATGTGTTTAGATGGAAGGAGGTTGTCACGCCCCAGTCCCAAAATACGTAGGACTAGGAACACGTAAGCATGCCAGCCACATGTATATGGCAACTCTAATATATGAAAACTATAACACATGCGTACGATGTATTATGAACAATAATTCACAAGTGGTATAAACTATCTCAAGTCATAGGCATAATCTAAATCTCATCCACAGAAAATCATAAATGAATAAATAATCAATCAACTACATAACTGAATCTCAAGTACGAAGTATCAAAGAATGATAGTCGGTGGAAACAAATCCACTACCAAACTAGAATATAAAAGAAATAATACAAGTATATCCATTAATAGGCAATAAGGCTCGAAGAAAAAACCTCCTCGAAATATAAGTAGCAAGTCCGGATCTGCGCTCCTGCGAATACTCATGAACATCTACACCTGGAAAGGGACCAGGTCCTCAGAGGGACATAACAAGATACATAGAAGCATGCCAATAAAGTACTGAAATAAACATCCAATGGGTCGTCTAACCATCTATGTGAATGCAGTTTGAGAATAACTTTCCAACATGTGGGCTATCTGGCCATAAATGGGATTGGCATGATTCTCTCGGAGAATCAGGAGCCTACAAAGCATGTCGTCTTTTGAACGCCAGAGGCCGCCAGGTAATATAGGGGTCATCACGACCGCGCATCTCCGGCGGAGCGTACGGGTTACAAAAAGAAAAGTGCAAAGGAGCCCAATTTCCTTACTTGTTGTTCTCCCCACCCCATGCTCTAAGCATGTCATATCCATTACATGTTTTAGCTACTATGCCGAGACAGAGTGCAAGTATCGGCATCGTAACTTTGGTTCATAGCCTATCGTCAGTACAATAGCCCAAACCTACAACCAAACAAGGACAAGGATTGGACCACCGTACTACAATAGTTTATGTCCATGGACTACTAATAACTGCTAAGTCTTCTAACATGCAATTTCTATCAGCAGTTATTCCTAACGCACGTCCCATACGTACAGGTGGACTGCCTATCACGTAAGTCCGTGATCTATATGAGACTCATACTCGTGTAACAGATATATCACGACCAATGAAACCTAAGAATGCCTCATGATAATGGGGCAGTCTCATAAAACTAGTCAACATGCATATACATAATAAAAACAGAATACGACGACACCGTCGTTGCACCCAAGTTTCCTTGGACGCGCAGTTTATATAACAGTTAAAATATATGAACTAATAAGCAGAAATAAGATGCATGCATCATATGGAATATAAATTACAGTATAATGGCAAGGTATAATTGCCTGGCAAGAAAGCTGCGTAGTACCAATAACCTGCTCTTGAAGTTGCACAGAATAATCCGATATCCTATATACATATAATATAATACAATACAACATCAGCCATTACACTAGCACATACACAACCATAATTACACTGACTCAGAGGGTACACTAGGGGTGACACTGGTCAACTAACAGGGTCAAATGTGCGTCTAATTACGCGGGTGTCCTGTATTAAATAATGTATCAAAAATAGACAGTCAACTAACATGTTCTTAGGGTTACTTGGTCAAACGTAAATATTGAGTATCCATAATTAACCTAGGGTCTCACAGCAATATATTATAGTCATAATTATTATTTAGCATCTAATTACCTACTTATATATATATATATATATATATATATATATATATATCAAACTAATTTTATATGCATACGCACACACACGTACGAGCACACTAGGTTAACCGACACGGTCTGCAATCCTATCAACCAACTAAACTGAACCAATATGCTAACCTAGCTGTTATTCACACAAGCACACATAAAATGAAAGGAGGGGGACAGGTTCGAACCTCGGGGTTAGCGTGCACAGGCACGAGGATCGAGGGTGACTGCTGCAGGTCGTCTTCGGTGAGGGTGACGGGTCTACTATGAATACGATGATGATATCAATGTTGATGATGATGGCGAGGGTAATGATGATTAAGGTGATAATGACGATGATGGTTATGGGAATGATGATGAGTATTAAGGTGATGATGATGATGATGATGATGGTGATGGTGATGATTAGGTTAATGACAATAGTGATGATGATTAGGATTTAGGTTGATTAGGTTAATGACAATGGTAATGATGATTAGGATGTAGGTTGATTAGGTTAATAACAATGGTGATGATGATTATTGTCACGCCCCGATTTCGGCTAATCGATAATCGTCCCCCGGGCGTGATGCCGTGCACGCGTAGGGCGCGCGTGCACCAGGCCTTAGGCATAAGGATATTCTTTAGGACAATGCAACAGAGTAGACATATAAGATAACACAAAGTTGAGGCATAGAAAAGTTTCTCTTTTATTCATAATGAACATCTTTTTACATTGCTTGACTCAAAAGTATAAAATGCCCCACGGGCTTACAAACTTGGACTCAAAATGAGATAGCCGATCCATACATTATGTCCCTTTACATAGATTTGAAAATACAAAACACCTTGGGTGCGAGTAAGCACCATCGCCTTAGCGATATTCAGCAACGGAGAGAGAGAAAGGCTTCTAGCTTGAGCCTCCAAAAGTCTTGGCCACGCACCGCCAAGAATCCCAAAAGTCCGGAGAGAACTTCAGCTCCTCGCCGCGTTGCCTTGCGCCGGGGAACCTGCTACAACGAGGGTCAGTACTTCGGAAAGTACTGGTGAAGGCTAGCTGCTCAACTTTACCAAGCTCATGAGATGAGATCTAATGAGTATGCTACAATTATTTGCTTAGGTGGGTTTCTATTCTTGCCTAGTTCAGATTTCATTTAGCAGGTATGCAAGAACAAATTAACATAACTCCACATGCCACCGTTCGGTGACTTTACCTGTCCCGTCTGAACCACCTGTACAACTTACCATAGCCTTCCTGTCACGAAGACATAGTTAGTCTGCACAGTTTAAATATACACAACATCTTTTTTTGTTGTTTAGGAGCCATCATGGGTTTAGTCTGGGCTGGCGGCGACGCTTGCAGCGCGGGTAGCTAGCCCCGCTATAATTCCCCGCTCCCAGGACTAAGAAAGTAGATTCCGCCCGGGTCGAAACGGCCCGGTGCCCCGGTAACCGTTCGCAGGAACCTGGATCCCTTGTGCACAAGAATTCCCATGACCATTTCTATGAACTCTACATCATAGATTTACTTACTAGCCATTTAAAGAACATCATGTACGAAACTGCTTTACTGTACTATCACAATCAACCAACAGTTATATGAAATAACATGCAGCAGTTTATAGAAGAACACCTTGAACTTATAGAAGAGTACTTTGAACTATCAATAAATACCAACCCATTAAACACCCAACGAACATGCATGCATCAATGAATTTATGCAAGGTTTTGTGTGACAAGCAATGGGTGTTCCAAGCCTACTTCTTATCTTATCTTGTTATCCAACTTATTACTTAAGTGGTGTCGTTTGATTGAATGCACAACTGAGTCAATTTTTATTATGAACGGAGCCCTTGGAAAGAAGGTGCTTATCGAAATAGAGCCACTCACAAGTTGGTTGGATAGGAAGAAGAAGGAGAGGTCTCTAAGACTCCGCTCGCGCGTCGTCTACACGATCACCTGCATGCACCAACGGATGATCAATACCTCCTGCTTCGGTCTCCAAGGCTCGATACGAAATGCGAAATCCTAAGAACGAAAGCAATGAAATCCATTGAAACCGTTCAAGAAAACGCAAGTCATAAAACCAACAAGAAAGCAACCAAGCGGCACGAAAACGGACAAGAAACCAACGCAACGGAAAGGCCCCTCTCGACTCTGCCGCCGAGTCCATCCTCGAGGCACAATCCATTGTATATGGGACCTGATTCCGAAGAAACCAATCCATAACGAGGAAAGGATCTTAATTCAATATGTCCCGTTCGGACGGTCGTAAGTATTTCTTGGCCGCGCTCCCCGAATAGGGGGAACGGGGCATTACATCATAACCATCCAAAAGAAAGTTTCGTCCCGAAACTTAGGAATAGAACCTACCACTAAGGAATAATGAGGGGAACCTTTCCCTCATATCAGCTTCCAGTTCCCAGGTCGACTCCTCGACCGAGTGGTTCCGCCACAGGACGCGCACTAGCGAGACGGTTCGGTTCCGCAACTGCTTCTCTTTACGATCCAAAACTTGGACAGGCTCCGCCGTGTACGACAAGTCCGCTTGCAGATTCAACTGACCCAAGTCGACTATGTGGTTCGGGTCGTGTACAAACTTTCTCAGCTGGGAAACGTGAAAAATATCGTGCACTTCTGATAGGGCAGGCGGCAAAGCAACTTGATAGGCGACCGGAGTAACCCGTTTGAGAACTTCAAACGGCCCAACAAATCTCGGACTTAGCTTTCCTTTTACTCCGAACCGCATGACTCCGCGCATAGGCGAGACTTTCAAGAACACATGGTCCCCTTCAAAGAATTCAAGGGGGCGACGTCGAGCATCGGCATAACTCTTTTGTCGACTTTGTGCTGTCTTCAACCGTTCACGAATCAACCGAACCTTTTGGACGGTTTGTTCAACCAGCTCCGGCCCTAGGATTTGCCGTTCTCCGACTTCGTCCCAGCAGATTGGTGACCTACACTTCCGCCCATACAAAGCCTCGTACGGAGCCATCTCGATGCTGGACTGATAACTATTATTGTATGCAAATTCGGCCAGCGGCAGGTAGACGTCCCAACTTGACTTTGAATCGATCACGCAGAGGCGCAACATGTCTTCTAGTATCTGATTCACTCGTTCTGTCTGACCATCGGTTTGTGGATGATAGGCTGAGCTGAACTTCAACTTGGTCCCCATCGCCAACTGAAGGCTCTCCCAGAAACGCGAGATGAATCGCCCGTCTCGATCTGATACTATAGAAACTGGCACTCCGTGCAGCCGGACTATCTCGTCAAGGTAGGTCTGGGCGAGGCGATCGGCGCTCCAAGTACTTTTGATGGCAATGAAGTGTGCAGACTTGGTTAACCGGTCGACGATAACCCAGATTGCGTCGTTCCCCCGTTGCGTCCTTGGCAGGCCAACAATGAAATCCATGCAGATGTGCTCCCACTTCCATTCCGGGATAGCAAGATTTTGCATCTCTCCGCCCGGCCTCTGATGCTCTGCTTTCACCCTTTGACAGGTTATGCATTGGGACACAAAGAGCGCAACATCTTTCTTCATGCCGTGCCACCAGAAGGTCGTTCGGAGGTTCTTATACATCTTCGTGCTCCCGGGATGGATCATATAGGCTGCGTAATGAGCTTCCGCAAGGATCTCCTTTCTAAGTTCTGAATCGTCGGAGACGCATAGCCTTCCTTTCACCCGCAACGCCCCATTTTCATCTACTGCAAAGTCCTTCGCCTTCCCCGCTAGAATCTGCTCGTGCATCTTCCTTAGGAAAGGGTCGTCTTTCTGAGTAGATGTGACCCGCTCTATTAGGTTGGGTACGAATCGCATTTGAGCGACCCGCGCACCACGATATCGAATTCGGAGTTCGATGCCCATCTCTTCTAAGTCCCTTCGTAACCTGCGATCGACTGACAGAGATCCAACGAAGATCCGACTCAAAGCATCCGCTACAACGTTCCCTTTGCCAGGCGTGTAGTCTATCGTCAAGTCGTAATCTTTTATCAATTCTAGCCAACGGCGCTGACGAAGGTTGAGGTCCGTTTGGGTGAATAGGTACTTCAAGCTCTTGTGATCAGTATAAATTCGGCAAGGCACTCCATAAAGGTAGTGTCGCCACAATTTCAGGGCAAAGACAATTGCCGCTAACTCCAGGTCGTGTGTAGGATAATTTTTCTCGTGCTTCTTTAGTTGCCTGGAGGCATAGGCTATCACTCGATCTCGCTGCATAAGTACACACCCCAAGCCTTCCCGGACGCATCGCTAAATATTTGAAATCCCGAGATCTCGTCTGGTAATACAAGTAACGGGGCAGAGGTGAGGCGATGCTTTAACTCTTTAAACGAAGCTTCGCAGTCGGCGGACCACTCAAATGCGACTCCCTTTTGTCTGAGGCGAGTCAGAGGTAGTGCGAGTTTGGAAAAATCCTTCACGAACCGTCTGTAGTAGCCCGCTAGCCCGAGGAAGCTTCGAATCTCGCTAACGGATGCAGGTCGCTTCCACTCGACAATGGCCTCCACCTTCTTCGGATCGACTGAGATGCCTCCCGCAGAAATGATGTGCCCGAGGAAAGATACACTACTTAGCCAGAATTCACACTTACTCAGCTTAGCATATAGCTGGTTGTCCCGAAGAGTTT
Source organism: Iris macrosiphon (assembly GCA_036927795.1). NCBI lineage: Eukaryota > Viridiplantae > Streptophyta > Magnoliopsida > Asparagales > Iridaceae > Iris > Iris macrosiphon. Next base: position 181,166,507 of record JAYESA010000003.1, on the reverse strand, counting down.
GTAGCACGGTCCGCAAGTGCTCTGCATGTTCTTCCTCACTCTTCGAATACACCAAGATATCATCGATGAATACTACTACAAACTTATCGAGATAGGGCCGGAACACAAGGTTCATCAAACTCATAAAGGCAGCGGGGGCATTGGTTAGCCCGAACGGCATCACCAGGAACTCATAATGGCCATAGCGAGTTCGAAAAGCTGACTTTGGCACATCGTCTTGCTTGATCTTTAGTTGGTGATAGCCCGAACGGAGGTCAATTTTAGAGAATACCGTGGCAGCCTGCAACTGATCGAAAAGATCGTCTATTCTTGGAAGAGGATACTGGTTGCGAATGGTTGCTTTATTCAATTCTCGATAGTCGATGCAGAGCCGCAACGAGCCATCCTTTTTCTTTACAAATAGCACTGGCGCACCCCACGGAGATACACTAGGCCGAATGTATCCTCGATCTAGCAAGTCTTGCAACTGTACTTTAAGCTCTTTCAATTCTGCCGGGGCCATTCGATACGGTGTCTTGGAAATTGGTCGAGTTTCTGGGAACGTGTCTATAGTGAACTCTATCTCTCGATCGGGCGGCATGCCTGGCAACTCGTCGGGAAACACCTCAGGAAAATCCGCCACAACGGGAATAGACTCAACGTTTGTGCAATCTTGCCGAGTGTCTCGAACGGACGCTAAGTACCCTTCGCAGCCGGAGTGAATCATCCGTCGAGCAGACATTGCTGAGATCACCATGCAGGCATTCGACGCTTTCGGCTCAGGACTGCACGTGAAGCAAAACTCGGTCTCGCCGGGCAAACGAAACACGACTTCCTTTTTCGCACAGTCGATTGTAGCTGAACAAGCACCGAGCCAATCCATCCCCAGAATAAGATCGTAGTCCCTTATGTCTAGAACTATCGCATCTAATGACAATTTCCGTCCCCCGATGCAAATGTTACCTTCACGACAGACTAAGCGAGCCGATAAATCTACGCCCGAAGGAGTACTAACACTTAGGTTTAAGCCTAGCGGTGTCATAGGGAATGTGTGTTCGGCGGCAAAGTCCGCCGCAATGAAGCTATGTGTTGCACCAGAATCAAACAATACACGAGCAGGTACATTATTAAAAAGTAATATACCTGACACCGTCGTGTTCGATGCAAGTGCCTCGTCCCGAGTCAAAGCATAGACTCGGCCCTGAGCGTTTGGCGGTGCCTGGTTCGCTTGTTGAGTTTGCCCCTGACCCTGAGCTGAGTCATTATTCTGTTGCGGACGGTGTGAAGATGGATCGTTGGAACGGGTTGGACAATTACGAGCAATGTGGCCCACCTTGCCACAATTGAAACATCCCCCTTTGCTCGCGCGACATTCGCTGACGTAGTGTCCTGGCTTGCGGCAGTAGGCACAATTTTGTCCTTGCTTCCTTCCTTGATTTGAGTCTTGGGAGCCGCCGTTGGTATTGTGGCGCTTATGCGCGTTGTTACCTCCTGTGTTGGCAGGACGCTTGTGATTGTAATTTTGCACAGCGCCGGTGCGAACTGGAGGATACTGCGACTCTAGGGACAGTGCATGATTCAAGGACTCCCGCATGGTACGATATTGATCCACTACGACGTGGGCACGGATAGAAGGTCGTAGTCCGAGCTCGAACTTTCGTGCACGACTTTCAGCATCGGCAATCTGAGACTTGGCAAATTTTGCAAGTCGGTTGAACTCTGAGGCGTATTGACGCACCGTCATGTCTCCCTGCCTCAGTAACGCAAACTCGTCTTCCTTTTCGCGACGGACGGCGGGTGGAAGGTATTCCTCCACGAAGGCCTTGCGAAACACGGACCAGGAGATAGCCGTTGTGCCACCTTCACTCAACATAGCTTGCTTGTGCACATCCCACCAATCATGTGCATTTTGTCGGAGCTGAAGCTGGGCACACGCCACTTTCTTGGTCTCGTCTAGGCACAGCGCTTCAAAGTGGTCCTCCAACTCGACCAGCCAGTCCATCGCTAAGGAAGGGTCCTCGGTGCCTTTAAACGTAGCACGGCACATCTTCTTAAATTCAGATATCGACACGATTGACCCATTCTCGCCTGAGGGTAAGGTACCCTGGGAATTCTGCGGTCCGGTGGCTTCAGCAACTATAGGCACGGTTGCGGGGGCGGATGCAGAATGATTGTTGGCGACCATATTCGTCACCATTGTTTGCAGACTATTCATCTGCTTCTGCTGTGTATCCGCCTGAGATCGCTGCGCCACGAATTGAGCCTCAATCCGTGACTCGAATTGACTCTGCCGTAGTTCAGCTTGTTTCTGCTGCGTCTCCATCAAACGCATCATTCGCTCGAACGGATCAGCAGAGGGTACGGCAGAGGGTGCGGCAGCTGGACTCCCAGAGCTGCCCGAGGTGCCTGAACTACTCGCTTGCACTTGCGCCACCATCTGCGCTTGTGCACCCGGCTCGGAAGTCGTTCCTTGAAAGGAAAGTAACTTGTATTAGTCTCAAGGTATATTATGGACTCATTGTATGGAACGCATCTCATTTTGGCCAAGCGAATTCAAGGGTCTACTCGGAAGGAACAAGGTCCTCTTTAGAAACTTTCTTTGTGAGATCAAAGGATCTGAAGCATGCTCTGATACCAATATGTCACGCCCCGATTTCGGCTAATCGATAATCGTCCCCCGGGCGTGATGCCGTGCACGCGTAGGGCGCGCGTGCACCAGGCCTTAGGCATAAGGATATTCTTTAGGACAATGCAACAGAGTAGACATATAAGATAACACAAAGTTGAGGCATAGAAAAGTTTCTCTTTTATTCATAATGAACATCTTTTTACATTGCTTGACTCAAAAGTATAAAATGCCCCGCGGGCTTACAAACTTGGACGCAAAATGAGATAGCCGATCCATACATTATGTCCCTTTACATAGATTTGAAAACACAAAACACCTTGGGTGCGAGTAAGCACCATCGCCTTAGCGATATTCAGCAACGGAGAGAGAGAAAGGCTTCTAGCTTGAGCCTCCAAAAGTTTTGGCCACGCACCGCCAAGAATCCCAAAAGTCCGGAGAGAACTTCAGCTCCTCGCCGCGTTGCCTTGCGCCGGGGAACCTGCTACAACGAGGGTCAGTACTTCGGAAAGTACTGGTGAAGGCTAGCTGCTCAACTTTACCAAGCTCATGAGATGAGATCTAATGAGTATGCTACAATTATTTGCTTAGGTGGGTTTCTATTCTTGCCTAGTTCAGATTTTATTTAGCAGGTATGCAAGAACAAATTAACATAACTCCACATGCCACCGTTCGGTGACTTTACCTGTCCCGTCTGAACCACCTGTACAACTTACCATAGACTTCCCTGTCACGAAGACATAGTTAGTCTGCACAGTTTAAATATACACAACATCTTTCTTTGTTGTTTAGGAGCCATCATGGGTTTAGTCTGGGCTGGCGGCGACGCTTGCAGCGCGGGTAGCTAGCCCCGCTACAATTCCCCGCTCCCAGGACTAAGAAAGTAGATTCCGCCCGGGTCGAAACGGCCCGGTGCCCCGGTAACCGTTCGCAGGAACCTGGATCCCTTGTGCACAAGAATTCCCATGACCATTTCTATGAACTCTACATCATAGATTTACTTACTAGCCATTTAAAGAACATCATGTACGAAACTGCTTTACTGTACTATCACAATCAACCAACAGTTATATGAAATAACATGCAGCAGTTTATAGAAGAACACCTTGAACTTATAGAAGAGTACTTTGAACTATCAATAAATACCAACCCATTAAACACCCAACGAACATGCATGCATCAATGAATTTATGCAAGGTTTTGTGTGACAAGCAATGGGTGTTCCAAGCCTACTTCTTATCTTATCTTGTTATCCAACTTATTACTTAAGTGGTGTCGTTTGATTGAATGCACAACTGAGTCAATTTTTATTATGAACGGAGCCCTTGGAAAGAAGGTGCTTATCGAAATAGAGCCACTCACAAGTTGGTTGGATAGGAAGAAGAAGGAGAGGTCTCTAAGACTCCGCTCGCGCGTCGTCTACACGATCACCTGCACGCACCAACGGATGATCAATACCTCCTGCTTCGGTCTCCAAGGCTCGATACGAAATGCGAAATCCTAAGAACGAAAGCAATGAAATCCATTGAAACCGTTCAAGAAAACGCAAGTCATAAAACCAACAAGAAAGCAACCAAGCGGCACGAAAACGGACAAGAAACCAACGCAACGGAAAGGCCCCTCTCGACTCTGCCGCCGAGTCCATCCTCGAGGCACAATCCATTGTATATGGGACCTGATTACGAAGAAACCAATCCATAACGAGGAAAGGATCTTAATTCAATCTGTCCCGTTCGGACGGTCGTAAGTATTTCTTGGCCGCGCTCCCCGAATAGGGGGAACGGGGCATTACAATTATGATGTAGGTTATGATGATGATTGAAGGGGATGATGATTATAATAATGATGAAGATTATGGTGATGATGATAATGGTGATGATAATGAAGGTTATGATGATGATGAAGGGGATGATGATTGATGAACGGATGGGGGCTGCTCCGGCCAGGTCAGAGGGGAGGTCCGGCGAGTCGAGGGACTGTTGTGACGAGGATGGCAGGGGGTGATGGACCGGAGAAGGAGGTGGAGGAGGCTCGGGTGCTGTCGTGGAGGCGTTCAGGCGGGTTGTGGTGGCTGTCAATGGCGGGGAGGAAGATGAAAAAGAGAGCAGGGAGGAGACGGCCGGGGTTCCAGGCGGTTGGCAGCGGGTTAAAAGCAGTCGGGTTCACGGTCAGGGAAGGGGCTCAGGTGCAGTCGTCGGCGGAAGGAGTCGTTCAGGTACCGTGTTTGTCGAGCTTCGGCGGTTTCAGGGGAGAAGACGGTTACAAGCGACTGTGGACTGTGATGATGGGAGGGAGATGGCGAGGCAGGACGTCGTGGTGTCGAGAAGGAGGACGGTGGAGATGGGGAGAACGGGGATGAGGAGGTCAGGGACGACGTGGTGGTGGTGAGCGGCTTGCTCAACCGAGGAGGAGGAGAAGAGTCGAGGGGAAGAGGTGGAGGAGTCGTGGAGCGGTGGAGAAGGCCGGCTCAGGCAGGGTGCAGCGGCTCGGGGCTGCTCTGGCGGGTCGGGTGGTCGGGGCTCCGACCGGGGAAGAGGGGATGAACAGGAGGAAGGAGAAGATGAATAGGAGATGTGATGGGGAAGGGGTCGGCTAGGTGTAGGTTTAGGTATTATGTTGAATGAAAAAAGAAAGGAAAAGTTGTATATATGTATATGCGTGTGGGAAAAATGGTTGGGTGTTGACCTAGGAAGTTGGGCCTTGGTCAACATCCTTGGAAAGAGGCCTTGGCTTGTCATGTAGGAATTCAAGGGCTAGGATTTGCATTGTTTCAAAATGGAGGGCCAATGTTTAATGAGGGTTGTTGTTGAGTGTTACACACTCCAAAAATTTGGGGAAAAATTCTCACGAAGGAAATTGGGTTTCTTCATGTGTTGTGTCCAATGGTGTGGACACCTTAATACACTTTTGCATAAAAACGCCCAATAATTGGAAAATTACACAAAGATGGAAATTGGATTAAATTAATTAAAATTAATGTAAATGGTGTTCTAAAATTAATTAGAAGTACATGGGGCTAAAATTAGGTGGGACACAAGCATCATGGACGTAGAGGGCTCAAAATAGAATATTATCATAAATTGGGTTGCACAAAATGGGTCAAGATTGTGTCTCCAATTTCGATTGGAACGCACAAGGATACAATGTTGAATTTATTTAGAATTCGGAATAAACGTCTGCGACGAATATTGTGTGACTAAAATGTAGCACAAGAGAGCATAATTATAAGTTACACAATGGTCAGAATGAAAGATGGGCATGTCTAGGACAAGGGTGTGGAAATTATTGGAAGGCAATGGCTAGTGTAGTGCTCTAATTATCGAAGCAACGGTAAGGTGTACTAAGTGATATAAATATTGTAATTTCATCTAAAACATCGTGTTCTATTTCTAATTGGATTCAAACTAGCACTAGTCTCTCTATCTAAGCCAAGTAGGCCTAAATTTGGTTGAGGGGGTTTACAGAGGTGGATGAATGAAGAAAGTGGGAACTGTACATTGAAATATTATTAAAGACTTAAAGTTATCTAATTAAATTAATATTTATTTATTTATTTTTAATAATAATTATTTAACTTATAATTGATTAAGAATTAATACTTAATTTTAATATAGTAATGAATCATTATTACAAAATAGTAATAATTATATTAATTAGACTTGGCCCTCTCTGTATATTTATATTGAAGTAGCGGTAAGGATAGGTCGTTTGCATATAATCGCTTCCATGTAGGGGTGAGTATTATTCGGTTTTGGACCAAAAATTGAATCGAACCGAATAAGAGATTCTGTTCGGTTAAGAAAAAAATTCGGTCTGGTTTCGATTATGAAAATACTAAAAAAAATTATTCAGTTTCGGTTTTGGGCTTCGGTTTCGGTTCAAAACCGAATAAGACTCATGCATTTATACAAATATCTTCAATTCTAGACATATGTTTTAATTAAAATGTGTATATTTTGAAAGCAACAATAGTATGTATGTGTTTTGAAACCAAACTTTGGTAATTTAACAACTAGTCTAACTTTGGACGCAATGTGTGTATAAAAATTACAATTTTTAATATCATTTAATCACGATTCTAACTTTGGATCATACCCATTAAACAATAAAAATAGTCCAACTGAACCAACTGAATAAACCGAATCGTTATTCAGTTCGGTTCGGTCTTGGTTTTGGCTAATTTCGGTTCGGTTTTGGTTTTTGATTTTTAGAATTTTGGTTTATTCTGTTTTGACTATTTCGGTTCTGTTGAAACCGAATGCGCACTCCGACTTCCATGTACTCACTTACTTTCAATCTCTAATTCTGGCCAGAATTTCCTGGTGTTGGACCTAACGCTCTCTCAAAATTCTCCTAAGTAGTCGAGTCAAGCTTGGCATGCTGAAATTCGATCATTTATGACATGAAATTACGAGCCGAGCTCAAGCTTGAAGTTACCAACAAACTTGAACTAAGCTCGAAAGTATTGAACCGAGCTTGAAAACTATGTCCAAGCTTCAACTTGACTAGGCTCGTGAGCTGCTCGACTTGAAAGAAAAGAAACAATTAGTCCATGGATTGGATTTAATTTTGTACCAATACTAGCAAGCCGAGAGCTTGTTTGTGAGTCACCCCAGATTGTATCTGTGAATCTAGCTTGCTCACGAGCTCAATACTCTATATTCAAATTAACTTGGCTTGTTAACCCGACCGGGTCGAGCCATGTCGATTCGATACCATGAGCTGCTGCTATATATGTTCATTTGAAGCCCTGCTAAATATTGAGAATATGATTCCCATAAACTCTAGTATTTTCCTCAATAAAGTTTTTGAGGTTGCTTGACAACGACGAATTCATTGAAAAAGTCAGATGGGAGTAGAAATGAACTTTGGAAAGTTATAGTTGTATGAAAATAATAATGGTGTTTCCGACCAATATCCCTTCATAGCCAACCCATCATCTTGCACAAGAACCAAAGGTACATTAGATTTCTAGTAGGGTTCAAGTCGGACCAAGAAGTTAAAAACCTATTTCATAATCCGGTCAAGGTCCGTCGGGCTGAGCTAATCCTAATTCATTATCATCCCTAAAATAAGGGACCTGTCCATGCATTTTTTTACGTTCACGTTAAACTCCACTTGTAGGGAGTTGCAATTGCCAAGAAGACATTTACAACTTTCAAGAATTTTTAAAATGGATTATCAAAATTACTCTTGATTTATATATAAAAAGACCATAAATTTTATTTTTTAAAACTATAATAAATTGATGATAGTTTTGACAATCTGTCACGACCCGCACCCGGATATTCTGGCACGAGTACGTGGTTACGCCCAGCCTACGCAGCAGAATCGGCGGTAGAACGTTGTCTGGGTTATTTCTAACTATCTAACATCTCAACAATATAATATGGTACATGTCAATCATCTCAACTCCAAACGGAGGAGCAATATGGTATCTCACATAAATAACTAATCTCAATCACAAATCAAACTAAGGCGAAAAATATGCACGAATGGAATAACGAAGGAAGAATAAGATACAATCCACAAATAATATACAAGATGTGAAACCACTAAAAGAAATAGTCTAATACAATCCCAGATACAAAATAGTCTAAACCTCCTCGGGCTCTGCAACTAAGTCTCCCTGGTCAATAAGAGTATCCTCTATAGGTATGTCGTCCTGCGGCCCGTAGTAGGTAGGACACTGCTCTATAAGTCAGTTATCTGAAAAAAAATATCCAGTCAGGATTGGAGCAAAGTGCATACCTCTGAAAGCAGTTTCAATAGCATAATCGAGCATATAAACAGATATAGAAATGAAATACAAGATCACAAGCATATGAATGATGAACAAGATGTATACAGATAACATACGAGAATATATAGATCAACAATATGAATATCAGCAATATGATGAAGAAACTGCAATCTAAACTAGCTAAATGTGCCTCAGAATACGAGTTCATTATGTAATCGGGTTGGGTGAACATGATCAGGTATGACAGATTACAAGTGAAGTATGTAATCAGAATGTACACGATTTATAATAATGGCTTTGATGACATAATCAACTCCTACTCTCCCACCCCCAACTAATACCGATGGATCCAGTCGCGACACGCTACAAACACAAAAATATAACCACTGTCACGAGCAGTGGGTGTACACGAATATCATAACTATCGAACACGAGCGGTGGGTGTACACGAATAAGCACACTGAACACGAGCAGTGTGTGAACACGAAGTAACATCAATACCCAGTATATACGATGAGATACAATGTACACGAGTACCCGCTGAATACAGTAGGGGATAACATCTCATGACGGGATCCATATAGTACCAGTCCATGAAATCACTGTGTCAAAATCAATGTATACAATTCTAGAACATGCATATATACAATATTATGAATTGAAAACAATTAGAGAAATGTACTCGCCTGACGTCCTGAGCAAGGTGTGTCTCTCGATGCCCAAGCCGGTGTCTCACAGCCTATATATGGTAGGTTGCATCAATACAAGGTTTGATAATGAAAATAACTTAAGTTGATGCAATTCTAGGTCGATACACCATTTCTAAGTCAAACCGATGAGATCTAGGTTGCAAGAGTCAAATGCTAAGTCACTAAGTCAATACACTATGAAGCTATGCTTTACTAGCTAAACTAAGAATAAATAAGACACTCAAAGAGCCGTATCCCAAGATACGCAAGTTTCGAATATAAAAATAGGGTTTTAGATATATATACAATTCAAGTATTACAATATTATATCAAAACAGTTGAATAGGATACCTTGGCCTTGCACCAATACGTATCGCACCTATCTCGATACCCAAAGTTAATACCTTGGGTATCGACCCAATACCTTGGTGATACCTTGGTATTTCGAGGTAACCCAACACTTAGTGTAACTAATTCAATATATATATCTCCAACTAACACTAACTCTATAAACTAGCACTATATATATATATATATATATATATATATATATATATATATATATATATATCAAGCTAACCTAGTTAGTTACTAATAGTTACTTAACTAACTAATAGGGTATATATCTACACTGACAATATAGGTCCTAACTGATGCAATCTAACTAATTAACTACTATTTCCAACTAATACTCTAAACTAATACACCTGGTACTTTTGAACTAATTTAATCACTAACACACTAGTTATGTAGGTGCTAACCATACTAAACTACTACCCAAAACCCCGATGCTTCTCAGTGAATTTCAGACACTGAAAGTGTTCGGGCACCGAACAGTAAACTGAAATCCACTTCTATACTAACTGAATTTGTAGGAACTGATACCTGAACAGTGCAATCACCCACTGGTACTGTGCTCGGGTATCTGCACAGTGATCTGCACATAAAATCTGCCATTGCCCTCACTTTACTGCACAGTGAACTGCCTGAAGTTGCTCGGGAACTGCTGTTGTGCTTCTCTCAGCACAAAGAACTACCTGCATTGACACTGTGCAGTAAAAACTGCACAGTGAACTACTCGAATCTGCTGAGTAGGCTACTGCTCAAGGATACAGGGTGATATTACACTTGTGCAGTGAAACTTCACTGCTGCTGCTCTCTATTCACTACTCCAATTCTGTGAGTCTGGTGCTCTGTAGTTGAACTGCAACTGCTGCACAGAACTCAACCATGCCCGAGCCCCCCCCTCCCCCTCTGTGTGCACTGGTTGAACTGAGCCTCACTGCTCACAGTTTCTAGTGCACTGTTTTACTGCACTGTGACCTCTCTCAAGCACACACAGACACATACAACACATAGATACGTAGCATTCTATGCTAAAAATATATATCCACACCTATTACACATCAATGCATCTATAAACCCCTCTCCCGATATATATATATATATATATATATATATATATCCCCCCAAACCAACACATGAACAACTACAAATATAAACTCATATCTATATATATATATACACGTAGATATATATATAATAGACACTTAGACACACATATATACATATCCCAAATATACTATGATATACTCTAATTAATACATAGATAGCATATATATATATATATATATATATATATATATATATATATATATATATATATATATATGTAATTACACATGCACGTATAATGAGAAGAACAAAACATCAAACACATGGAGCGCATCGCACCCGTATCACACTTTCTCTATGATACGCTTGCGATACGGCTTCAAGACACAACCAAACGTATCCTGGAGGACACGAACAAGTCTAATACTTAAATTATGAACAATATGTATAGTAGTTAGTGTGTCTACGTGTATGCACAAGGCCCCGTGTCGGAGAAAAATCCCAAAAAATAACCCGTTTCGTCAAATTGATGATATACGGTCTACACGTATCCAATTGTGGATACGACACTAGTTATAAACAAACAATCAAGCGTCAATTAGATCTATTAGATCTATTAGATCTAATGACAAGCACTACAAGTGCCAATCTCGGAATTTCCCCAAAATTGACACCAATTTGGTCATAACTTCCACCGTAGGTCTCCGATTGACCCAAAACCAAATTCTATGGGTAGCCTATGCATGTGGGTTGGTTTCTCATGGTAAGATCTCATATCTAGAGTCTAATAGAAGGGGGAAAACTGAATTGTACCTATTGGAAGATGGATTCCCAATGAAAAAAATTCTCAATTGCCAAGTAGCTCCTCTCTTTGTAGATTTTGGCTTGCTCCTCCTTGTTTCTTGCTCCTAGCTTGTAGATCCTTGATGTAGAGGCCTCAATGATGAATTTGGGAGGAGATTTGTGAAGAATTTGTGGAGAATTGATGAGAAATTGGAGGAAATTTGGAAGAGGGAAATGTAGATATAGAAATTTGGAGAAGAAATGAAATGAGAGCACTCTCTCTCCTCCTAATTATGACTGGTCATAAACCCCTCTCCAAGTAATGTATAATGTCCCAAATACCCCTTGGAGCCTCTCATGAAAAAATAATTAGGAAGGGAATGTTCTAGTCTAATGGTTTCACTAATTAATCAAACCTCCTAATCCATGGGCCTAATTCATGGGCTCAAATCTAACTCATCTAAAAGTTTGTTTCATGCATTCTAATAATTGTGTTAGATTCACTACACAAGTCCAACACAAATATACAACTAGCAAATATTAATAATACAATAAATAATTAAATCATGCATGCACAAATATTAAATCTAAAAATCCTAAAATAAATAATACCCATAGAAAATTACCAAACTACCCTTGGATGAAAATGTGAGGGTGACACAATCCATCTTGAAAATTCTTTGATGTTGTAAAAGTCTCATTGACTATTACAACTCCCAACATGTATGGTATTACTGCAGCTTGGTTCAGAACAATTATTGCTCTTATCCCAAAAGTCACAACACAAATAGTTTTTGACAACACATGGAAGAATAATTGCTATCAAAAGCTATCCCAAATTTGAACAAATTTTTATTTTGTTAAAATTGTTATTGCAAAATAGTCTTGGACCATTTAAAAAGAAGAAGATAGAAGTAGCTTTTGAAATCAATTCTCAACATAAACCACACTTATCATAAGTAATAAGCAAGACAAAATATTTATCTTTTTTTTTTGAAGGGCTAATTTGCAACTAAATATTGTAAACTTTTTTTCAAGGGCTAATTTGTAACTAAATATTCTAAACTTATACTAGTTTGTAACTTACTACCCTAAATTAATTTAATATTCTCAAATAGGGTATTGTAATTGTTAAGGAGGTTTTTAGAATGTTCAATGATTTTCAAGATGGATTATAAAATTTCTCCTCGTACTTTTTTAAAATAAAATTTATAGCTTCTTTTATAAATCAAGGACAATTTTGATAATCCACGGTGTAAATACTTGTACATTTTAAAAACTTTCTTCTCAATTACAGTTGTCCTAAAATATTATAATTATCAAATAATTAGTTTATATTTTTTTATAAATTAGTATTATTAAAGGCGAAGGTAAAAAAAAAAGAATTTTTTTTAATCATAGTATTTTATAAATTGTTATTATTCTTAATAATATTAATTTAATAATAGTCATATGCTATAAATAACTTATAATAATATATAGCTTATTAATAATAATAACTAATATTGAATAAATAGTTATTATTATTAATAGCATAGTATTTTATTAATATTATTATTTAAATTTTTTAAAAAAGGGCTTACTAAAATTATTATAATAATATATAGTTGACATTTTTAATAGTTATTTTGTATTTCATTTTTAAATTAATTAATTAAAAACTTAAAAAAAATCTATTTTTATGGAAAATCTGACAGGCAAACAAATGAATTTATATTTCTACATAAGTATCTTCAAAGGAAAAGGCCAAACTTTTACGAAATTTTTTTTTATTTTTTTTTCCAGTAAACACATAGCTTTAGCATTATTATTTCACCTAGACAGATTTTTTTATACATGTTTAGTTTTGGAAAATCGAAAGTCCTTATTATATTAGTTTAAGAAGAGATGGACATTTTAGTCTTTTTATTTACTTTAATTGTAAATGTAATATTTTTTAGAGTATTTAAGCAGCTTTTGATTTGTAAAAAGTTTTTCCAAAGTTTATTTTATTTTAATTTTTTTGATAACGTAACTTTAACTATTTTCCAACATTTAAGAAATAAAAAAGAAAACAAGACAAGTCCCCAAACGTGTACAATTTGTCATCTTGCAAGAAATATAAGTAATTAAAAGTACTTAAATACAAATTAGGCTAAATAAACAAACTATAATAATATCTTAAAAAAAGAGAAATGGTCAGCCCCACCCTGTAAACAAAGAAAAACCAAACAAGAGCATCATCCCCTCCTCTCCATCATGAAAGCAACACAACAAACAACTCAGAGACCCAGACACAGAACAAATACGAGGAAAGGACCAAAACTTCTCCCCAATTTCTCTTTTTAGCGTTAGGGTTTCGTTTATTTCTCCCCAATCAAGAAACTCTCTCTCGATCATCATTCCATTCCCGAATGGAATCGTCCGGCGGAAACCCCGTCTCCGCCGCCATCGGCAGCAGCTCGAGGCGCTACGGCATTCAGTTCTCCGCCTCCAACTTCATACAGGCCCCGCTCTCCGCCCTTCTGGAGTACTCCGGCATCCTTCGGCCGAGACCGAACCACCCGGTCAACGAAACCCCGTCGGCCGCCCCCGCCGTCCCCAGCGACGGCGAGGTCTCGATACGGATCATCGGCCCCGTGGACCACGAGGGCGCCAGGATTCTCGAGAGGGACGGCGACGAGACCGGACTCGCCTCGGCCGACGGGAACAGGGACGGGGAGGCCGGCTCTTTGGGATCGGGTTCGTCCCAGCCGGCCGGAGCGGGAGAGGCGGCGTCGGCAGCTGGCACCGGCGCGCAGAGTTCGGAGGGGGACGCGGCGGCGGGGAGCAATAATAGGGATTCGTCGTACCAGAGGTACGACATACAGCAGATCGCGAGGTGGATCGAGCAGGTCCTGCCGTTCTCGTTGCTGCTGTTGGTCGTATTCATCAGACAGCATTTGCAAGGTTAATTTCGTCGCGATTGTAAAATCTTGAACATAATTTAGTCCGGTCTTGCTCTGTTATTATGTTATTCATGGACGTTCTTGTCCTGACTTAATAGAATTGGCGAGAAGAAAACGTACTGCTCTAGTCATTGTGGCACTAAAATTGTTCTTAACACCCACACTGAAATAAGCTCAGACCATTTTTTTCTTATAACCGTAGTTATTAAAAGCATACATAGGTGAAAAGCTTGAAGCTAAGAGAGGTTGGGCACTGCTTCAGCTAGACGCGTGCCTTGTTTTAGCAGGAAAAAATTGTGAACTTACAGAAGGAACCTATAGCATCAGCAATCCTCCCCCTTCTAAGGTTCAGGCGCCGCAGAAACTTCCCTATTTTGTTGCGAACAAGTATTGACCTGGAATGGAGCAACACTGCCACCGGACAATTCTGAGGTCGAGGGCCTATTCATCTGCCATGCTTTGCTCAGATGGAATCCTCACTTTTGCGCCTAGGCTCCAACGGACATTGGCACCTATTGTTTGCTTCCCAACGGGAAGCAAGGTAAGCTCCTAAGTCCGATTTTGATACAAAAGAGACATCTCTTCATCCATTGCGCCTAAGTGTTAGGAATGTAAATAAAAAACAACGAGGCAGCATAAGCATGTAAAGAATGAGAAACATGATGTAAGGAAACATAATTTGAAATGAGATGCTTAGTGGTACAACTATAACTATATTTTCTGAGAGCAATATGAAGGTCATCTGAAACTGTGGTGGAGGCAGCTGGATTCTCAGGCACGAAAGATGATGTGGTGGGGGCTAAATCATGCAAAGCAACATGTCTGTCCTTAGATCTCTAGTAAATCTGTAAAGGAGTGGCGGATATAGAAATGGATTCATGAATAACATAAATTGGTATGGAAGATACCAAATCTGATATGAAAGGAAGAAGATGGTATCCTGAAGGAAAAAACAGAGTGGATTCAAAGAAGGTAACATCTGCACTAATATAATATTTAGGAGACTGAGGGTTGTAACAACGGTAACATTTTTGAGTTCGAGGATAACAAAGGAAGACATACTTGATAGATCGATGAGCCAACTTGTCTCGATTATGTTTCAAGTAGTGAATAAAAGTAATACACTCAAACACATGAGGGGGTAAAGAAAAAAAAAAGACACCTGGATGTAACATGTAGAAGAGGACTTGGCTATTCAATACAAATGATGACATGCGATTAATCAAATAATAAACAGTAACAACTACATTTGTTTTATACTGTTTAGGGACATGCATATTGAACATGAGAGTTCGAGCCACATCTTAAATGTGTCGATGTTTGCGTTCAGCTACATCATTTTGTTGAGACATATGAACGCAACTAGTTTGATGAATAATGCCACGATCAACACTAAAAGAAGTCACAAACGATTGAGTATACTCCAGAGCATTACCATAACGTAAAACTTTAATACATTTACCAAATTGAATACAAATTTCATTATATAAGTTGGATAACACATTGTGAAAACTGATATCATTTTTCATTAAATATAACCAAGTCATTTGTGAACAACAATTAACAATGATAAGAAATACTGATTTGTTTGGGGATTTTTGACTTTAGAAGAACCCCAAATGTCAATATGAAACTACAAGTGATGACTCTCAACACGAAGTGAAAACAAACTATGGTGATGCTTGCCTAAGTGATAAGTCTCATATTCTAAAACAAAAACATAACTCAAATTAGGAACAACTTGACGCAACTTAGTCAACCCAAACGATAATCCCACTACAATAGAGAGGTATAAACTGAATGAAAGTATTTTAACTTAAATCCAAGTAATACAACACATCTCTTTTATGTCTCGAACCAATCATCTTTTTCGTCCCGAGGTCCTAAAAAATACAACAATTGAGAGAAAATGTTACGGAATAGTAAAGTGATTTGGTAAACTTGCTGACATATAACAAATTAAAAAAATAGGCACATATAATGAATCAGATAATGATAATGACAATGACTGGGTAGGGTGAATGACACATGTTCCTAGCACAAGATAAGTAGACCCATGAATCAAGATAACGCTATGTTTCATAGGACAACAATTATGAAAGAGAAAATTTATGCAAGCCATGTGAGAATTTGCTCAAGAGTTTATGACCCAAGAGCATAGTTTAAAGTATCGGCCGATACCGATCCGATACGGCCGATACCGATACAGTTTGGCATGTCCCGATCCGATACCGACCGATACCCGATACTGACCGATACCGACATTAGAGGTCTCTTTTCCAGTCAATTCGGCAAAAAAAATTGAATTAAAAAGACCAATTAGAAAGGATGTAAAAGCATAGTAAGGTTGTAAAAACATATAAAAGAGGAAAACTTATCTATCGCATATAAATCAATCGACAAGGATGACTACTATTTCATTCAATATCAAAAATACTAAGAAACAATACTGAAAATACTTTAAATTATGCATAAATGTATAAAATATATTCTCTAAAATGTTAATAATTTACTAATAGTTGTTTGCTTTCCGATACCAAAAAATCCGATACTCCGATCCGAAACCGCCGATACTACCGATACCGCCGATCCCGATACTCATAGGAATGGTCCGATACCGATTCCGATACCGATACTTTGAACCTTGCCCAAGAGGTGGATGTTGATTGAGTTACCACAAAGGATAGATTGCCTATGTATGCCACAATTGCAGTAGGTTGAGAGGTGGTACTAGCAAGTTTGCTAAACTTCTGGAGGATGTGTTCAAGTGAATTGAGGTATCAGAAGCTGAAATTTGATTAAACCAGAGGCATCATGTCCAGAAACAAACGTTGTGACATGGGTTGCATGTTTTAATCGTACACGTGATGTGCATACACGTATTTATCCTACCTGTCCCAATAATACTCTTCGGCGTGGCCGAACATACCATAATAGTTACACTTCCGTGGCGTATCGCGACCACCACGAACACCGCCACCACCACCAGAACACTTCCGCAACCACTACTACGACCACCATCTCTACCACAACGACTACCATTAACACGACCCCCACCACAACCAACAACACTAGTAGCCAAGGTACACGAGTCATTATTCTGTGTCACAAAGTTGTCCCAGAAAAAAATGATTGAGACGAAAAAATGTATCTGCTAGTGTAGGTAATTGGTCTCCAACAAGGATATAAGTCTTTATAAGGTTTGAGCGCATGATCCAAACCAACTAGGATGAGCAAAATATGAAACTCTTTCTGTCGCTGAGTTTTCTTCAAATCGGTAATAACTAGTAATTCGGATGATACTGCAAGAGTTCTTCCCTTAAACTTTGAAGCTAGATATCAATTCATAGGCTTTCCATTATGATTTCTATTAAACAGTAACTCGTACAACTTATAGATACGGGCCACATTTCGTTGAATATGACTCTTCCAGAGATAAAAAAAATTGTTTGGAGGACTCACACCACTGAACATTAGAGGCAATGTGTGGTTCCATACTGTGCCCCTGAACCTGTGTCGAACATACCACCGAGTTCAATCGGTGAAGTTGTAGAAAGGATGTATAATACTTTTAAAGTTGCTCTAATACCAAGTGGAGTTTAGAAGAAGAGCGAAAGGAGAGGAAAGAAATTAGAGAAGAAATGCAAGGGGATAAAATCCTAAGTTACATATGTATTTATATTAACATATGATGATAAATACACCCACAACTACTTGAATGTACCCAAATAAGAAAATAAGAGTGACTTGTGACTCTAACAGTCTGCAGTTAAGTTCAATTGAATTTGTGTAAGTCGTGCTTCTGAAAATTGCACATTAATAGAAAATTACTTGACAGCTCAATAAGACAATATATAGTTAACATAATTGCTCAGTTGGTTGATCATCTGTCATAACAACAAATGTATTATGAAATCTGTACAATATTGTGATATGAACTTTGTTATTGGTAGCTATAGCAACCAAACTTTTCACTTTCTTGTTAAGATGAAAGAACTATATAGTATTCCTTCTGTTGGCAGCACATCAGCACGCATAACTCCATTGAATTCCTGTTTTAGGAATTGTATGTTCGCCACTGAAGTCCTGTTAGGAAACCAAAGTTTTTACTTTCTTCTGAATCATCTCTCTGCAAATTGATTGTTCACCACTGGATTCCTGTTTTTGGAAACCAACTATTGAGTAGCCTGAGTATTTTACCATTATAATTTGACACCATGTCATATTTAGTGTTGGTTGCATTCACATGAATACATTATAGGTATTAATCATTACTAGTGTAAATGTGCATTCTGCATAATTTGTACATATCAAATAGAAATTCTTCAGCAGGAAATGTCCTTTTGGTATCAACAAAAATTAGAAAGCCACCATGGAATTGACCTCTCTTCTTGGTTCATATTTCTTCTTAAATCTTGGTTGAGTGTTTGTTTGTAAGCTTATAAAGTAACCACTGCTTATCGTGTTTGCTCTGTGAGAGGGCGAGGGCGAGGGCGAAGGAGATTAGTGGAACTTATTGTACTCTACTTATTTGATATACATAAATGTGGAAAGATAGGAAACTATCCCAAAGGAGGTAGAACTAGCTTGTTATATGGTGAATTCATGTGTTGGACCCTTTTTCACCTCTACCTGCAATAGTTAAAGTGTTAAACTTGCAATCTTTTTTGTCTTTAGCTCCACTTGTAGGAAATGGAGACTAAATTTAGCTCCAATGTTATCTGCAAACCTGCAAGCTAGGAAGCACTTGGATGACAAGTGATACTATACGATACGTAAATTTTGAAAATTTTAGGATCTGCATACATTAGGGATACACACTTTATATGTATCATGTATAGGAAAAGTAAATGGCAGAGGTGATTCAGGGGAACTTACCTACGTTGGGATGGTGACCCTTGGAGACGGATGTCTGTTGCTGGAGCGAGGAGAGGTCTGGATTTTGGAGTTTCTGGACAGGTGAAAGAAAAGTTTTGCGATGGTTGTCGGAGTTGTTAGAAGGCGGTGATGGCCGAATGGAAGATCGAGAAGAGGGATTGGTGGCAGGACGCTTGTAGGGCTTAAGGATCACTGCTCACAGAATCAAATCAATTTATTTAGGGTTGACTTTGTTTAATGGGAGGGTTGTGTAAATGGGTCGGGTAACCGGTCCAGTTAATTTTCATTTTCAAAGATACGTTACAATACTTATCTACACGTATCTGATACATATCCACAACTAAAAAAATTAATCAAAATTAAGGATATGCAAAAGAACGCATCCTGGACGTATCCAAACATACAAGACGCATATTGTATTTCCAAATCATCCGGATACGGATTCGTGGCTCATTTTAGCGAATGGGTGCTTACTAGCCTGCAAAGAGCCAATGTGGAGAAGAGACTATCTGTTTCTGATAGAGCTTTGTTGCTTTATTTAATTGGAAGTGTTGGCATTAGCTTTCTATGCCTTCTTTGAGAGACAAACTTTCCCTTATGGCTTTTTCTGGATATTTGCATATCTGCCACTTTTTTATTTTTTATTTATTTTTATTTTTCTGATTTTCTGCTCCTTTGGAATATAGCAAACATGCTAACCCTGTGAGAAATTTGTAGGTTTTTTTGTCACCATCTGGATTGCAGCAGTAATGTTTAAGTCGAATGATATACTGAGGAAACAGACAGCTTTGAAGGTAAACTTTCTTTATGCATCTCTATTTCACTAAAAGATGCATGTTTATTGTTTGTAACCTAGTCATCATGAATCTCAACTTGCATCTTAAGAAAGCTGTCAACATATTCTTCTGATCAATTCTTATTGTAATTTTGCATTTTGTTTTTCTTGTGTCCGAAGACTATTTTTAGTATGATCATACCATTTTTTTTATTTATTCTTATTAATTTATTCTAAAACATATTCATTAAATTTGCTTGTTGTTGCTGTTACTGGATATTGTAGTATTTTCTTGATACTTATATGAACTGTTCTTTGAAGTTTCTTTTATCCACATGCAATTTTATGTCTATCTACGTTTTGAATACGGCAGTTTGATCATAGGTTCATCAGCAAATAATCTGGCACTAGCTTACAGAAGGTTGAAAATATGTTGTCAGTCACTCTTCACTCTTAATGTTCTAGTGTACTGTCCTCAGGTCTTGTGCTCCATGGATATTATATGTACTATAACACAGATACATACAATTATAAGTGTAGAATAATATTATAAAAAGAATGAGAACAGTATCATACATAAATTACCCACCTCCACATCTATTTAGTAGAATTAGAACATATCATGACCGATATTGCAGGTGTCACGTTCCACTCTAGGAATACGGTGAGCCGAATACGTCACAAGCATCCCAGGCTATGCAAGTTACTAATACTTTGTTCTCTGTACCTGCTATTGTTGCTCGTAGTTTCTAGGATATAGTAATTGGAATAAACCTAACTATTACAACATCGAAAAATGATGACTTCTAATTATACAAGTACCACTATAACACTTCTTACCAAGTGTATTACCCCATACAAACATAATATGCATTTATAAACATAAAGTTAGGAGCAGTCAAAATGCAATATCCTGCTTCAGTCTTCATAGTTGATCTTCAATTTCCTCCACACTATATAATGGCATGGTTTCATCCGGTATCCCTTCCTCACCTACTAATGAACGAACACTAGGTCATCCAAGACGTGCAACCTCAAGTTTCAAGGACAGTGAAAAATGAAAATTAAATAAGATGGTATGAAACAAATATGATTCGAGAGAGAATTTAGATTTTGGATAGTCCAGTAAGATTATGGAGTTGATATTATAATGTTAATAGTGTAACCCTAATTTCTAATCCCTACGTCTAAAATCCGCATATCAAACACTATTATAAATGCAAACAATCAACATACGCAGATACCTACATGATATGCGATTTTAGAGAACACTTCAGGTCAAAGACTTGGTTATTTTCTCAACAACAATCTCATTTACTCGGGATCAAATTGTTTCTAGGTTGACATGGTGCTTAGGCCAGTCCGACATAGGTTGTGGATTAAAGATATTTTAATTATTAGACTTAATCGATACTCGATCGAATTAAGTATCGATCCAAGACCGGTTAAGTGATTGGCGCAAGTTCAGCATAAGAAAGTGAGCTAAGTCTTGCATCATCTCTTTGCAAGGCCCTACGAAGAAGGTACTACTGATTAGCTGTTGTTTAATTATTTATATTGCGGAGATTTCATCCGGTGTGACCCTAATGTTCTCTCCCTTCCTCAGGTGCAGTCTAACATTCACAAACAATCTTATCTAGAGACATTCTACCTATTATTATTTTATTCAAAACAAAGTACGAGTCTCGATCCGGGTGCGGGAATCACTATGCGATATGAGGACAACTCACTTGAAAACTATTCGTCGTAACGAAATACCTCACATTTCGAATAATCCGGCTTGAAGAATTTATTTTTGCTTGTGTCCGTGTCCTACGTGGCCGATAGTCCAAGTATCAACTCCCAAGTATTTTTAGGTTTATCGCAATTCTGTCGCTAACCTATCGTTATTTGATTATTGTATACGCGACTATCCTTAATTTTCTTGGTGGAATTCCCTTTAACCATATTTGGAATGTGAAATAGCTATTTCCCGAATTTTTCCAAAAATCCAGCAGTCTACTTGGTATTTCTTGCTCCGAAAACAGTTCATATAACAACTTCTATGAGACTTGGAGCAACCATTCGTAGAATGCCCAGTATAATTCCTTGGTGGACAAACTCACATGGGAATTCACAATAGTAGTAATATACATTATGAATTTAAGAAGAGGTTGCAAGAATTATTACCCAAGCTATTTACCTGGCTATGTCAGCCAAGCACAGTGAATGCGGTAGCTCTAAAAACATAATAATGACTTGAAAACATGAAAGTTAGTAAGCAAAATTTACAAAACATATAATATTGCACCTAATTATATCATGTAGCCAATAGTGGTTGTAGTGGATTCCTAGGATCCAGGTTGAAATTACCCTTTAAAACTTAGGCCATTTGTTGAATTTTAAGAAATCCATTAAAAATTGGATCCAAAGCTTAATTTTGGGCGTTCGGATATCGCCTGAACTCTATGATACGAAACATTTTTGTCTCCAAGCAACTTATGTGTATTTGGAGGTCAAATTAAATTTGTTATCTTGGTTATATGTTGAATTTTAAGGAAAAGTTCAAAAATCGGCCACATCGCCTAGTTTTAGGCTCCAACAACACATGAAATTACCAAATTCGATTTTAACTAGTTTAAATCCATGTCCGCATTCTCAATAGTTATCTTTGACTCATTAGATAAGTACTATGGCTCAGAAAATATTTCCATAGTTTTGGTCAAATTTCACATTTATGACCCGATACGCAAAATTTATCTACCTAAACCAATTTTGGGTAATACTCTAAGTTGTATGTACTACATAATATCAAAATATATATCAAAACAAGACCATGGTTCATCCTACATAATTCTAGGTCCCATTTAGTATAAAGGCTAAGATTTAGTCTTGACTCGGCCTACACTCAACATTATGTGTTACCAATATTACGCTCATAGTTTAAAGTATCGGCCGATACCGATCCGGTACGGCCGATACCGATACAGTTTGGCATGTCCCGATCCGATACCGACCGATACCCGATACTGACCGATACCGACATTAGATGTCTCTTTTCCAGTCAATTCGGCAAAAAAATTTAAATTAAAAAGACCAATTAGAAAGGATGTAAAAGCATAATAAGGTTGTAAAAACATATAAAAGAGGAAAACTTATCTATCGCATATAAATCAATCGACAAGGATGACTACTATTTCATTCAATATCAAAAATACTAAGAAACAATACTGAAAATACTTTAAATTATGCATAATTGTATAAAATATATTCTCTAAAATGTTAATAATTTACTAATAGTTGTTTGCTTTCCGATACCAAAAAATCCGATACTCCGATCCGAAACCGCCGATACTACCGATACCGCCGATCCCGATACTCATAGGAATGGTCCGATACCGATTCCGATACCGATACTTTGAACCTTGATTACGCTACACCCGTTCCTTACTCCGATTCGCACGGTAGAGCCTATGTCAGTTCATGTACATGTTCAAAAATAAAATAGACCTAAATGAGAAGTTGGGGCCCCGATACGGCATGAGATGCGTCTGAAAACCATACCGGAGGTACCCAGGGTGTCCATGAGTCCAATTAACATTAAATGAGCCCAATTCCTAATAATAAACATGGATTAACCCCTAAAGCAAATTCTGGACAGCAAGTGTCCCCTTCGAAAATACTTTGGAAAAGTATATTTCGTGTTGTGAAACGACACAACGAAGTTGGAACACGAATAGATATTTCCTATTGTCATGGACCCGTGTCGTAAATACAAGGTAATTAAGTATACAAGGATAGCCATTCTCTACTTGACATAGCTTAAAATTTATCATGACATGAAAATTTGTCAAGCATACAAGGATCTCATAATTAAATCCATAAACCTAGCATATAGATTTGGTTTAAAATTGATTTATGATGAATGGAAAAGAAAGATTTGAAAATTGACAAAAGAAAAATTAGAGCTTGCCTCTCTTTTGAGAATATTTGGGGAAGAAATCAAATTTCTCCTTCCTATTTCCTTCTCTTTCTCTCTCTTCTTACTCTACTTCTCCCCGTCCTTTCTCAGCTAATTAACGCCAACTCCCTTCTCCCTTTCTTCCCCCTCCCCCCCCCCCCCTTTTTTTTCTCTTTCTTTTATAACTTTTTACCATTTATGCCATCAGCTCATCACGGCGACGGTGAGTCATATGTGGGGTTGTCACATGCTCCTCCAATGTGGCATGGTTAAAACGGAAAAAAAATGTTTGAACGGTTTTTTGAAAGTTGCCTAGTTTTAAATTACCAATAAATGTTATAAGGATGGGCACGGTTCGAATCCCCCCTCAGGAAGTTCCTGAGTCCTGACCCGGTGAAAATGACATATCAAAAAAAAATGTTATAAAGATTAAGGATTAGGGGGTAGTTAGAGAAGATGATTAGGTAGACGGGGACCACGGGGTAGATGGGGAGGATTAGGAGAATAATTTGGGATAAAATATTTAGAATTATGAATTTATTAAGGATTTAATTAAGGAAAAATAGTGATAAATGATTAAATTAATTTGAAAATTAATTTAAAATTATAGGAAATAGGCACGGACTTCGAAAGTTAAATTTTTTGGGTATGCGACTATTACACCAGGGATATAGATATAAATAATATAGGAACAACATATAACTTGACAACTTAACGTAGAAAAGTAGGATAGAGAACAACAGAGTATTTTATATATTGATAGCTAGTATCCCAATTCCTTTTAGTACTAAATGACATTTTTTTATACAATGGTGTAAATAAGTTATGATGTATCATGATCCCCAATCTTCGGCTTCTGATTCCTCTAAATTGAAGGACAAAAATTGAACAGTAGTGAAACTCTGTGATACATTTAAGATATGGCAACTAGTACAATTAGTGTTTCAAAATTTACGCTAACATGTATCTATCGAAGTTTCAGAGTCTGCAGGTGGTTGAGGAATATTTCATATGGTATGTATCTGATATGAGTACCACTCTTGTGAGCTCTCCAACAGTTATATTTTGGACTAGTTATCTAAAAGTTAACCAATTAAACCTGACATAGTATTATTGTTACTTTTAATACCAATATAGAATGTTCAAGCCCAAACATAAAAAAAAAAATTATAAACTAACTTGCCATTCCAAGTCTGTATGAGGGTGTATGCTGTCATCTTAACTATGTGATATATCATATATCTTTATATGATTTACATTTATTTTATTTATTCTACTTTTTATTATTAAATTTTATTTTGTATCATGAAGTTTTTTGCTTTGTTAAACGGCACTTTTACTTTACCATCTAATTTCATATACACTATATTTTGTGAGTACCTGCCATTCTTGAGTTAGACCGCAAGAGAAATTTTGAATAAGAGTACATCTTGACCATGTAAAACATTCTAGGGGCTGTATTACCTTCCAACCTATACAAATCCTCTGTTTTTAACTCGTACATGGAAAAAAGAATTATTGAAAGTCATCTCTTGTCAATTTTCTGTAACACATTGTTTTTGTTTGTGAAGGGATTTCTTCAACAAGGCATGGAACATTTAATGCAATGATTGTTTGTTGGTTTTTCTGCAGGGAGAGAGGAAAATTTCCGTGCTTATTGGGATTACATTTTGTTTCATGATTCACATCTTTTCTGTTTATTGGTGGCACAAAAATAATGACCTTCTCTACCCACTGGTCCTACTTCCTCCGAAGGAGATACCACCATTTTGGCATGCTATATTTATTATTATGGTCAATGGTATGCTCTTAACCGTTACTTAATATGTTTATGTGTTACCAAAAGAATCTTTATGTATGCTTGTTTTCTTAGGTTAGCTATTTACTTGTAACAGCAGTATGTATCTTCCGTGGTAATTATAATGCACATCTTATTTGAAAATTAATCTTGTTCACTTCTTACTAAATTCCTGCATACAGTCTTGTGTATGTAGTCCTAAAGGAAACCAGTGTCTGCCTCTTCCTTAGAGCCCGCTTAGATAATCAGCACAAAATACGTAATTTGAAGATTAACATCTCTCCACATCTCATAGGTTTGGTGCTTTTTATTTCCTCCATTTAAAGGGAGGGAGGCTATTCACAAACATATAAAGAATTTGTTATATCTTATATGATTCCTTAGATAGCCATTGTTGTCCAAGAAAATTTCCACGAATACGACAGCATAATGCATGCACACTTGCATAGCAGAACTTTTACATGATTCTTCAAAAGAACGTGTCACCAAATATACTCTGTTAAATGTGATTGAGAACTGGACTGAGAGCTACACATAACATTCATAGATTAAAAAAAAAACAAGTCAACAAATTGACATTGTTTTATAGTACGCATGAACGGTTGATGATGGTCCTCCTAGGAAGAAATTTATTCGTTATGCCATGTTGTCTCTAAAGTATGAAGATGCATTCAGCTGGGCTCAGCTAGAAAGAAGGTCAAGGCAAATAGTGATATTGAGTGCTTCCACATATGCCTTAAAGATTATTTAGCATGTTAAGTAGAACCAAGTCATGAAGAGAAGCCATCTCTTGTGAGAAATCATTCAGGAAAATGTAAGATGAGGTAAATATACCTTCCATTTGTCCAATTGTAATCAACTATGAACTAACTCAGACTTAAGAGCTACCAAATTGCTAAGTCTAATTGCATAATTAAAAAGTCAAATTTTCATCTTCTGATTGACGGCATTACTAAAAAGTCAAATTTTCATTCATGAAAATGTAACTATGAACTATCACTTCATATCTCATCGGTAGTTCACTTGTTGCTGAAAATAGGTGAGATGTATTGAGGGGTGATATCAATTAGTAAGAGTAACATATCATCGTAATATATTTCGCTTTGAAACTCTGGCATCTCTTCCACTCATATTTTCTCTAAAGCTGAAGCATGAATTCAATGCTCTCTTTTTCTCTTAATCTCATACTTAGTTGTGAAGTAGTTGTAAAAGCTCTGAATAATGATCCTTGGTCATTCCTCTGTGAAAGGCTTCTTCATCTTTATGCTCAAATTTTGCCGTGGATATTGAATTTGGGTTAATTGCCCCCTCACCTCTGATTATTGTAGGATCTATATCCTTGTCAAGACTTTTCTTTCTTCTATAACTCCATTGAAATTTCATAGCAAGTAAATCATCAATTTGTTAGGTTTAAACTTTTTTTCCATATGTAATTAGAAGAAATGAACACACAGTGAAATCTTTATTTTTGGTATATCAACCATGTTACTTCAAAAGATAAACCCTTGCCATCAAACCAGAACTCTAGTTCCTTCACATCATTAGTACTTCAACTTGAAGTCAACATCTTTATTCCCTTCCTCTCTTAAGTTGTTTTTAAGTTTTGTACTAGGAAGCATGGACACTCCAAATATTGCTGCTGTGCCCATGTTTCCTTGTCGTACACGTATTGGACATGAAACATGCGTTCCAAAAATTACTAGGACGCCCAAAATATGTGTTTTGTTCGTGTCAATGCAACATAGATTCTTTAGTTCCAGAAGTTGACTAGTTCAAAATTGAATGTGGCATGTTAATCTACTAACTGGCAGTTGCAATGTTTTTTTACTTCTAAATATATAACTAGATCTTAGTGGCACATAATTGACTTAATTAGATTTCTCACCATGATTTTTATGACAATTTCATTTCCAATTATTCTGGTAGCTTCTTAATATGCAGCTCTCTATTTGGTACATGTCTTCATTCTCAACTATGTGGTAATCAGGTTATTTTGTTACTTTTATGGTCTCATCTTTATGGTTTTACTTGATGCTAATTTTGCATTTCACTTTATTTCTGTAAAATGGATAAAGAACCTCTATTGTCTACGTGCATTGAAAATCTTATTTCTCCAACATTTGAAGTTACTATATAGGTTAAATTATTGGGGAAAACAAATTCCAGGGCAACTTCAGCTTACTCCAGCTTTTCTTGTTCAACATTATTCTACATAGCATCTACCAACTGCTTTTTGTTATTTTTATAAAATTTAAGTGCTATCGTATGTTGATTATCATACTAATTAGACAGTTACCTCTAACTACTGTTAGTAAAGCTTAAAAAACTGTGCCTATACATCTCCAAAATTATATGAGAGATAATGGTAGGTCTTGTTTTATCGATATTATTCTCGACTTTGACCCCTAATTGCTCTTGTATGCCATGTGTATTGTAAACTGCATGAAACTTTAGAAGATATTTGAAGGTGTCGAAGTGAACAAACTTAATATTAGAATATTTTTTGATATTTGATTGATAAAGTGAAAAACCAATGTGATATATTACATAGTTAAATACTTGTTTGAATGGGCATGATGTATTTTCACAATTTTCCAGAAGAATGCAACAGTTTAGAAGGCTAGCCTTCAATTTAAAAGACTTAGATGAAGATTATTTTAGGTAATTGAAAACCTTAATTTATCAACCTTAAATTTTAATAAAGGATGAGGTTGGAAATTAGATGTAGTGAAGGTGCATATATTAAGTTTATGGTACGCTCCACCTGTCACCAATGAACTGAAACAGCACCATTTTGCTGGTTTGTCTTTGCTCTTTCTTTTATTACTCTGGTTTAGAGGATGAAACATGCATACCCTGCCTCCTGTTACCTCTGAAGTTACTCCAATTTAGTGGATGAATCATGTACAACGATCCTCCATTCCCTCCGCCAAGTTATAACGTATGATTAAACCCATTCTTTTGAAAGTAACTAAAGCTTTATGCAGCAAGGCAAATTGTGATCACAAGTATGCTCTCAGCTGCCAAATCCTTGCTTATTGGCTTTCCCAAGAACTATTCATATTGAAAAGATGAAGGCTTAATGCCTCTTGGGAGCCACTATGATAACGAGAGACGATACGATGGGATTTCAGTAGCCTTTCACTATAAATTAAGAGGTGAATATTTACCTGCTCTTCAAGACTTCAACGAGAGAGACGATACAATGGGCTTTCAGTAGCCACTTCTGTACCCAATCTTTCTCCTTAGAAGACAGATGAGAAGAAATAGAAAGAAATTAGAGATTTGGAAGAGAATACAAGAATCACCACCTATTTGAAGAATCCATTGATTCACAGCTCTGAAGCACAGTCACTCCAAAAATGTGGGCCGTATTGTGTTGAACATGTATCGGACACAACCCAGACACTCCAAAACACAAAAATAGGTGCCGTGCCCCTTTCGCCATGTCGTATCTGTACAACATAGATTCACAGAAAGTGACTCTAAGTAGGCTCCATTAATGTTAAATTTGTGTATTATTTATTCTCTTTTTTCTTTGGTTGCATGATCTTCAGCTGCATGGTCAATAAAAATGTCTACCTTGCTATCAACTGACCTTCATGTTTCATGACAAGCCAATCTCTTGCTTTTAGTCAATCTTAGTCAATCCTTGTATGGAGTTTTGTCGTGCTCCATAGACAACATGGTTCCTGGTGGGAAATGTCTTGGATAGATGCTGATGCTGATGATATTAAACTACATTTCTGTGTGACATAAGAGAGATTTTAGCATTGAGATATGTTGATAATCTAGTTCTTAATCTGATGAATTGCTGCAAAGATGTCTAGTCTCTTGTGTATCTAGTATATTTATGGTTTAATAAAAAGTCCCAATAATTCATGATAACACAAGAGGCATATCCAATCAAAAAGATCCAATCATTTCCCCTATCTTCCCAACATTATTTTATATCTACCTTGTTTCTTGATGATTTGATTCTTGGTTGGCATTAATGACTTTAAATCTGTTTCTAATTAGTTATCACTTCATTCAGATACAATGGTTCGCCAAGCAGCTATGTTATTCAAGTGTGTACTGTTGATGTACTACAAAAATAGCAGGGGCCGTAACTACCGTAGGCAGGTAAATATTCACCTCTTAATTTATTTTCTATACCTGATTAAATTTGGCATCACTGAGTCATACTTGTAAGTAGTTTATCTTTTTTAGCATTTAAATAGTCCTGAATGTTTCTATTCATAATTCAACCACATCATTGGAAGAAGTTCACACTTCATTGATTTTGTACTTGTATGTTACAATTTACATGAACACATTCCATGTTGATTGTGCAACTTACGGGAATTTCATGTATTTTGATCATTAACACGTCTAAAAGGCTCATGAGCTATGTAGTGTGGTTATGTTACAGGTGTTCTTGTAGTATCTGTAGGCTAGGAATCAGATTCTCGAGCACTGATATTTGTCAGATATGTGATGAGCTATGACATGCACGATAATTTAGATGTCTGTCATTGTGATATAAAATTTTCAATAGTAAATGATGCGAGTGGGAAAATAGAATGGCAGCTCTGTGAAACGTGACTGTTTATCATATTCTCCTTTCAGGCTCAATAACTTACATAATAGATTGGAACAATAATTAATTTATGTTAGTAGGAGCTAATAGTTCAGTGTTCTCTGTGTTTTCAACCCTTTTGATGTATGTATATAATCATGCCTGCATCACTCAGTCTTTCACTCGCTCGCCGCACCCTATGTTGTAACCCTGGCATACTCATCTGCTACTTTTTGCTGTATCACACAATTCTTAGTGCATCCATGCCCCGCATCCGTGTCAATGCTTTACAAGTATTAGAGTAGCTTTAGGTTAGATGTATGTAATTCTGTAGCAAAAATATAAATGTGATAAAAAATAAAGATGTTGGTCCTTTTTCATTTTGCTATGAGTACAGGTTATGTTTATTTTATATTAATGTATAATGCAGTATATATATATATATATATATATATATATATATATATATTTGGAAGAAGGTAATTATCCATGATCGCTCCCACTGAGATTCGAACATCGTCCACACACACACACACAAAAAGAAAATAGATCTCCGCGATTAAGCATCTCCGAATGTTTCCGAAATAGCAGTCATTGGATCTATCTTCTTTGACCGTACAAATTAGTTCAAAATCTCGTGAGTAATTGTGTAGTTTAAGGATCTAAGCTGTACCGTCAAAGAAAATAGATCCAATGACTCCTCATATATATATATATATATAAAGAGAGAGAGAGAGAGAGAGAGAGAGAGAGAGGAATCCATTACATATTTATGTATACTTGTCTGTGAAATCCCATTATAGGAATAATAATTACTGGCCTCATTCATTCCCACGTTTTACAAGGTATTATCATGACTTATGAGTTTCTGTTATGCCCATGGGATTTGTGTTATATATCCTACACAAAAGGTGAATCAAAACTTAATATATGATTCTAACAGTGGGTACAGAATTAGTTATCTTCTGCTGGATTCCCTCCAGATTATAAACCTGGTAATGATAAATGTTTCTCCCCATGCACTCTTATATGACCATTGTATGATGCTCTTCGATTTGTGCTCAAGTCATTACAGTATATTTTAACATTTTTCTGGCCAGCGATTTTGCTGGTGACCGTATTGTTTATGAAACTATATTACCTTCAAAATTTATGGTCGGGAATGCACTCCATAGAAATGCTATATAAAGTATACCCTTTTGCCTGCATTGTTTATTCTCTTCACCTTATTTTTGTTCTTTACTTTCCCTCCTGAGTCTGTCAGTTTCCTCTTCATCTTTTTTCTCCCATTTCTCTATGTTGCATGGACAGGCAAAATCATGTCCATACCCGCATCTTGTCCGAACCCCCGTCTCTATTGGTCTTCATGCAACATAGGTAAACTACCTTTGCACTTATTTCAAAATGTCTGTATCCATACCCGGATCATGTCCATATCCGTGCAACATAGCCATTTCTTATCAGAGTGCTCTTGGTATTCACCTGTCTCTTTATCTGGCATGAAGAAAGATAAGGTGTTTTGGTGTAAAAAATGTGCATTATATTAGACATGATATGTCATAGACAAAAGGCATGAATTTGCTCACCCTTCTTGGGCAATGGTGTTTGGAGGGTTTATTTATAGTTTATACATGCGTATAATGCCTGTATGTGTTACATGCGCACACACATGCATATTCAACTTGAATCTGTTAAAGTCCGTATGATTTCTGATTTTCATCTGATGAAGTCGCACATTAATTAATCATTATGATTTATCAGAGCCTATCATAGATATAAGACTTCTTGAAATATTCATTTTGGGTGTTTCATCCACTTAATCCAGTTGGTTTTTGCTTTCAAATGGTTTGTTTTGTTCTGTCTTTTTTTTTCTTTTGGTGCCAAAAACGCCAAAGTTCTCCGAGGCTTTGAGAACCCGTTAGCTAATAAGTTCCAGAAGTATTATGGGGATTTGCTATCATAATTTTTAGCCCCAAAGCATAATCTCTAACTTGATTGATTCTTTTGGGGGATACATATTTGGGCCTTAGAAGTCAGAAACTCCTAGGAGGTCAACGAATATTAGTAAGAACCTCGATTCGGTGGTTCTTACTTGGGAGCTCGTTTCTTCGGCGACCGGAACACGTTTCCCCGGTGACATGAGCACTTCCTATAATATGACATAATTTTAAAAAAGGATATAAATTTTGGGAAGAAAATTAAAAAAATTCAATACACGTGTTTATCAAAGTACCAAGAAACTAAAGATTACTTACCTTGACATCATAAAAAATCAACATGCGAATGATCTCTTTCTAATAAATCTTAAGTTATTTATAAGTTTTGATAACAATAATTAATAAACATAAAAAAAATTGTTAGCGCACGCTCTCAACTTTACTCTTCTAAGCAGTCGCGTTTCTCCGCTCCCGCTTCGGCCCCCGCTTTCGTTCATGCTCCCGCTTCTAGCTTCTAAGATTTGGACTTATGTAGAATGTATTTAAAAAAAGCCTGGAGAACTTGTTCCTCAAATTTATGGAAATCTGATCATCAAATGCACTCAAGAGGTAAATAGAGTCATGCTACAAATTCTCGGCTGAAGACTTGTGCGATCTTTTCCGGCTGAATCCCAACTTCCCATGCCAAACAAAAGTGTATGATTTAGTTGTAGCATAATGTTTTGGTATATTTACCTTCTTTTGTTGATTATGTTTTTAACATACCTCTTTTGCTGCTGTCAGTTGTTTATCCTTTGTTAGAGACCAATTTCTAACCGAAACACAGAAATGTATGCTAGCATTATTAATGCTGATTGGTAGTGTTTGCTGGTTGGTCTTTAGTTACGTGAAGTCATAAATGCTCATTCATCAAAGTTTCACCAGCCACAAATTGACGTCTTTCTAACAAAGTTTTGCCATATGTGACAATATGCAGAAAATGACTACTGATTTGGAAGGATATACAGAAACAAAAACCTTAATTGAATGATGACTTTTTTGAAATAATATCAATCAATCGATTTCAAATGAAGAAACAAAACCCTAATTAACATACCTTCTTCTGATCGACGTGAACGCAGAAACAAAAACCCTAATTTAAATTCATCTTTTCTGCAAGTGAAACGTCCAAGCTCTCTTTTATTTTATTATTATCATTTCGTGAGAGAAATAAAAGTTTCAGGATAGTCTTAGTACCTATTCTTGTAGAAGAAAGATAAGGATCCGAAGGAAATTGATTGGGTTAAGAAATGACATAGTTATTTTATCTCTGTTTTTTTTATAAATTTTTTAATATAGGTGGTGCAAGAGAGAAATATCATTGAAAAAACTGTGGTATCTTTAAGATGCATATTTACTCCTTACCTATGACTTATAATTT
Source organism: Iris macrosiphon (assembly GCA_036927795.1). Taxonomy (NCBI): domain Eukaryota; kingdom Viridiplantae; phylum Streptophyta; class Magnoliopsida; order Asparagales; family Iridaceae; genus Iris; species Iris macrosiphon. Next base: position 181,133,056 of record JAYESA010000003.1, on the reverse strand, counting down.
GTACCATTAATTTAAGGCCAAGGTCAAGAAGTTCTACCTACCTATGTATTCACACACAAACACAACAAAGCCTTCATCCTAAATTTTTGGGGTTACTTGTTTGAATCATTTTCTCTTATCAACTGTGTTAACGGCCTTGTCATAGTTACTTGGAACGTGGTATGTTTGATTATGCTACGATTTGATTATGGTACGAGATTGGAACATAGTACACTTGTCTTTATTTTTGTACGAAGGTGGTAGGACCGGTAGGTTTACTTCACCGATTCGATTCACACGGTACATTGGTCGATGCTTGATGCTAGTTGTTCAAATTTGAGGGAATAAGAAACACTCAAAAGTTACCAAATAAAATGTAAAACATAAGACACTGTTGCAAAATAAATTGTGTAGCTTGTCGCACATACAAGGAAAAAAGTTGTCTACATTATTAGTATCTTCTCTGTGGCCATATTTGTGTTCTATTTAAGGCACTACTTATTGTACCTATTTTAAAATGTCGCTATCATGTATTCGTGTCGTGTCCTTCCTCGCATATGTTACCTTATTCGTGCAAGATAAGTAGTTATGGAACCTCAAATTCACAAAAATAGAAAAGTTTTTTCCAACTTTCTTTGCATTGAAAGAATTTCTTGCAAAAGAAGTAATGAGATTTCAATAATTGATTCAGATCTCCAAATTAGTTACCAGATCAAGTACCGTAACGATTCGGTCGAAAATGTTCCAGGAATCGAAACGTTGTTCGGTTGGGGTTTAGGTGTACCCAGTAACTCTGGACTATCTCCTCTTTAACATTAACAAAATTCACACCATTTTCAATCTATGATCGTTTAGGTCAAGCTCTACTCCTAGCAGCTCTTTTACTAATATTTTATCACTCTTTACTGAAGCATCCATTAATCTGCGGTTCACATGTCCAATTCACCTCAAACAATATTCCCTCACTGTCCTCAATTTATACCACCTCCCACGAATAAACTAATTTCTTATCCTATCTTTAATGTATTACTACTTATCCATCTTAGCTTCTGATTTTAGTTGCACAGTTTTTTTTGGATGTTTTTTGATTCCCTAACGTTCTGATCCATATATCATGGCAGGTCTTATAGCAATCTCGTAGAATTTTTCGTCCAACTTCAAATGTGTCATTTGATCGCAACATCTCATCCTACCATCTGTTTTAATTCTCTTCACGAGATCAATCACCTGATTGATGCAAAATGCGAAAATTATCACTTCTACATATCTGTTGTCCATTTTTATGAAATAGAGTTCCTTCTTTATACAAAGAAAATACAAATGCTAACATCAAGTTTTCCATTTTCGGGTGAGCAAAATGCTAACATCCAGTTTTCCGATTTCGGGTGAGCAAGACTCACTTCATTCGTCTCTCTCATTGATTTTATACATCTCTTTCTTTCACCTATTATTTCATTCTTTATGTGTATTCGCTCAGTTATCTTTGATTGTGGTTGTAGTTACATTTCATATAATGTCTTTGTTTTACTAATTTTAAAATCCTTAGAATTCAAAGTTTCTCTTGACACTTCTATTTTAGCCTCAACTATACTCTTATCTACCACCATGGACCTCCTCTTGAATATGCCCAGTAATTCCATCCATAACTAAAGGCATGGACCTCCTCTTGAATATGCCTAGTAATTCCATCCATAACTAGAGCATAAAGGTAAAGACTTAATTTTGATCCTTAATGTAATTAATGTAAGCCAATGGTGATAAGAAATGGCTTGCTATCTCCAATAGTTCGCATGGTCATCATAACTCCATAAACAGTCTCAATATAGCTACTAGACTTATTTCTTCTTTAAACCCCACCTCCTTATCTCCCTAGGACATCTGTGATAAGCTTTCTCTAAGTTAATATAACCATATGTAAATCCCTCTTTCTCTCTCTTAATATTGCTATTAATCTTAATATTTAAATGACTTTCATAGTGGATCTCCTCGTCGTGTGTGTATGTATATAGTACGCCTTGAGTCGCTACTAATCTGCAATACATGATCTTTCCCTCATTTTGTTTCCAGGGCCAAATGTTAACTCTCGTGGAATATCTCCTCCTCTTGTACCGGGCTTTATTGCCAGCACCTGTATGGTATCGCTTCTTCCTGAACAAGGAGTATGGGAGTCTGTTTTCCTCTCTTACTACTGGGCTGTACCTAACTTTCAAGCTGACTTCTGTTGTGGAGAAGGTTCTGCTGTACTTCCAATTTTAATTCGAACTTGTTTGCAGCCTGATGACGACACAATTGTTTATGTTTAGTTTAACCTTGTGGTTTTCAGGTGCAGTCCTTTCTTACGGCTTTGAAAGCACTGTCACGTAAAGAAGTGCATTATGGGTCTTATGCAACATCAGAGCAGGTAGTTTGATTGATTTTTCACTTATATTATCCAGAATGACCACATCTCTCAAATTTTATCACAAATATTGACTAGAGATAAGTACTGTAGCATGCCACTTGCAGTTGTTAAGACTGGAGGAATTAGGGGTATAATATGGAAGAAATCTATTATATACATATGGAAGTTTACCAATATATTGTTTAGTGCACCAAAATAAGAAATAGCCAAATAAGATCATTTTATGTATCTGTATTCTATGATTCCGTTGTCAATGGCATGATATGATAGTTGAAAAACAGTCAATTATCATTTCCATTACTGGTCATTGTTTTACTTGGTGAGCAATGAAGATTTGACTAGCATTGGGCAAAGAGAGCTACAAGTGTTATCCCTAAGAAACTCCCCCATCAGAATGAGCTTTAGATATTCTTTTTGGCTTATGTTCTGCCTTCAAGATGAAAATTACACCGTAACCTTCTTGCTATGCAGGGCACTTTTCCCTACTCAAATCACCGTGTTCCGCATGATCCACGTACCATGTGTGTTCAATACTTGTTTAAGCACAAACTTGTCCACTTTTCTGAATTATGAAATATGAACAAGATGAAGAGTATTGTGCTCCTGTTTACCAAATAATGGAAGATTTCAATGGATTTTCCCATTTCTATTATTATTTTCCTTAAAAGTACAGAAATAAGCCCATCACATGTTTATGCATGTTAACTATATGTGTGAGAATACACAGCTGTGTCCCTTTGTTTGGATTCTGATGATTTGCCCTGTCAAGCACCCGGTACTAATGTCAAAGTGCAACACCCGTGTCCTTTCCTCTAATAGTGGCATGTACCAGCCTACCCTACTCATATTATTCTCTTTGTCTAGCCTCATATGTGGAGGGAAATTTTGTAAAACTACTTATTGGTTGCATGAAGTAAAAATTCCATGAACTGTATAGGTCTCCCTATGTTGAATTGGCCTTGTAAATCACCTCCTCTTGCTTTGCCTTGGATAGGAACTTGGATGTTGGGTCAACAGCTGAGCCTGAAAATTAAAACATTGGCTCATCCACTCAAGATTAACATGATATTATCTCATGAACATGGCTTATTTGTAGAGTCTCAGACAAGGTGAATTAAGTTTATTAAGAAAGGGACTATTGTTGAAGCAACATAATTCAACTGATCGATCTTTCATTTCATCAGCTTCCTTCGGAATAGTATTTTTTTCTCTTTTGATAATTTAGTCTATTACATTAACATAGGTAAGTCCACGAGTCATCTACGTGAAAAAATAGGTCTAAAATGCAGATAGGATTCTAATTGAATGAAAGACTTATTTCTCTAATTTGGTTCATGGTAATTAGAAAGCATTGGATCCAAAATTTTGAGATTAGAAGACAAAGTACATGTTTGTCTGAAACATGGCTCGGATTCATCCTAATCTAGATGAAGAGGACTGATGATTCATATTTATTCACATACTGCATTTGTCCATTTATGTGGATTACACCCTTATACAAGTCAATAAAGAGGTTACATATTAATTTACTTGTGAAAGTGGGGGTGTATATATGGGCACAAGGCTTTCAATTGTGACAAGCATTGTTCAGCCAGACGTCTACGCGAAAGTGGCCTAGTCTCTTGTCGCCCATGTCTGATCCAAGGTTCACATTATCAGAATTGCTATCGGACCATTCCTATGGGTTTCGGAATTTTTGGTATCGGAAAACAAATAATTATTAACATTTTAGAAAATATATTTTATACATTCAGGCATAATTTTGTATTTTCAGTGTTGTTTCTTAGCAGTTTTGAAATTAGATGAAATAGTAATCACCTTTGCCGATTGGTTTACATGCGATAGATACGTTTTCTTCTTTTACGTGTTTTTACAACCTTACTATGCTTTTACACCTTTGTTAATTGGTCTTTTTCGTTCAATTTTCTTTGTCGAATTGACCGAAAAAGATACATCTCCAATGTCGCTATCGGTCGGTATCGGATTGGGACATGCCAAACCGTATCTGTATCGGTCGTATTGGATCAGTATCAGCCGATACTGCAAACTATGGTTTGATTATGCTAGGTTAGATGGTCAAGGCAGATTCCAAGACGCAGAGGGGGTGATATCTAGAAGCTTGGACGAGCAACCTAGGCATTGTACGACCTACCTAACCTCATCATGTACATTGAAAATAAATTGATGACATGATAGTTCTGTTTGCGGCCCTCTACTAGCATAGATGTTTCCGTTGCCTTCACTGGGGCAGAGCACTTTTGGTTGGTGATGGAGGAGGATGAGGGGAGGGGAAGGACGAAGTGTATTGCGGTATTCTTTGGACAAATCCTAACTTATTTTTGTGTTAAATTTTGATTTATGTAAGGGAAGGCACTACCCTGTTTCTCTATACTTCATCTCCTCCCTCTATCTCCCACCAGCAGTAGTTCCTTCTGGTGAAGGTGATGCCAGCAAAGACATCTTATCGCAGGCAACCAACTCATATTCAATCTGCTGTTGATCTATGCAAAATAAGAAATGCAGCTAGCTATTAGTATCCAGAAAGAAATTGCAAACGACTCTGCTTTATTTTTCTAAAAGCTTACAGAAGTTCACAAGAATTCTATATAACACACTTGAATCCATCATAGACTCGTAACTCATATACCCATTGACACTCTTGGACCAAATCTGGTTGGGTCAAACTTTTCCCCAGCTCTCTCTCTCTCTCTCTCTCTCTCTCTCTCTCTCTCTCTCTTTGTGTTCATTATTTACCTGTACCCACACTTTTATTTGCATTGTTTAGCTTCTATTGTGTGGAATTGTCTTAATGATTCGAGAAGTTTCATGATTTCTTGTTGCCCCAATCTTTACTATCAAATTTGGTAAAGTAACCCCTGACTTGAACGCATTATCCTGTGTGTGTGTGTGTGTGTGTGTGTGTGTGTGTGTCTGTGTTTGTGAGTAATTCAGTGTGAGTCAGCCATCAAAGCATATTGTGTATAAGCCTAATACTTTCTGCTTCAAGATCTTGCAGGTAAATGCAGCTGGTGATCTGTGTGCTATCTGCCAGGAGAAGATGCATGTTCCAATTCTACTTCGTTGTAAACATATTTTCTGTGAAGACTGCGTCTCCGAGTGGTACCATACTTTACCAACTGCTCTATTAATTTGACATGTCTCATGACTGTCCAGCATTGCTGTGACACTACCGATTGATGTATTCATATGATTGTGTTTTTGTGGACATCTCGTAAATTTCAGGTTTGAGAGAGAGAGGACTTGCCCATTATGCAGGGCTTTAGTTAAGCCAGCTGACCTCCGGTCCTTTGGTGATGGTTCAACGAGCCTCTTCTTCCAGCTATTTTAAATCACTACATGGGAGATGCTGCGTCTCTCATAAATGGGAATTTGCAGTTAGGAGTTTGCATCTGTTCATCAGTTGCTCTGATGGTTAACGATTATGTCAGTTAGGAGTTGGCTTTCTGTTCACTAGCTCTGATGGTTAACAATTATGCTACAGTACGGTCTCTCTGTCTTCCATTGTTCAGGGAGTTTAATCCTGGAAGGGGAGGGTTATCCCGTCAATATCTTGTAATTTGTCCATAGGCCCTTAATGGGAATTTTTTTTCAAAACAGATGAAAAATCTAACAGTATATATATAATATATATGAAAATGTAGATTCTGGCCATTTGTGTACTTGATAACTTTGCAGGGGTCTAAAAGTTTAATGGAGTACTGAACTTCATGGTGTAGGCAATAAACAAATAGTAAGACATGGGTGACGTGTTGTCTATGTTGAACTATCATGTTTCGGTTCCGCAGAACCGAACGTCCTTGCCTGGACTTTCCACATCTCGGTTATGCAGAGCCGTCGTCTTCGCTTGGCGTGATGTCGTACAAACCTGAGGTTGCGCTTGTACAAGATGTGTTTGTGCTTATTTTATAGACATATTTTAATATAGAGTTTACAACATTCACTGAGAAATTGAATACACAATTGAAATGGAAATAGCCTTTTATTGATAATTCTTTGAAATGAAACATAAGGCCCTCAAATGGTAGAGATAAAAATGTCAAGACTTATCTTACAACTTGTAGAAATATTGAAATGAGATACAACGTTGCTCCATACATCATCTCTCTTATTGAAATATTAAAACTCATAGACCAATTTCAGCTAGAATCTTCTTCTCCACTTGGAAAAGCTTTAAGTGCAAGGCTTCTAAAGAGTCGGACCAAAACTTTTAATGTTCTCTCGCAGCGGCTAAATCTCCAGCACCTAAAGATGCCCACAAATGTGGATCAGTACGCAACTTGTACTGGTGAGTGGCCTCAACCAATCTCACCTAAAAAGCCAACACTAAGTAAATATGTGAAAGCAGCAGTTATTATAGTGATCTTGCTATGTTGTCTTAAGTTCAGTTTAACAATTCATAATATTAGAACATAATGATTATCACCATTTGGTGATTTCTTACCCAAGGTCGTCCAGTCATCCCTTGATTTGAGTAATAACTTACTCAGCATGCATAAGACATTGTTAGAAATATGTCTATATGAAGGTCATTGATTCAACATCAAACTTGGACTTGGCTCCCCTCCCCAAAGGGTAGCGAGAGCCCACTTGGAGGTTTCCGAATCACCGTGCTACCTTGCACATGCTCTGTTTTTTTTCCAGGACGAACAGATCCGTGGCCGAGGATTACCGTCCGAGGAATTATACCTTGTGCACAAGTTGTCCATGACCATGCATATGATGCAACTTTATTAACAAAAGAAACACAATATGCACGTATAGAAACTTGATCATTATCCCACAGTTCTCGATTGAGCCGTAGCTCGTCATACTTACCGCCCGCATCGGGACTTGTATAATCTACTCTTCTACAACAGCACAGATTAATAGAATGTGATTATTTATCTTGCATTATCTTTATGGGTTCTTGCTATGTATGATGACTAAAGGATTCATCGAAGGATCGAAGTCACTCACTAATTGGTGAATTGCTGAGAAAGAGAGATCTTCTTCTTCGGGACTTCAGGCGCGGCTCACAGGCTCACCTGCATTGGCACCAACAATGGTTCAAAACTCTACTTCTCTTTCTCTCAATAATTCGATATGAAATGCGAGGCAGTGAAAACAAACAATGAAAATCATTCATCGAAAACAATCACGAAAACGTAATCACAAAACCAACAACGAAAACCAACAGCGCACAGGTCTTGAGGCTTAGACCCTTATAGAGAGCCAACAACAAAAACCAACAGCGCACAAGTCTTGAGGCTTAGACCCTTATAGAGAGTTTACTCCCCAAGACACCATACACTGCATCTTGAGAGCAACTTCTAAGGATTCCATCCCATAACAAAAAACGGCTTTCCGTTTCTTTGTCCCGATCAATCGATACCGACAAGAATTTTTCATTCTCTAATCTGACTCCGACCATTTCAACCGTTTCTTTGTCCCGATCAAACGATACCTTAGTTGATAATCCATGCAAAGATTGGATGCCTGAGAGAAATTCTGACCACGTTCTTATGAATTATAAAAGAAATTTTCCATCCCTTTCCTCCTGATTTGTTCTATTGGTTGCTAAACCTTCTTCCTCTTGCTTTGCAGAGCATAAATTAATCAGCACTAAATTTTATGTTCTTTTCTCGTGACTGAATATTCCGTCAGATAATAATAATAAATAAATAAATAGAGTTTGGATTATAATTACTGGCTCAGAATTCCTTGAAATGATTGACTAAATTTGATGTTCTTTTCTAGTGACTAATTTTGTAATACCAAAGAAAATGGAGCACGAAACTTATTCAGGAAACTGCTCAGGAAACAGTTTTCAGCATTGTACTTACCCTACCGCTTATTGCAACTTTTGATAGGCTTCATTGACAGTAAACCCACGCTTGACCTTGAGAGCTGTAAGGTTCCACTCATGTAATATCTTAGTTTTATAACTTTAAACTAGAATTCTAGTTCAGTTGCACAATTTCCTTGTTTGTAAGACAGTACTACCGGTGCCATAGTATCCATTAATGAATGACAGACCATCACTACCATCACAATTCTCTTGTTTTAAAATTGAACATCAAATCACATTAGATCGTCACTAACATCACATTAGAATAAGCTACACCAGTGTTTACGAGCTGCACCAGTATTAAGCTTTGCAGATGTTAATAAGCTAACCCTGCAATAGTTGATGAGCTCATTTCACTGGACACTATTTAGCCTCGAGGTAAATCAAATGCTTATTAACATCTACAAAGTAAACACCAAAAAATGTTTGATCAAGGTACCAAAAAAATATACTTAAAAAGGTGTTTTTCTAGCAAACTGCATAATGTAATATATATAAAAAAAAAACCCAAGGGCATAAACAATCATGAAGATAACTTCATGGTTAAAGACTCCATGCTATTAAGTTAAAGCACCAAAAGGAAACATATCAAAACAAGAGAATGTCCGGCATCTTAGCACAAGCCAAATACAACTAAATTGATATTCAAAGACAATCTGAACCCACTGGAGACGACGAAAGACAAGCATATGCTTCTTACGAAGCAGACCAGGCATCCAGGAATGCTCTTCCAGGCTGCCTATTGGCAAGCCGGCCGTGGCATCCGAGTAACTGCACAAACATAAAAGTAAAAGATCAGCATCTATAAAACATGACAGACAAATTGGGTGCAAACTATATTGTTGAGTCAAAATTAAAAAATATACCAATAGAAACATTACCTTTACAAATTTACTGCACAAACATAGCAACTTAATGATAAGCATCTATGCATCACCAAGGTCTATTTGTCATGGGAAAGACACGAGCAGGTTTCACTTTTACCAGCAACACAAGCCAACTTGTTGCTAGCCTTACTCACCAGCTTCACTGCTTACAGATGAAGATGTAACAAGCAAGGTGGAAAGGTTGTAACAAGGAGATTATTTTACACCAGCTTCACTGCTTAATTATCATGCTTACAGATGAAGCTTTACACCAGCTTCACTGCTTACACAAGGAATAAGAGGATTATTTTACTAGAAAACCCTTCAGTTTTCTGCCCTTTTCATTATGTTCATTTTGGTTGACCTTTTTTTCTTAACCAAAGGGCATGTCACAGTCTTTCTTAATTTGGTATTGCAATTGACCACAATTTAAAGCACAGAAATAGTTGTATCTGGAGTTGGACCTGCCCAAAAAAGCTAATGCTCAAAACTGAAATGTAAAAGGTCCAGCAAACCCTTCGGGTTTCGTTGTGCTTTAAATACCAGCAGCTCATGGCCATTGTTAAAATACAAAAACCCACAACATGAGCTAAAATATTAGCTGGCCACATTGTTTTTCATGCCTGTGATACTGGGTCCAGAATTTTTGGATTCGTCCAAGTCCAGTTGATGAAACTTGAGCTAGGATCAAAAGTTGCTCCTGAAAAAAGCACCAGGGTACGACCATTTTTATTGCTGAAGAATACCTTGCAGCTTTGGTTTTGCATGATAATTATCTTATACAAGGTTGCATTATCACGGATTCGGGATGTGGAATACTTTAGAAATTCTCGTAATACTGACCATTTGGTATTGGTGAAGAATAGCTTGCTGCTTTTGTTTTTTCAGGATAAAATCTTTACCTGGTTGCACAGTCATGGATTCGGGATATGGCATACTTTAGAAAATTGGGATAGGGCATTTGTTTTGGAGGAAAACAAAACTTGAGATATAACATCCTTTGGAAAATTTCAGAACACTGCCCATTCAGGATCCGGCATCCTTTAGAAAATTTGGGGTATCAAACCCACATTATCTAACAAAATTCAGTTTTATTCTTCTGGATATATTTTTCTAATTGTTCTGTGATATCAAACACATTATTGTGCAAAATCTTTACAAATTTGGGATGGTCCAATTTAGACAAGAAATCATCTATATCAACCAAAATAAAAAAAACTCCACATACATTTGGTTTCTTTCATTTATCTTTGGTTAGCAGAGATTGGGTCTATGTTCTCAAATAAAAATAATTGAATGATCGCCACGTAAAATTTAAATTCATGATTACTTTCGATTTTAAATTTACTTTGATTTAAATTATGAATTAAAAATTAAACTAAATTAGATTATATTGGTTAGATATAAATTTCATTAGGTTTAGAACAATGGATCACCTTATAAATTAGACTAATTCAATTTTCAATTGGACTACAATATATTTAAAATTATTTTTGGCGAATACAAAAAATAAAATTAAAAGAATAATAAAAAATAATGAAGTTGTCCTTGGTATGGGCGTCTTCCCTTGTTTGTTAAGTTTACACCCTCTTAATGCAAAAATGGCAAAAAAATATTTTGTTGCGTATTAATAGTTTTTTTATTCTTTTCAGACCAAAAAAAGGTCGTTACTCGCTAAAGTTCTTTTTGATTTTTTTCTTTAAAGGGACTAGAATAAAAAAAAATTAGAAAAAGGAAAACACCCTTAGCAATGGCGTTTCAATAGGGTTGAATATTTAAATGCGGAAAGAACAAAAACGTCCTTGATAAGGATGTTTTTGTTCTTTCCTGATAATTTTCCAAAAAGTATTTATCTGTAATTTAATAAAAATATATAATGCTCTGTACAAAAAAATTCGATATCAGAAAGTAGCAAACCACATTAGATTAGGGTTTCCAGTAGAAGACGAAATGATTATTATCTGTTGAAGCCTTGGATCAGAACCTCTTGCATCCATAACGAATCCATAGTACAAATTGTACATAGCTCCTTGAGTGGTGAACATCCAGCGCTGACTAACACCTCCAAAATTACAAGAAAAAAGGATGATCCGGCTCCCCTCGTCGTGAGCTTGCCAAGTGACACCGTGCTCAAATCAGTCAAAGGCCGTATGGAACCATCACTATAGAGATGTCATTTCTTTCTTGTCGTAGTTGTCATCGCCTGCAACTAGACTCACGCCTTCATCACCATTCCTTTGCATGCAGAAATCGTTGAAAAGTGATGTGGCCAAAAAACTGAAAAATCATGAGGCAACTATGCTTGGCTTTGGCACCAATACAAAAGAAGTGTTGCCTCAATATTTACGAGCTTTTTTCACGTTGCGGATATCAATTGTTTCACAGTCATTAATCTTTACTATCAATTGTTTCAGTCATTAATCTTTAATATATCTGGTTTAAAAAAATAACTTGACTAGATTGCTGAAATGTATTGGAGAGAGTTTTCTTAATCACTCTAAATCGTGCTGCTTCGAAGACCATTTGAATCAAAACATTAAGAGAACGAGCCATGAATGTTTCCGTCTCCGCCTACGTAGACTAATTGTACAAAATGAAGATTGCATCACCTAGTTTCAATATTTTCTCTTTTCTTTTGCAACATTTTGAAGTTATTTTCTCCTCTTTTGCAAGATTAACATTTTGGAGTGTTGTATAGCTACCTTCAAGAGAAAACATGTGGATTAATGCCATAAAGTTGAGCATTATCGGGAGTATCAGCAAGCAAATAATAAACGATTCTTAGCTTAATAAACTATCACGTATGCATTGGTGCGATTTAACGCTAATGTGATTGTCTCATTGTCCCAATATAAAATTTTCATCAAGAGCAAAATCCTTTTGGGACCACCAAAATCCTTCCGGGAAGCGGATTGAGCAAACAACAATGAAATATCATACGCACTAGTTTCACTACTTCGGTGTTAGAAAGGACTCTAAAAAGCACTATAAATGCCTACCAATGCGTACGTGATAGCTTATCAAGCTAAAAATTGTTATTACTTGCTTGCTGATACTCCTAACAATACTCAACTATATGACAACAAACCACATACACTTTCTTTTGAAGGTAGCTATACAACACTTCAAAATATTTTCAAAATGTTGCAAAAGAAAACCCAAATCGACTTTCTTTTGAAGGTAGCTATACAACACTTCAAAATGTTTTCAAAATGTTGCAGTTTAAAATATTTTCAGAATGTTGCAAAAGAAAAGAGAAAAAATATTGATTTAGGAATTAGAGAATGCAATCTTCATTCTCTACCACTGGTCTCCGCCTACGGTGGAAACATCTGTGACTCGTTCCCTTATTGTTTTGATTCAAATGGTCTCCGAGCCAGTACGATTTAAAGCAATTGAAAAACAAGTTATAGACAACATTATAGACAAACGCACCCCGATAAATTATCATAATTTTCATGATATCGGGGTGATGGCCCTAGAGACTAAGTGGAAAACCCTCTCCAATGGAGTTCAGCAATCTAATTAAGGTATTTTTTTTTAAATCAGTTACATTAAAGATCAACGACAGTGAAATAATCGATATTCGCGACGCAGAAAAAGCTCAGACATATTGAGACTTAACACTTTTATTGTATTAGTGCCAAAGCAAAACATTATTGTCTCATGATTGTTCAAATTTGTCGGCAACATCAGGAATGACGATGAGAACGTGGGTCTAGCTGTATGCGATAACTCCGACCAGATTAACATTTCTACAGTGATGGTTCCATACTACCTTTGACGGATCCGAACTATTGTGTCACTTGTCAAGCTCACGCCAAGAAGAATCAGATCATCCTTCTTGTAATTTTGGGAATGCTAGCCACAGTTGATCTTCACCTCTCAAAAAACTATGTACAATTTGTACATGTAATAGGTAATAAAGCCTTGAAATAGCTAATCATTTTGTCCTCCACTGCAAACCATAATCTAATGTGGTTTACAACTTTGTGATATCGAAAATTTTAGTATAGAACATTATATTTATATTAAATTAAATACAGAGAAATAACTTTCAAAAAATTACGAGAACAAAAACAACCTTATCAAGGGCATTTTGGTTCTCTGTATTTAAACATTCAACCCTATTGGAAACGCCTTTGGCAAGGACGTTTTTTTTTAAATTTGTTTATTCTGGTCCATTTAAGGAAACAAAACTAAAAAATAGTGAAAACATCCTTACTAGAGAGTTTTACCTTTTTTCATTTTTTTGGTCTGAAAAGAATAAATAATAATATTATTATATGCTATAAGAGGGACCTATATGTAAAATACAATGTTTGAACTTTAACGGGACTTATATGAAAATTATAATCTAATGTGGTTTACAACTTTCTGATATCAAAAATTTAGTATAGAATATTATATTTATATTAAATTACAGACAGAAATAACTTTCAAAAATTTACCAAAGAGAACAAAAACGACATTATCAAGGGCATTTTGGTTTTCTTTGTATTTAAAGATTCAACCCTATTGGAAACACCCTTGCCAAGGGCGTTTTCTTTTTTAATTTGTTTATTCTGGTTCATTTAAGAAAAAAAAACTTATAAAAGGGACCTATATGCAAAATACAGACTTATATGTAAACAAACAAGGGAAGACGCACAATAATTTCAAATAAGTATTTTATTTTATCTAATAACTAGATATATCTACTACTGGAAACACCCTTGCCAAGGACGTTTTCTTTTTTAATTTGTTTATTCGGGTTCATTTAAGAAGAAAAAAACTTATAAGAGGGACCTATATGCAAAATACAGACTTATATGTAAACAAACAAGGGAAGACGCACATAGTAAATACTAAGGGCGACTTTATTATTTTTATTATTCTTTTATTTTTTGTACAAGGACAAAAATATTTTTAAATATTTTTTATTATTTTATTATTTTTCAGACTAAAAATACAAAAAACTGAAAAAAATAGGAAAACGCCCTGATGTTTTCACCAATTTTTTATTTTTACTTTTCTTAGTTCTTTTCTTTATTTTAAAGACCAAAATTTAAAAAATTTAAAAAAAAAGGAAAAAGGAAAAACGGCCTTCGTAAGGGCATTTTTGTTGATAATTTCCAAAAGTTATTTGTCTGATTAAAATTTAATAAAAATATAATTATATGTAAAAAAAATCGTTAATTTTAAGTTTGATTTTAGTTGCTTGAAAAGAAAAAGAAAAAAACTGACAGAGAAGTCTGAAAGCTTTTTAGTAGTATGAAAATCAAAGGACTATATTTAAATAGTATTAAAAAAGGACAATTTGAAAAAAAAAATGATCAGACGAGAGTGTATCCGTGCAGCAACTAAGGTCTACAAATACAAGATAAATTGCCTCCTAGGTAAATGCAGTGGGCTCATATATATGGTGATTATTATAAAACAGAAAATCATACAGTAAACTACCCTTACATGGTACCATTCAAAGTAGCTGGAGCAATTTATTTAGTGATAATGAAATGAACTCTAAGATAGTAGCTCGGTCTGACTAATTGAACCCATGTGCCATAGTTAAATAATGTCAACCAAGTTGTGTATAAGAATCTACCTTGGCATTGACACCATCAGGAAGAATGCGGTTCTCGCTCTTCCAACGCAGATAATCCGTGCGATTGTATTTTGTAAAGCCCCTGACAAAAAAGTGAAGGATGAAAGAAAGCATTCAGAAGAAACTCCTTCATGAAAGATAGAATGTTGAATACTGTACGCTAGTCCCAGTAGCCACGATAGTACCTTCTAGCAATGGTAAAAATGATCAACTAATAGTCATGTCATCAACAAAGACAATGAGATTATATGATACAATATAATTCCATTTTAAAAGCCATATAGATTGTATAAAAGATGTGAGGATATTTATATACCACTTGCGGCTGACAATAATCTTTTGGCGACCAGGGAACTTGAACTTAGCACGACGAAGAGCTTCCTGTGCATTATTGCCATTGTTATCCTTGCAACGTACAGACAAAAGGACCTGACCAATGCTCACTCTAGCACAGGTTCCTTGAGGCTTTCCAAAGGCCCCCCTCATTCCAGTTTGGAGCCTATCAGCTCCAGCACATGAAAGCATTTTGTTGATGCGAAGAACATGGAAAGGATGCACTCTCACCCTAAGATGGAAGGCATCCTTCCCAGCAAACTTCGTCATGTACTTATTGCATGCAATGCGAGCAGCCTCAAGTGCCTCACTTGATACATTTTCCTTCTCCCAGCTGACAAGGTGAACGCAGAAAGGAAATTCATCAACTCCCTTCCTCTTCATCCCTACATCATAAATCCTGATTTTGGGATCTGGAACACCACGGCAGTAGCGTGACTTTGGATATGGCTTGTTCTTGATCTGCCGATAGCATCTTGCAGGTCCTAATCAAGATAAAATAATAAGGGCCACCTTAGTACATATATGACTTTATGCTACTTACATGACATACAAGTGGGGAAATCAATATTATATGACCTTGATAAACAACAAAAGAAGCATAATGAACTAATAATTACCAAGAAATTCTGATATGTGTGATAATTAAGTATATAGTGGGTCATTACAACTTTGGCAGGTTGATACGCAGGCACTAGAAAAGGTCAGAATGTGAAGCAGATTGAACTACTATGTCTAGTTTCTTACTAAGCGCTTTAGTACTATGCATGTTGTGTTCTCATAACAAGTATATTACACCATGGACAAAGAAAGTTACTCAAGCATCTCTAGATATTTCATATCCTCCGTAAACATCAATAGAGACTTAAATTCATTCAAATGCATTTTCATTCAAAATCTAGATATTTCATATACTTCCCAAGCATCTCTAGATATTTCATTAGAGACTTAAATTCATTCAAATTCATTTTCATTCAAAATCTAGACATTTCATATACTCCCCAAGCATCTCTCGATATTTCATATCCTCCCTAAACATCTATAGACTTCAATTCATTCAAATTCATTTTCTTTCAAAATCATTCAATTTCAACACTAGCCTGATACCCTCAACCACAAGGTCATGCCTCGATCCAGAGTTTGTCTATGCTCTTGCAAGTGCTGTGAAGTCCTCTGTTACATAAACAAAAACATATCCTTTACGAAAGACTTAGTCCATGCATTTGCACCTACCCCAAGTTCAAGCTACAATAGCTTGCATTAAATCTTTTCCCAATATCTCTATCTTCTTAACGGACGTT
Source organism: Iris macrosiphon (assembly GCA_036927795.1). Lineage (NCBI taxonomy): Eukaryota > Viridiplantae > Streptophyta > Magnoliopsida > Asparagales > Iridaceae > Iris > Iris macrosiphon. The sequence goes on along the minus strand of JAYESA010000003.1, from coordinate 181,116,744 downwards.
TGGTACGCAAATTTTTTTTATTCCCCGACAAATTTAGGGTGAAAAAATTATTCCCATGCTTGGTTTATGATATAAAAATCTATTCCCGAAAATGGGTAAACGCCCACAAAATATAGGAATCCTCTCAAGGTGTGTAAAAGGGCAGGCAGTCCGGAACCCGGCCAGGTCAAACCCGCTCAGGGCCGGGCCGGACCCGGTCAACGGACCGACGTGCTCCGGCCCACTCCCCCCAAGGGTCCGGACTGGGTCGTTGGATCCGACCCGCAAGCCCGGTCCGGTCTCGTGTATGTTCGGGCCGGATCCAATTCGGTCGGCCCGGTCCGGCTGAGTTTTTTTTTTAAATATCCGTTGGGGATATTTTTACCAAAATACCCTTATTTTAGTTGCTAGTTTTTGAACATTTTAGGATTATTTGGGCCATTTTGCTAAAAATGACCAAAATACCAATTATACCTTTTCTTTGAGAGTATTTTGGGTCATTTGGCCCAAAAAATTTCTATAAATAGCCTATAATTCATGAAAGATATACACAACACAATTGTTCTCTTACAAAATTAAGTTTAGAAGAATGACAATTACAAAGTTTAGAAGAAAGACGATTACAAAGTTTAGAAGCAAAACAATTACAAAGTTTAAAAGCAAGACAATTACTTAATGTTATAATACATTTATAATTTTATTATCATTGTAAAAAAAATTCAGCTTTTTCTTACTTAATGTTCTAAGTTGTTTACATTTTACTTATTTATTTCTATATAATAACTTCTTTAAATTTCAGGTAATAAATTTATATTTATATTCAAAAAAAAAAGATTTATACATTTTTTATAAGTTATTCAAAAAAATTTGAAAAAAAATATATTTAGATTTTAACTTATACTTAAAGTTATATAAATATTGATATAAAGAAATCAAATAAAATTTTCTTACTTAATGTTTATATAATTTTTTACATAAATTATACAAAAAAATATAACAAATAACTTATAAATTTTAAATTATACAAAATTAACTTAGTAACAAAAAACCTATAAATTTTAAGTTGAATTTATTAACATATAAGTTATATCATATAGATTATATATAATATAAAATATATATAAATAAACGTAAAAAATTTTAAAAAAAATCGGGTCAGCCCGGACCCGGACCGGTTCAGCCCGGTCAACCGCGGACCGGGTCACGAGTCCGGGGTGGGTTGGGTGCTAATCCGACCAGACCGGACCGGCACAGTCCGCTCTCTCCAACGGGTTGGGCCCGAACCGACCCAAACTGGTCATGCCGGGCCGCAGGTCGAGCCGGTCCAATACACACCTTGAGAATCCTCTCTTAAGAATAGGTA